>CM034546.1:36522793-36950388 GCA_020055645.1 Tomocerus qinae | reverse complement strand
ATGACAGATATTTTATTTGTATCCACCAATAAAGTCATGATTATGGATTTTGGCAAATATTGTTGTATATTAATTTTACCTGTCCAAAGTCAATGATAACAAATAACATATAAACTGGCATAATATCAATCAATATACATAATAAAGTACGTTTCGCGTTACATTGCCGGCGTGCAAATAGGCTTAGGTCAATTTTTTAAGTTTATACAGTACTTTTTGGCATGACGTGTTACACTAAGATAAATTACCACATGGCAAATATATGAGACAATATAATTATTATAAATACGATAAAACTCTACGGAAAAATAAATAATGATTTTAGCAAACTCTAAACAGGAATTGCGACTTGACAATTTAAAAAAAAAGAGAGACAGTGTGGCGAAGTATATCGTATATTTCTAAGGCAATTGCGATGGTATTTAACTTTATAGGCTATGCAATCTTGCCTTGGAAACTTACATCACATTTTCGTGACAAAAACGTAGTATGTATGTTGTATCACAATTTAATGAAAAGAATTGTCCCCTTCCGTCCCTAACATAGTATAACTACTTGTCTCTTTTTATTTTACCCAAAACGCTGTCAATTTTTAAATCTATAACAATTACTTTAATTGAAGGATTGATTTATACACTACTACCTAAGTATTTTACAAGGAAACAAGTACGGTTCATTTCACAAAATTATTAACTCCTAATCTTGTTTACAAAAAAAGGGAGCTAGAACCAATGGTCTATACTTAAAGTGACATGTAGATTTATTTTTGTTAATTTATTTTAGAGGCAACACTTAAGTAGCACTTATAGCCAAAGGGCGTAGCTAAGCCACCTATTACAGTTGGGCTTGAAAATTAGACGAAAATTAAAAAATTGAGATAACTATGCATAAAACATATACAAATAATTTTGAGTAAATGCTCGTTTTGGGGAAATTTGTTGGAGGTTTCATGTTTCAACCCAAAAGGTCCCATCCATTTTACGCCTTTGTGTATGGAAAATGCTGGAATCGTCTAGAATAAGGAATCTATACAGACATCGGCGCTCCCATTTAATATGACCACGCGAAGGACTAGTTGGCATCGGCTCACTTTTATTAAATTTGTTAAGGTATTTGTACGACTTGATTCTTCAGAGGAGAAGGTCATATTTAAAAAACCATTCATTGTACAATGTTCTAAAAAATATGTTAGTCCCCTAAAATAAGTAATAGTAGAATAGCCTTATTTTTCAATCGTAGCACAAAATGATTACAAAATTCATGATTCTGGCTCTTAAATGGAATTTCAAAGTTTATAAGTTACTGTGGGCTGATTCCATTTTGAATGGGATGACAATACTCAACGTCTGAGGGTTAGCAGGAAAAAAGAGTGGAAAAAGATTGTTTTGGCTGCAATCACAGTTGTACACATTTTATTACTTCTCTACTATATAGTTGTGCTCGCATTTGATATCGGTCCATTTAAATGTGACCAGTAAGGTTATTTTACTTTTGAATACAATATTTTCTATTATCGCTACGGGTGCCTACATTACTTTAATGAGATTTGGGCTACTACAAGATTATATTCATTTTTTTAATTGTGTGTAGTGGATTTAGACCACCAATTCTCAGGTAAGGAATTAATCAGAAATTATTAAACTTGGTATGATTTTCGATATTTTAAATTTAGAATAATTGAATTGTTGATTAAAGGAGTTAGCGAGGAATGAGTTGCGTCTCAGACAACAAAGTCGCAAACGAATTCGACCTATTTTGGAGCAGCTTATTCTTGCTAATCCACTCCCAGGTGAAAGCTTTAATCAGGATTCTGAAGTCAATTGGCATTTTCTTGGGGAAGAGAACCTTATTTGTCCATCGAACCACCTTACAGAATAGGACAAACAATGACACATCTCAAGAGATTATTAATCGTCTAGTATCATTTTTCGTTCATCTGTTCATTTATTTCATTAAAATGTGTCCATTAAATTTGTACGTCATATTTGGGTCCGGTAACATCAAATTTCTAAATTATTGGGCCGTGAAGATTCGACATTTTTCTAATAAAATGGAAGCTGCAGAAGTGGCTCACGCAACTACACATGTATACGACATTCGCCAACAACCATCTGTCAATATTCGCTCTACTCATCATCATAACTGGCCACTATATTATTGTCTTGACAATTTGTGGCACTGTTAAACTGAAAGTAGCAATGGGCATGCCTCTATATCTCATCATGCCCGCAATGGCAATCGTAGCTTGTCTCATTGCAAAAAATTTTGGTTGCTGAAATAGGCCAGATGCATACCAAACACTACAAAATTTATAACATCATTACGATCTCACAAAGATGGAGAACTCAAACGCATTGCAAGAGGACTGGCAACCAATTTCAGCCCACATTGGTCCATTTGGCTTTTTGATCGTGGGTTTGCACTTACCTTTGTTGCATCCATTATTGACAACGTTGTTAACATTTTGCTCTTATTGTCTTAAAATCTTAGATGTAACCAGTGTACAAAAATACCTTTTACCACTTACCAGTGGTAAGTAGGTTTTTTAATGGTATTTAACGTTAAATACCACTACCTAAAAAAGTAGTGGTAAGTGGTATAAATGGTAAAAATGGTAAAGAAATAGTTTCATTTAGAATTTCGTGTTTGAATTTTTGAATAAAATTCGGTGCCAAAAGTATGGAAATAGCTTAGCAAATGATCATTGTTGTCACAAATTGTAAGTATTCATCAATCAGAGTAGGATTCAACCAATGGGGGCACTAACAACCCTTGCTGATTGAGAAATTAATTGCAATTAAATTAGCATCAATTTTAAATGGGCGATACCAAATACAATCTTTTTTTCATTTTTTATAACATTTTGGTGTATAATTAAATAAATATGATTAATTTAATTGATTAAAGGAGCTAATTGGAAATATTTCATAGAAAATAAAGTTTTAAAACTTACCTATTTTAGGAAGTCTAGTTAATATCATGTACCCAGCTATCTAATCAATCGCTAAAATTTACCATTTTTACCATTAAATGCATTTTTACCATTAAGTGCATTTTTACCACCTGTGATGGTAAAAAAGGCTAAAGTGGTAAATTTTGTACACTGGATTTAACATTAAATTGTAATAAATTGATTTCTTAACATCTTTAATAAAGAATAATAGGAGTTATACAGAAGAAAGGGTATAGTTTGTGATTTTACATGGTTGTCACACACGTCACACAATAATGTTACCGAAGGGAAAAATTAGGGAATCTTTGTATGTAAAAGACAAGAACCTGTTAAAACTATTTGAAATAAATAAAAAGTTAAAGGTCATGATGTTACCTAACTCTCTGTCTCAAAAATTATTCTTATTTTACCATACAATCGACCTCGATTGTACTAGTTATAAAAAATGGTCATTTTGAGTAATTTTTACTCGTTTTAATAATTAGTAGTGTATAGTCATCGTTTGCACTTATAATTCGAATCAGAAGTGCTTACCATTATACGTTCATCTCCCATCAACCCAACAGTGAGGACTTTGTCTTCTCTCTCATCGCGAAAATCTTGGTTGCAGAAACGGGAGCACATGCTAGTTTCTGGCTCGGCGAGCCAGGCTGGTTCGATTTTTCAGCGAGCCGAGCCACTGGCTCGGCTGGAAGCTCAACTCGCTGAAATTTTTTTTATAGATCTGGCTTGGCTCGGCTCGCCCTATTGGATGATGTGGCTCGGCTCGCCCTATTGGATGATGTGGCTCGGCTCGCCCTTGCTGGCTCGGCTCGCTCAAAAATTTTCCCGCCATTTTTATTTTAAAAATACAGGCTTCTTAACCATTAGCGGCTCGATTTTTTCAGCTAGCCGAGCCGAGCCGGGTCCCATGGCTCGGCTCGGCTCGGTCGGAAATTTT
Source organism: Tomocerus qinae (assembly GCA_020055645.1). Classification (NCBI taxonomy): domain Eukaryota; kingdom Metazoa; phylum Arthropoda; class Collembola; order Entomobryomorpha; family Tomoceridae; genus Tomocerus; species Tomocerus qinae. The sequence goes on along the minus strand of CM034546.1, from coordinate 36,946,495 downwards.
TTTAAAGACCTGGCTCGGCTCGGCTCAGCCAAAATTTTTTAATTGCTGGCTCGGCTCGGCTCGGCTCGCTCAATGTTATTGGAGGTCAAGTGGCTCGGCTCGGCTCGCTGACCTAAACTAGCATGTGTGAACGGGAGTGATGCACGCAAAAACACAAATTTATAGCATCTGTAAAGTCTCACAAAGATGGAGAACTCAAACGTATAAAAGGACTGCAACCAATTTTTAGTCCAAATTAGTCCATTTGGTTTTATCGATCGGAATTTTATACTTACCTTTGCATCTATCATAGAGAGCGTTGTTATCATTCTCCTATGGGCATAAATTATTCACCGTTAATTAGAGTCTATCATCAAATTTGGGTAAAACTTCGCCTTATTAATTGTTTAAGCTTATTAATTGTATAAGTTGTCCTTGTCTCTTATTAATTAAATGCAGCAAAACTTAATAATATGTCCTAATTCAAATTATATTATTGTTATCTTTCAACCCATATAACTGAAAAACCTATAGGTTGCCCATAGTTTTTTCAAGGTTTTCATATGTGAACTGATACAATAATGCCATTAAAATAAATAATAAAATTTTAACCCAACTTGTCCAAAACATTGAATTATCGCACAAAGCTACACCATTACATTTTAAGTAAGCTGACCAGAAACAGGTGCTGCTTAAAAACACATGCAAACTTTCATATTCGACTGTAAGCTTCCTCAATAATAGTTGGTTCCAAACATAATATGTGGAAATTATACAGGACAACATAGTTACCAACTGTAAAAATTATAAGATTCTAGGTAAATGATGATTTAAGAAACTAGCTACAGGGAATAAATTTGAAAATTTGGAAAACTACTAGTTAAACAGAAGTACTTCACCATTAAAGTTTAAAGAATACCCATCAGTTCCACGTATAAGGTATAGAGAAAACAATTATTTTAGGCAAATTTTATCTTGGCAATTAAATCTTTCGCTTGGAAACTTATACCACATTTTTTCGTGACGAAGCGTTTATTAAATCTGATAAATAATAGAAAGAAAGTAAATGTCACCTTTTTCCGTACATAGTGTAATTACTTGCCTATTTACAGTTTACTCTAATAGATGCCAATTTTTAAATTCATAACAACCCTATTAGGTAATTATAGGGTTGTTTATACATATCACTTCCACAGAAAGTATTTGAGTTTCACAATTTTTCTTAGAAGTAACCCTTTTTATTTTGCAAAATTAACAGTCGAAATGATTTGCACTAAAAACAGTGGCTGAACAAATGGTATATACTTATTATTTTTTCATAGTTTTTATAATAGAAAACACTTAGTAACACTTATAGACATCAGACAAGGGCGTAGCTAGGCCACCTTATAAAAAGGGTTTGAAAATTTGACGAAAATTAAAAGAAGATAACTATGCACAAAAGATATACAAATATTTTTAATGTAAATGTTCTTGCGTTTTCGGGAGGAAATTTAGTTGGGGGTTTCAACCCAAAAGGTCCATTTGCCCCAGAAAATGCTATCTTATTTAACAGCAAATATATCTAAGAATAAGCAATCTGTAGACATCGAGGCTCTATTTAATGACGAAGGACTAGTTGGCATCGGCTCACTTTTATTAAATTTGTTAAAGGTATTTGTACGTCTTGATTCTTCAGGAAAAGGTCATATTTAAAAGAGTATTCATTGTACCAAGTCATAGTTTATTTTTTAAGTCGTAAAATAAGTAAAAGTAGAATCAAACTTATTTTGCAATCATAGCACAAAATGATTACAAATTTAATGATTCTGGCTCTAAAATGGAATTTCAAAGTTTATAGTTACTGTGGGTTGATACCATTTGAGTGGGATGACAATACTCAACGTCTGAGGGTTAGCAGGAAAAAGTGGAAAAAGATTGTTTTGGCTGCAATCACAGTTGTGCACATTTTATTACTTATCTACTACATATTTGTGCACTCGCATTTGATATCGGTCACTTAAATCTGACCAGTAGGGTTATTTTACTTTTGAGATACAATATTTTCTATTATCGTCACTGGTTCCAGCATTACTTTAATGAGATTTGGAATACAAGATTATCTTCAGCTTTTTAATTGTGTAATGGATGTAGACCAACAGTTTTTCAAGTGAGGAATTAATTCGACATTAATGATGTTTCTTCATAATTTGCAATTAAAATTTTTTTCAATAATTGTTGATTTTAAAGGAGTTACGAAAAAGATGTGCCTCAAACAACAAAATCACAAACGACTCGATTATTTTGGAGCAGCCATTCTTGTAATCCTCCCAGGTGAGGCTTTAATCGGGATTACTGAAAGTCAATTGGCGTTTTCTTAGGAAAAGAACCTTATTTGTCCATCGAACCACCTTACAAGAATAGGACAAGATATGACATCTCAAGAGATCATGAATCGTCTGAAGTATCATTTTTCCTTCATCTGTTCATTTTATTTCATTAAAATATGCTCAATAAATTTGTACATCATATTTGGGTCCATTATAATCAAATTTGGAATTTACTGGACCGAAAAAATTCGACATTTTCCCTAATAAAATGGAGGCAGTGAGAAGGCTTACCCAATTTAAAACATATGTATAACATTTGCCAACAGACATATGTCAATATTCACTCCACTCCTCACGGTAACTGGCCATTATGTTATCGTATTGACAATTTGTGGCACTGTTAAACTCAGAGTAGCGATGGGCATGCCGCTCTAACTCTCATCATGCCAACATTAGCCACTGTATCTTGTCTCATTGCAATAATTATGATTGCTGAAACAGGGCAGGTGCACACAAACACTACAAAATTCATAGCATCTGTAAAGTCTCACAAAGACAGAGGAGAACTCAAACGTATTGGAAGAGGACTACAACCGATTTCAGTCCACATTGGTCCATTTGGCTTTATCGATCGTAGTTTTATACTTACTTTAATTGCATCTATTATAGACAATGTTTATTTAACATTCTGCTTTTAATTTTATTAAAAAATTATGTGCGACATTCAATTATCAATATATATATACCTGTTACCCTTAAATAACATCTATATAGATAGAAGAAAGGACACAGTTTGTAATTAGAAACCGTACTATTTCAAAAATATATGAATTTGATGTTAAAATCATGCATTTGAAATAAATAAAGTTTAAATGTCATATCAGTTGACTCTCTGTCTCAAATCTTTTTCTCATTTCCATGAAACCAACCGACCGCGATTGCAAGCAGTTATAAAAATTTGACATTTTGAGTAATTTTTGGCTTTACCAATTAATAATGTATTTACATTGTAGTCGTCGTTCAGATAAGGCATCTTATATTTATTAAGAAAAAAAAATAGAGACTGAGGCTTTTTGGAAATAAATTGTGTACATAAGAAAAGTATCACCACATTTGAGTAAAACTTTTGACTTCTCTTATTAAGTATACGACGGCGAAACTAATAATAATATGTCTAATTCAAAATACAATCACTGTTATTGGTCACCCCATATAACTTGCAAACATATTAGTAGCTTGCCCATCTGTCATTTCAAGGTTTACATGTAAACTGAGTTCACTACATGTCATTAAATTAAATACTGAGGATTTTGTGTTTTTTTGTTATTCGTATTAAGAGAAAACATTGTATTTGTGTAACTAAAATTACACACAGGTTTCCGAAACATAGAAAAGGGCGAATAAATGTCTAGTCTATATTAGTTGATTCATATTGGATAGTTGTTTTTAAAAAATTGTTTGATTTAAATGTAAAAGTAAAGGACTAAACTCCAAATCCTATGAAGTTTATTGTATTCCATATTTTGTGATAATGCTTGAAGCTAAAGTATAATACCACACTTATTTCGTCCTTTAAGGGTACGCACCCTTCCGTCGAGGTATCTAGCGGAATTTGGCATGAACTCGATGTATTTACATTGAGGTTGAAAGTACAAAAAAAATTCTAATTTTACTTTTTTAGAAAATCGAAGAAAACTCAAAAGCGCTTCGGTTTTCAATCTTGGTTTTATCTAATATTTGTACAGGGTCCTGGAGGGTCACAAGTTTCCGTTTTGTTCAAAAAGTCTTTCAGTTATCTTTAAAAAATTATGAAAATTTATCCCGCCAAAAAATAAAAAACTTTTTTTGGTAGAATGGCCACTGTGACCTTTGTAGGTCAAAATCACTTAACATATGGCCTGAAACGCTTGTGACCCTCCAGGGTCTTCAGTCTAAATTTTGAGACTAACTATCCCGAGATTGATTGAAAATTAGGTGACTTATCCATGATTTCAGCTTGAGTACGGAAACACATCAAAAGCCTTCCACTACCGCGCGCCCTCTTAAGGACTTAAAAGTCTCTATCCACTTTAAGATTTGTACAGGAAAAAATCCAATTTCCATTTTTCGTTTTGGTGCAATAAAAAGCCTAACCCCACTTCTAAGCCTATGGATATAGGCTTTTTCCTGTAGCCAAGCAAAAAAATGAACAGATCCTTTTTCTGTCCTTAAGGGTCGATATAGTATCCATAACATTGGCTTATGAATGCTATGGACAACTAACAACCTAGGAGTATAGAGAGTTTTTCTGATTTTCGTTTTGCCAAACAGTAGATTCTATCTTGCTAAACCAAACGACAGCCTTTCGGGGCGTGTAAGGAGTTATACAGATAATGTTATTACGAAGCCCATTCTTATTGTTATTACTTGCAATAACGGTGCATATACGCGAAGTCGAAATTAATAATGTACCAAGGTTTTGCTTGCCAAAGCATTCGATTCATGCCATAACATAACGACTATTTTCTTTGAAGGGAGATGTAAATTGACTATTTTTCACTCGTAATGAGCGGTTTTCACATGTTTTTTGTTCAAATGAAATGCTATCAATCCCACTGAGGAGAATAGTAGTCCGTTGTTAAGTATAAAGAAGCAGAAATCATAATTCACTGGACCCATGATTGCAAATGCTAAAAAGTGTAATTCAAATATAAAAATAACGAAAATATCAAAAAAAAGATGCAGTAAAAACTGAAATTACAAAAATCAAACTATACGACACAAAAGGAAAAAGTTTAATACAGAAAAAGAAGTTTTATTCTGGGAAAAAATTTCGTCAAAAACAAATCAGAATAGAAAAGGGGCCTTTAATATTAATTAGATTTTGTAGTCTATTTTCACACTGATCTGTCTTTTTGGTAAGCTTATTAAGTTTCTCTCACAAGATAACAAACATCGTAGATCGTAAGAAAGCTTTCAAATCACCAGTAATTGATGGAAATTAATATAATTAAGTGAATCATTTGATTTGGACTTAATAACGGAAGCCATTTAAAACCCATTTACTATTCCATTAGCTTTGCATTTAGTTTTGGGGTTCATATCCAGCAAACTCCCAATTATGGCTTTCATTTCTGTTGATAAATAGAGTCCATGGCTTCAGTGGGCAGTTCTATAATTTTGTCTTCAGGACATGTTGAGATATCGCCATGGAATGCCGGATGGGTCCACGGTGACGCATATAAATCCTTTTCAAATGTGACACATGCAATAAGTTCCTACAAAATCGCTTGCAGTTGATCCCACGCCTTAACCCTGTTTCCCAAAAGTACAACCTCGGATGTCGATGTATTCCAAGACAGGAAAGTAGGTCGACAAGCAATCTACAGGAAATCTTCAAAATCCAATGTGCACATCCAAAGATGTAAGCTGGTGACAGTTTGGAAAGGATTTAATAATGCGACCATCAAAATACAAGTTCACATTTTTTCAGAAAGTCAGTTCCAATAGATTGCAATCGTGCAGTAAATCCAAGTCCAGCAGCGATAACTCCCCTCCTGGAGAAAAATTGAAATACTTAAAAACTTTCAACCCTCGAATAAGCTTTAAAAACTTTCTCAAAGTTGACCCATTGTCATTTCCACGTGGTACATGTAAAGTTCTACAATGACCGTCGGTTGAGTTAGAGGACATTCTTTGAATTTTTTGTCATCATGCAAGATATACTGAGGGTATTGAACATTAGTTTCAGAATTGCTTTGTAGACAAACAAAGAGAATTGCCTTCATTCATGCCATTGTCCGTCTGAGAACTAACGTCTCTTTGTCTGATTTAAAAAAAATAGAATTTCTAGTTATTCTACAACTCAAAAATTACTGATATAATTATCGTCTATGTCTTACAATGCTGTTGGTAGCCAATTTGAAGAATCGTCCGAGTATTTCAGTTGCAAAGCATTTGAGCTCTTCTCTTTTGACATCATGGCATTAAACTTTTGCACATCTGACGGGTGCAAGTGGGACAGATATTTCACCATTTCTCTCAACTTGACATCCCTACAAGTATTTTTTTAAATAATTATAATATTCACACAGCATTTAAAATATTTGGCTTTAATAATCCAAAAATCTTGTTCTAAGTTACCGAAATGAGTTTTTTGTTTCTTCTTTTGGTTGCCAAGTATTTAGTTTCTCTAGGATATGCGAATTTGAAGTCAGTGGTAAAATGTGGCATAGTTTTTCATAGGCTTTCTCACCCTTTTGAATTATCATGTGGTACATTTGCTCGTTTTTACTTTCAGATTCCACTCGGGATAACTGAAAATGATAAAAGTAGCTTTTATTTATGATGTGTATCGATATATAATAAAATAAAGATAATAATAGAGACGATAGAAAAGTAAATAATTGTGAATCGTACAATTAACTCCCTCTCGGATTCATCAATTACTCTTTCCTGAATTAGATATCGCAATATTTTCTCCTGGTTAGTGGTGTTCTCCGATATGTATATAAGATTATCTCTCAAGCGTGATTTACAATCCTCAACTTTTAAAGATTTTGCCATGATAGAGTACAATTACACAAGAACAACTTCCAAAAGCCAAAAAATAGATATAATTACTTTAAAATTTAAGTTCACAATCTACTTTCACCTCTCATTAATTTGTATATTCACTATTTGTGCCTAACTATAGATCACGTGTAATAAACACTACCAAGCAAAACGAATTATATTATTATGCTGCATTGCATGATAAACTTTGTTTTACGTCATACGCATACGTACATTATTGTAGATATGATATGGCTATCTATACTTTGATAACCCATGACCTAAACTTACACTTGACTACATTATAACTTTAATTATTTACAAAGGCAGGCATATATTCATGATAAGACTACTATGTATTTATCAGAAGCTGATGGCAGAGGGGAAACATTAATTCTTTTAACACTTGCTGTTTCTCCTCTCAAATTATTATCGTCGTTATACCTCATTTTCTCATATCAAGTATGTGTCAAGTATATTTTCTCATATCAATAAAGTGTTCTACACTTTATTGGAGCGCATTGGACTTCATTGGACCGAATTGGACTTTATTGGACCGAATTGGACTTCATTGGACCGAATTGGACTTTATTGGACCGAATTGGACTTTATTGGACCGAATTGGACTTTATTGGACCGAATTGGACTTTATTGGACCGAATTGGACTTTATTGGACCGAATTGGACTTTATTGGACCGAATTGGACTTTATTGGACCGAATTGGACTTTATTGGACCGAATTGGACTTTATTGGACCGAATTGGACTTTATTGGACCGAATTGGACTTTATTGGACCGAATTGGACTTTATTGGACCGAATTGGACTTTATTGGACCGAATTGGACTTTATTGGACCGAATTGGACTTTATTGGACCGAATTGGACTTTATTGGACCGAATTGGACTTTATTGGACCGAATTGGACTTTATTGGACCGAATTGGACTTTATTGGACCGAATTGGACTTTATTGGACCGAATTGGACTTTATTGGACCGAATTGGACTTTATTGGACCGAATTGGACTTTATTGGACCGAATTGGACTTTATTGGACCGAATTGGACCGAATTGGACTTTATTGGACCGAATTGGACTTTATTTGAACTTTATTTTAAAATCAAAGATATATGGGATTTCATGAATCTTCTTTGGATATTTCTTGTCTTTCACCAACAATTAAAAAACATTTAGGGTAGTCTGAAATTATTTGCAATGAACCCATTGACCTTCAAAATATTTGACATTGGAATGAAGAGACGATTCGATTCTTCCTTCTTGTCTTCTTTCCGATCTGCCAACCTCACAGGATCGACTTGAATAGGATGAAAGAAGTGATTGTAGATTACTAATAATACTTTCAAATCGTCGCGACGTTGTTGTTTCAATGCTAAAACCTTGTTATGACGGATGAGAATAAAAACTCTAGCCACAATTTTCCCATTACACAAGCAAGTATCACCCACATCTACCATTACGGCAATGAATATCGTTCTAACAAACGCCATGTCAAAGTGTCAAAGCACATTTAAAAATAGTCTTATTTTAATGTGATTTTGGATATGAAAACAAGGCATTATTTAGGAATTTCAAACCCGTAAGTAATGTTAAAATCAATTCGTACAGATACACAAAAGGCAAATTAAAATGTTTTAATGCCCTGTTTTCTTTAATATAATTAAAATTTCCATATTATCTGCATTGGTTTAACATAATTAAAAAATTAACTTGATATATGCCGTGTAATTATTAATTAAGACTTATACTTATACTTAGCCGTAACAAAACTAATTTTTAGTCAGTATCCATCCTGGGGCAGTTGGCAGAAGAATTAAGATGGTATTAATGTATCCTTCAAGCATGCTCGTAATTTAGTTCAACTTTTAGTACACGATGGCTTTCCTTTCAAGGTCTTATGGAGGAAGTCATAATATAATGGCAAAGAGCGACAAACCTGAACCACTACGATGAGTTGCAGAACTTTATACAGCAACATTTTACTATAATGTGGCTGCAAAGTTATAAATAATTCTAAGAAGGAAAAGTATAATTATTTTCTATGTTCTACCAAATTAATCATTCTGAAACATATACCTAAACCTTCTAGGCGTAGATATTTGTGTTTCTAAGATGGTTGGGGGCAGAAGCCTCTATAAAACTTCTTCGAATCTCAAGTGAGCGGTTATTTTAACAATATCTGTTGTCCTTGAATCCAGTCCATTCCACTAATACACTAATTTGCAATAGCGTCATGCTTTTATAGTTTCATTTGTCCTAAAGACGTCAAAGTCAAAATGACCATATATGATTTCATGTACAAAGGCCTAGGCTACCCATTTAAAAAAGTTTGGAAATAAAACAGATTAATTATACATTGTGTAAAGTGTAAATCCAGATATAAACGATTTGAGGCCGTTTACAGTGGGTTTAAACTTTAAACCGCGGATGAATGCGCCTTTGCTTATTAAAAGTTGTTGTCTAAATCACAAGTAAAATAGCTATTATTATACTTTTGTCATTCGACATGTCGTCATTGCCATTATAGTCTTACCTCAAGAATCGTGTACGTAAACATTAAGTCATCGTTTCGTGAGATACATGTTTCCTGTTTAATGCTTGTAACTTTATTTTCATTGTACAATTCCTTTTACTTTCTCATTATAATATTCAAACTATAAATTCTAATTCTGTATCTTTAGTTTGGACTTGGACATTCCTGTAATTCATGTCGATTTACAATAAGAAGAAATATTAACACATTTATAGCAGGTAACCTTCCAACAAATTATAAAAAACATTATCTTGAAAGTATTTAAAGTGATAATATTGATATTCAATTCAAATTTTAGTCTGAAAGCTCAAAATAACAAATTGCAGTAGTAATTGCTAAACAAAAATTTAAATTGCAAGAAAATGTGCAATATTCGTTTCCATTCTGTAATTATTTTTCAGTGAAATAACAAATATCGAAACAAATGGTTCACCTAGTAGATCAATTTCATTTAAATCATATCAGAGATAGTGTAGTCGTTTATATGAAGCAATGAGTCTATGTTTCCTGATGTTCACGCATGGCTTTAGTGTTGGATCGTGTTGTTTAAAAAGTAAAAGGTTCATAAATCATTTTTAGGTAAAAGGTAATTGGTTGGTAAAATCATTCCTACTGCTAATGTGCAAACTGCCTGGTTTCTTATTAATGATATTATGAAACTGATTTTTTTAGATCCTTCAAGATATTTATTGTTATTCGTAAACAGCCAAAGTGATGATTGTGTACCTGATTCCACGAGCATATCTTCAATAGACACATTCGAAAAAAAATTGTTCATACATCAAGGTTTGTAATTTTGTAAATGCATAGATAAATATACATTACGCTTTAGTTGCTTTTAAATTATTTAGATATTAGGATATTATTGCGAGTCAATTTTTAATTTTGATTAATCTTAAGATTTATATAATATAGGTTAATTGATATGCATCTACCGCGTAATTAATGTTGATACTGACTGCTAATCTAATTTTCACTGTTTCCATAGTTATAGGGTACCACTACCAATGCAATATTTCTCTTCATTGACATTTCTCATCAGTGAATAAAATGGAAGACGAAATTAAGCAAAATCTTGTTTTCCTGACTGAAAATTTAACAAATTTAACACGAGTGCTGACCTATTTGATTCAATTCGACATAATTTCAACCACGGAAGGGGAGGATATTGTAAGTTTACAGATGAATCGTGTTAGTTTACTTAGTCTTGCTAATTGTGAAGGAACTCTATTATTGTTCTACGGAGGGTATTCACAATGACGATACTGCCATGCATTTTATATGTCCCCAGCACAGGGAACGGAAAAACGTTTATATCTTGACCTGGACATTTATCTAACCTTGATTATTTGGCAAGTCCGACATGCCGTTTTATGGACGATTTGGGAAAAATTTCAATTATTTTGGAATTACTGACAACATGGCTGCTAATGCCAATAAAATATTATTTATTTCCTGTTAGAAACGTCATTTTGAAATTCTCTAAGATAACAGTTATTTATAATTCCATAACTTAAGTTTTAAAATATCACTAGTTTGTCAAAAAATGTTTATTTCAATTAATTTATATATATTACTGCTATTAACAAGGGTTTTCTGTCTTTATTTGATTTGAATTTATATTGAAATTATTTGATATGTATTTTTACTTTATTACTAATCGCTACATGTTATTGAATACTGTTTGATTTATATTCAACTTGAAAGCGAAAACACGTCATAATGCAAAAGTACGCATTGACCAAATTATTTTATTCAGGTTTAAAATGGTTATCTTTAAATAATTTTCAGGAAGCCGAAAATACCCCAACCAGAAAAAACTATAAACTGTTGTCTACTCTGCAAAAGAAGGATTGGCAAGACATCAGAAATTCATTTCTGGACATTCTACAAAAGACAAACAATGAACGTTGTGCACTGGCAATCCAAGCACGAAACGAGGAGCATTCTCGTCGTCATTCATCTGCAAGAAACACAAATCCCTATTCTCTTTCATTTCATAGCAGAAATACAATTTCCCACCACAAACTTAATAAAAAGTGGTGGCCAGACAAGAAGTTATTGATAAAATCCCTTCTCAAAAGAAAAGTGGAAGAGAAACTCTTAATCGAAGAACTAAAAGTACCGAGTTTCAGGCGACGAGAACCGAATGGCCGTGATCTGCGAATCCTTAGCTGCATCCAAATATTCGGGGATGGGAGGAGTCGGCAAGACCCTCACCGTGAAATGGTATGCACATACTTACGAAGAAGAATATGATCACATTATCTGGATTGACTGTGGGGAAGGGAGTCTTCTTGCGTCGTTTCAGAAGTTGGCTAGAGATTTAGAGATACCAATTAGAAATGAAATTATCGACATTGAAGATTTTTCGACAAAGTGTTTTGATGCCCTGAGAGCATTTAAATGTCTCTGGATCTACGACAATGCAGAAAATTACAAAGGGGAAGAAGGAATTGTAAATGTTCTTCCCAAAGACGAAAAAACTTTTACTGTATCATCACATCCCGAAATCGTGAATGGGGGACGGAGACCGGATTCGGAAAGATACCCAACTTGGAACTCGATATTTTTACTGAAAAAGAAAGTTTAGATTTCTTTAAGCGTAATTTGAATGCGTCAATAAATTATACGGAATCACAACTCAAGGAATTATGTCGACTGATGGGGAATCTTCCTTTGGCTCTTCAATTGGCGGTAGCTGCGTTAAACAATAAAAAAATTGAACTACAAAATTACATAGAGAAAACGTCGTCGAAGGATTTGGGATTCCTTAATGAGAAATTTGATGATTATGAAAAAACAATCAACAAAAACATCAAAATTTCCCTGGATTTAATTTTGAAGGAGAAAAACGGAAAATTGGCGTACAAAATGTTAATGATATTTGGATACATTCGTCCTGATGACATCAGATCTATATTTCTAATGAAAGCTTTAAATATCAATCTAAGGGAATTAGAAAACGGTATAAATTTGCTCGAAAAATATTCCTTGATCACAAAGTCAAGAAAAATTATGGAATTTCCCTACGATGAAGGATTTTTAAATAAAATGTTTCGTAAAAGGGAAGTTGAAGTGAAATGGATTTACTTAACATACATAGACTACTACAGCAAGTAATACGTTATAATGGGATTGAGACTGAGAAAGAGACACTGAAGAAGATTCTCGGCTGCGTTGGGTTTATTGAATACAAATTCATTCCCTTTACCAAATACGCTGATGAAAAATTGCAAAAGCATTTCCGAAAGTCAGAGCAGAAATACTTGACCAAAGACAATTAAGGAGATTGATTGGAGAAGAAAGAACAGAAGAATCCGTAGAATTAGCTAGATTTATAAACGGAGAGTTGAAGACAGAAGCAACGAAGTTTAATCTCGCAATTTGTCTTGTTAAAAATGGGCATTTTGAAGAAAGTTTAGATATTCTGAAGGAATTGCAGAATGAAGAAAGGGCAGAAATGATAGCTTATTCTGAAGATGCTGTTGAGATGGGAATGTTGGGGTTGGAAGAAGAACTGTCCAGAAATCTCATTCGGGGTCATCTGTTAGTTAGTAATTGGAAAATGGACAACAGAGGAAACATAAAAGAACTTCTGGAAAGTAGACGAACATTCGAGGTCATTAATTCAACAGATTCACTTGGCACTTTGATTCAATTAGTCCATTCTGATCTGATAAATTCCAATTATTCTCTGGTAAAGGGGTTATATGGATCTACAATATTTTTGGAATTGGGAGGAGAATCAAGCATAATCGAATTTCATAAATGTTCATTGGATCTTGCATCTTTCGATCGACTGTCACCAGAGGTATTGACTTTGTATAATGTCTCATTCAATAGAAATGGACGGGAAGTGGAGGAGGCGAATCTCAACGAATTCTGTGACTTTCACAAAATCAACAAATTGATCCTTTTAGGTCATAAAATGTCTATCGAGTTGAGTGAGCGAAATTTCCATGGAATATATTGAATTATATGAAGTAAACGTGTTGAACTGGAATGAGGCCATTTGGGATATTCAAGCATTAATATTGTGGGGTATTCCATTGGTTGAAAAGACGGAAATGAAAGTTAAAGAGATGGAGTTTTATTCCTCTTCTTTGGATGTTTCTTGTCTTCCACCAACAATTGAAAAAATGTACTTAAGTAGAGCAGCAGCTTGTATTGGACCAATTGACCTTCCAAAGCTGAAATATTTGACACTTGACAGAATGCTCGATTCTTCCATTTTGTATTCTTTCCTATCAGCCAAACTCACACACATCTATTTCAAATGGATGAAAAAGGTCGATTTAGATCAAATGCCTAAAAGCGTTACCCACATAAAAATAACTAATAGGCCTTGGACTTCTAAGACGATAGTTGTTGGTGGAGTGAGAAAAGTGGACAAACTCATTCTTGACGACTATAATTTTTATCAAGTGGAGGAATGGTTGGGCATCCTTCAGACAGAAGACCTAATTGTCTACTTTGGAGGTAGACGATACTTTACACCAAAAGAGTTGATTGAGTTGACGAAGAAAGAAATAAAGAGAATCGCAGTCGGAAGAATAAATTGGGACGAAGAAGATTTCTCGGTTCTCTCCAGCCACTTCGACAGAAAAGCAGATTATTATTTGTGGGAGGGAGGAAGGGGGAGGGAATGGAGAGTTGAAGAGTTTGAAGAGTTTAGAAAATTGTACTAAAAAAATTAAGGTAAATTACAATAATTGACGGCTTGAGCCGAAGAACGATGTATGTTAGAATAATATCCAATATTCATTTTACAATAGTAACTGTAAACAAACTAAATATCCGACAGTAACTTAAAACCGCACCCGACAACTGAATAATAATGTTAGTAATTGAATGGGATAGTGCAAAAACAGTCATTTATTTGGAAATCTATAAAACGGTTGAAATATTTTCGAAGTAAGTCTCCAACAGTCGACTGGCTAACAAAGAATTTAAACCGTTTTTAAATGCCTTGAAAGTCATTTTAGCCGACCAGCCGACTGGTCACCGACTGAACACTATTCCCAAGTCAAGTTAGGGTCCAAAGTGGCTGAATTTAGTCAGCGGGATATTGTTTCTCCCGTTTTCTCCTACCCCGTTTCCTCCAAGATGCCACATAACCTATTATCGTAATATGCCTCCCGTAACTATTTTAGCCTCTTTTCTAACGTAATAAAAAATAAACATAGCTAACAAATAACATTATTTTTTGTTACATCAGTTTAGAAAAGGAGGCAAAAATAGTGACGGGAGGCAGTGTATATTAGGGTATTTTATTAAGTTTGGATTTTGGAGGAAACGAATAATAGGTTATGTGGGCCTTTGGAAGAAACGGAAGAAACGGTATTCCGCTGCCAAAATTCAGCCTCCAAATTTTCCAACGCTTAAAAATTACCCCTCCCACTGAACGTACCAAATGAAAACCACTAACAGGACTTAATAGCGAGAACGTAGGGGTCTAAAAATTTAAATTTCAAGTTTCTATGCACGTAACGATTTAAACATACTGTGCCCATTTATGCCTAAAAACTAAAATTCTGAGTGTTTGTGGACACTGCGGTGAGAAAATTAAAAGTTCGAGTTTCTGTCCATAAAGCAGTGTAAAAATCAAAATTCACAATCGAAATTATAATTTTTAGGCCTAAATTTCTACAGAAACTCAAAATTTTAGTTTCCACACCGAAGAAATGGGGACAAATACTTAATTTAACTACAATTTAAATAAATACAAATACAAAATTTAATTTTCATGCCGCAGAATTTACAGTTTTAGTTCGTTTGTTCCCAGTAACTCCAAATTTTTGTTTTGGAATTTTAGTTTTTAGAACGCAGTAAGCACTGAACTTTGAATTTTCAGAGTGCACTGAAATGAAACTCAATAATAGTGAAAACCAATGCGCCTTTAAATGCAACTTGTTTCAATAAAAAACCAGGTTTCAGCTATTTTATTAATAACTATCAAAAGAAGTAAAAATTGTCTCGGTGTCGGATGCATTCTTCCGTGTGTACTGGTCTCCTTCGAGTTGACAACATTTCGTTACTATGGGTGTTAAACAATTTTTAGGACTTTGTTCTAACATACATCGTTCTACGGCTTAAGCCGTCAATTGTCTTTTGAGTCTTTAACGAGGATTCTATCGTTATACACTCAAAAGGTATCATGTATATCATTTGAATATCATAGTATGATACCTAGTTGTCACTTAATATAATTATGCATTTGTAAAGGTTTCGAGCGGAAAATCAGTCCTGTAGCATGTACCTCTTATCATAGCAGTTTTAAATGTAATGTCAGTATATTTTCAGGTCATAGGATGGAGAACAAAGCAGTGAATCAAGTTTTCAGAATTATGTTTTGTGAATGTGATGTTTAATCAAAAAACGTTCTACATACGGCCGCGGTACAAGCAAGCGAAATGCTAAAGCGGCTGCTAAATGTGCACTCCGATGCTTGAAGAATAACAAATAAAACTATTCTGACATTTCTCACTCTAACTTTTAATGATTTACGTATCACATTCTGTGTATATTATATTGTCTCAATTTTTTCCATATTTAATGGCAGTCAATTCGTTTTTTGTCGCTAAATATATTTGCCTTGCATTTTGCTCTATTGTAGTTATTTCTTGTTTCTTACTGTGTTCAATAAGTTGTTCAAAATGAAGTGTTAAAATGTTAAAACGGTAGATGGTTTCGAAATCCTTGGAGTCAATGGGTGGACCACCCCATGTAATAGTGCTGCTGGTGGCTATGGTGGGGCATATATTATTTATGAAACCGTGTACCCAGTGTACAAAATACCCTTTACCACTTACCAGTGGTAAGTGGTTTTTAATAGTATTTAACGTTAAATACCATTACCTAAAAAGTAGTGGTAAGTGGTATAAATGGTAAAAATGGTAAAAAATAGTTTCATTTAAATTTCGTGTTTGAATTTTGAATAAAATTCGGTTGCAAAACATGAAATAGCTTAGCAGATGATCATTGTTGTCACAAATTGATAAGTGTTCATTAATCAGATTAGGATTCAGCCAATGAAGGCGCTAACAATCCTTGCTGATTGAGAAATTAATTACAATTAAATTAGCAACAATTTTAAATGGGCGATACCAAATACAATCTTTCTTTCTTCATTTTTTATAACGTTTGGTGTAAATCAAATAAATATGATTAATTTAATTGATTAAGGGGCTAATTGGAAATATTTCATAGAAAATAAAGTTTTAAAACTTATATTTTAGGAAGTCTAGTGTATCTAATCTGTACTCAGCTGTCTAATCAATCGCTAAAATCTACCATTTTTGCCATTAAATGCATTTTTACCATTAAGTGCATTTTTACCACTGTGATGGTAAAAAAGGCTAAAAAGTGGTAAATTTTGTACACTGCGTGTACCCAACAATGAACCCTCATAGTCAAAAATGGCCAAGCTCAAGCTGTCCACACGTGGACAACCATATCTATGCATGAACTACTTGGTCATTAACGTTGATTACATAGCCTGAGCAGACTAGGGATATTATAATGTTCGTAGATAGAGTAGTGGTAATTAATAGTGTTAAATAGAGTTTCTACGAAAATGTTTTTTAATAACACAATTACAATTTTATAATTTTCGGTCATTGACTGTATAGTACATGCCTCATTAAGCAATAAATGTGGTACTGCTCTAAATATTTGACTTCGAAAGATATGGTTCATTCAACCCATGTACTCAATTGTATGTGATGCACGTGTCAGTAAACCAATGGAAGCCGTACCGCACACATCGCAGCTAGATTAAAAATAAAATATTCTACTAAATCAAAATGGTTAATTTCAATATCAGAGGGCTAATTTCATTTACAAAAACAATTATACTATGACACATCTATATCTACACATTA
This sequence comes from Tomocerus qinae, assembly GCA_020055645.1. NCBI lineage: Eukaryota > Metazoa > Arthropoda > Collembola > Entomobryomorpha > Tomoceridae > Tomocerus > Tomocerus qinae. Next base: position 36,929,237 of record CM034546.1, on the reverse strand, counting down.
TGCTCAACTTCCATACATTCCAATGACCACATTCAAATTAGCAACTTTCTTGCAGAGGACGTGGATTATTCCTTCATCCGAGTTAAGCATAATGCAAAGAAAGATGGACATTATCAAATGAAGTTCGAGACATACGACAAGGACTTTGACTTGTGTAACAGTATAACCTCTGGAATTTATATTCTTTCCGAAAACTTTTCGTGTACTGTTTTTTAGTTAACGAAATTAGTGTATTATAAGAATTTCTTTATTAAAAATTTGGGGAGAATATTGACTTCCAGAGTTTCAAATGTTTAACTTCGTAGTCTTTGTCATTTGCCTTAAACTTCATTCGGTATGTTCGTCTTCCTTTATATTGTGCTTAACTAGGGTGAAAGAATCATCCACGTCCTATTCAAGAAAGTTGCTAATTTGAATATATTCAGTGGAATGTGGAGTTCGAGCACAATAATTGTGTAGATATTAAAGTGCCAAATATAATTGTTTTTGTAAATGAAGTTACACTCTAATATTGAAATTAACCATTTTGATTTAGTCGAATATTTTATTTTTAGTATTTAGCTGCGTTGTCTGTGATACGGATTCACTTAATGAACTGTTCACACTAACATAATTATAATGTACACTTTTGAACCAAATAGTTTGTGAAGTCAAATAATTAGAGTAATATTTCCATTAATACTTATATTATGTAGCATCCAGAGTCAATAGCCCCGGACATCTATTGTGATTGTGTTATTTTATAAGCACTCATTCAATTTTTTACTGGTAATTTTACTTCCTTCACAATCCAATCGGTGCCGTATTGAGGAGTGGAGAACCAAGCTGTAATCCCACCTTCGAAATTTTCAAATTGAGACTAGATATTTGAAGGTTTTGTAAGATGGAAAGGACTTAGTAAAATTCTTGTTAGTTTTAGCCCCTCCAGAAATACAGTACAGTATTTATACGCCAACGATTCCAATCACACTTTATGGCAATAATTTAGGTTTAAATTTGACAAAAAGTGTAAAAATGTGTTATTTTGAGGCAAAATGAGACGTCTTTACAAAAGGAGTATGAAACGTTCAAACACTTATTTCCAAGTCTTTACAAACACCCTACAACCAAATATGTGATTAAATTTTTTAAATACATATCCGTGCCTATAACACGAATAAAGCCATTGTTTTATTTCCGGCCATTGACTCTAGGTTATAGTATTTAGGCCATTGACTCTAATTATTTATTGTTACATTGCTCTCAATTGTTAACTTTACAAAATATGTCTCAGATAATTTCATCCATGGTGAATTGTGTCGTGGCAGAATATAAAAGGTATTGCTATCATAAATATCGGAGCTCTACAACTGTAAATAATATTTATAACCAAATCATAATGGCAAATTTTAATATTGAAATATTAACTTTATTGGCAACAACAATTATATTTGCCATATTTAAACCCATGCACTGTGCCCTAATTCCACGTTCCACCGATCCCATTAAAAATAGCGAATTTCTTTCGGAAGATGTGAGACTACACTTTCACCAGAGTTAAACATAACGCTAATGAAGACGACCGTTATCAAATGAAGTTCAAAGCATATGACAAAGATTACGATTTAAAACTTGTGAAACCTCGGGAGTCAATATTTTCGCCGAATTTTAGATTCTTAGTATTCGAAAACGAAACGGAAAAAAGGTTAACACTTAGGGACGCAACTCCAACTTTAGAAGAGATCCACCAAGTTTCAGATCGATATTTAATTAACAACGAAGAATCTGCTGTACTTTCGTTAACCGAAGAAGGCGGTACCAGAAAAATTCGAGGAACTATTGGAGCTGTATCTGTTGACTCGGAGACAAAGGCAGGACACAATCGGGCACATTTCAAATTGAAGAGAGCTATGGGAGATGTGCATGATTTAGTCGATGAAATTAGGAGGACCAAGAAAAATAATAAAATGAGTAAGGGAAGATTTCTGGGTAGAAGATTTCCAGGGGTACCACTTAACCAGAGTGCAACTATCAAAGACTACATCGATCCACGCCAAACAGTGGCTCATGTAACAGGTGGCATTGACATCACACCTGAAATCCTCGTTATTTTGGCTCATAGTAAATATAAAATGGTGGCAAAAGAAATGTTGGACTACGTTGGTATTTTATTCCATATCGTGAATACCATTTGGACAGAAATTGAGGAGGATTTTAAAGTTAAGTTCAAAGTCATTGGGATTGCAGCGTTTTCGACTGGATTTTTGGAGGCTGAAGCGCCCATACATAAAAATGTTATATCTGAAGAGACAGACATCAAAGTTATTCTGGAAAACCTTTCGAAGTGGGTATTTTCCAACAACGATATTTTGCCAAAACATGATATGGCTGTCTTTATCGTTAGTGAATGGCAAAATACTATAGATGCTATATTACTACCTAATGGGTCATACGTTGATGTCCCAGGAATCGCTTATCTAAGATCTGCTTGTTATAATGATAAAGAAAGAAAACAATCTTTTGGAGTTTCAGTAGCTAAAGATCTCAGCTACTTCGGAGGTGCTGCTAAGACGATAGCTCATATGCTGGCCCATAATATGGGTGCCGCACACGACGGAGACGATGGAGTGAATTGTGAGATTGACGAGGGTTTTCATATGATGACCGATAAAGATCCATTGACTCATGGAGAGAGTGCAGCTCGTTTTTCGAAATGCAGTATCAAATACATGAAAGAGTACATATCATCAAGCGATGGCCAATGTCTCAGAGAAAATCAAAATCGACGAGAACTTCCTCTCTTTTATAGTAAAAGGTATGGCGATATTCAAAATGACATGCATATATTGGGTCAATTTTGTGGGTCATTACTTGGGCCAACTGGCCGTATGGGGGCAGAAAGAGTTGAATGCTCACAAGTTGAATGTGATTACCAACATAACGACAAAACAGTCGTTTTCAAAATGCATCCTTCTATGACCGATGGTAGGCCATGTGGGTATGAAAATACTCAGGCGTTTTGCAAAGGTAGCCAATGCTATTACACTAATGGTACTGTCCAGAAGCAAAAGTTCAATTATTAAATACATGTTTAACAGTAACAATTAATTTCCTTGGTTTCATTAATTAATTTTTTTAGCTCTAGTTTATTAAATTCGTAACATTTAATTGTTCGACTAATTATATTTATAATGTTGTTATACATATAAAATACCTCAACAAAGCTTCAATAGATGGAAACTAACTGCAAGTATAACAATAAAATTTGTACAATACTAAATACCTGCCATTATTTTATTATATCATATATTTTTTATAATTTCATGTATCTACATATTACACTCCAACTTGCTAGTCGACACCGACAGAAATTGGCAGTTTTAATGAAGTGTTACTTACCACATTTAAAAAATTGTTTTAAAATAGACATTGCATTTTATTTATTCACTAGAAATAAGCCCGTCCTACGGACTCGAAATATTGTAATTATTCTTGCGCCTGCGTAGTTACACGAAGTTTATCTTTTACATTCAAACATCATCACGGAAATTCATTGCGCAACACCACTTTAAGATTATCTTATGGGTATATGATATGGGTATGATTACTAGGCCCCCACTATTAATGATGAGTGTCAAAATGATTAGGCATATTAACAATGTGTAATTTTCGAAATAAGATAATCTTCACCCATATTCTGGTTTTATGAAACAACGATTGAGTAGGCACATGTGCATTGCAACAAAATGGCGCATTTACCATGGCATAGGTAGATAGATACATACATGCGACATACTAAGAAATACTTTTATAAATAGTAATTACAAAAGAAAAATATGTTTATGTGTTGAAATGGATTTATAGGTCCATCTAGTTACAAGTGCAATAAACTAGATATGGTATACCTAGATTTGATTGTAATAAATGAAATACATTCTTTGAATCGAATCGCAGTTATACTCATTCACATACCAACTCAAATAGGTGAGATGCTACAAAAAATAGTAATTATCTGGGCGCTACATACATTTTAGCTTTTAAGGTGTTACTTCGAGCATACCTAAACCCCTAATGAATGGAATTTTACTAAATACAATCATTAGCTTTACTTTGAACTTTGAACAAAAATTTGTTGTGCTCTTAATGACTGAACTGTTGTTCTCCGAATGTGCCAAAAGTGGATTGTGTCCATGCAAAAGTTTCTCAAAAAAATCCCCAATCGCTTTAATAAGATTATCCATTTTTGAAAAACAGGGGCCAGGAAACCAAAAGAAAGGAAATAAACAGTTTCACCCCAAAAGAGCTCAAGACAAAAAATGATAACAGACCCAAGAAATAAATACCCGGCCAAAATAAAAATTGTATGGATTTTCGTGTGCAAGTTGAGTCCTACGGGCCCTTTCTGTGCAGAAACCAATTTACTACGCATTTGTCTCAATGGCCGATACTTCAAGTATTCTTCTTGCTCCTTCAAAGTAGTTAGAATTCCTTTCTCCTGCATCCTTTGGAAATACGATAGGAAATGATGACGATGGCACGAACTAAAGACATAAGACCTCGGGATTTCATCCGCCGGCGGGGATGCAAAAACTAAAGTATCCTAGTATCCAGGATACTTTGGAATTTTTTACATTAACACATGTAATAAAGCGGTACTAGCCCAAACTCACCCCCTTAGGGGGCGGGTTTGGCTACACACACACGTGACTTTGTCGTAAGTGGCAAAAAGTGAGGGGCAAAAAGCGAAAAATGAGGCGGAAAGGCTAAAAATGAGGCGCAAAAGCCAAAAAATGAGGCGCAAAAGGAAAAAAATGAGGCGCAAAAGCAAAAAAACGAGGCGCAAAAGCAAAAAAATGAGGTTCAAAATGCGGAAACCGAGAGACAAAAGGCGAAAATTGAGGCGGAAAGGCGGAAAATTAGTCAGCAGACTCGACACAGAGAAGGTGAAAATACAAGAAAGACAACAAATAAAACAAAGAGAAAAAAGAGGTCTTTTCATTTGCATTCAGGTTTTGAAGGTATGAGGGATTAAATTGCTCTGCGCATCGTCGAGGCAGTATTAACTGCAACCCAACAAATATTTCCAATTCCATTTAAATCTAAAAGTTCATATTTTACTGATAATTAATTGTCCAATTGCTCTATAGAATTCATACATTTAATTAGAATTTTTAAAAATTATTATTACTTTTTCATTATAACATTTTCAATGTCATAATTTGATTAAGACTAAATATAAAATGGAAAATTTCGACCGATTAGTAAACAAAAAAACGTCTATAGGTTTCATACTTGAATCCTGAAGTTTTAAAAATTCGTCCACTGCTGAAAGACAATTGTTTCACAAAGATTTTAGGGAATAAAAAATATTTTAAAAATGTAAGATATGTGATTACGAAACCAATAGCCATAGCCTATAGTTGTTCATTAAATAAGAGCCCATACATAAGGTTTAGACTTTGCTTCCACAAAAGGCGAACTTATTACCAATGCCGATTGTCCAAATAATGGTGACGCACTGACGCCAAGCCACCAGGAGTAATTTCGTAAAACGCAATGTTGTACTTTCAGCAGTTTTGGAAATTTCATGCATTTCCCCAGTCTCACTGAGATCAAAAAATAATAAAAATGTCCACTGTTGCCGCCGTTTGTTTATAAAAATTGAGAAAATATGGCATGCCAGTGTTTGCTGCAGTACAATTTGGACATGTTTAAGTCTTACGATTTCATCCTTTCATGTAAAGGCAGAGGAATTAATATAGAAAATCTAGGTCAAAATGCATCAATTTTGATATTTTCTTATTATATTTTCAATAAAACTTAAAGGCTTATAGTAATTAAAGCAAGCCGTAACAGAAGCTCGCCTGAGTAAAGGGGACCGTGTCCACATTGTTGGCATATCAATTGTAGGAATAATTATGATTTTGGTTACTTAAGTGAACATCAATTCAAATTACATTAGTATAATTCATAATCCAAAATAAAAATTATCAAAACCAACAGAAAATCAAAAAAAATTAATATTGACTATCAAAATCAACAGAAAATCACATTAGATTATTTATGACTATTAAAATCGACAGGATACCAAAACAGATTATTGTTTACTATCAAAATCAACAGAAAATCAAAACAGATTAATGTTGACTATCAAAATCTACATAAAATCAAGATAGATTAATGTTGATAATCAAAACAATCTTAATCGAATTTCTGATTATCAAAACCAACAGAAAATCAAAACATTAATGCTGACTATGAAAATCAACAGAAATTCAAATTTGATTTATAGTGATTATCAAAATAACAGAAAATCAAAATAGATTAATGTTGACTATAAGAGGCAATAAAAAGTCAAAATTAATTGGTTCAATCCTGAACATGAACCTAGGCAGCCAAAAGTTGATTCATATTTAAAGATATCATCATCAAGTGAAAGTGACGAAGCAAAGTCACCTGAATCTTCCTTTCTTTCACCTACGTCTCCATCTGCACCAAAGTCAGCTTTATCTCCAAGAATTTTGTTTGCAGAGGTAATTAAATGAAATTGTCATTATTTTGTTAAATTCAAAGTTTCCCAATTCCCACGGTGCTGTCAAAATGGAATTGGAAATGTGTGAAATATTGGGAAATAGATAGTAAAATATGCCAAGATAATAATTTACATTTTTTGTATTCATTTCCCACATTTCCCGTATTCCCCGAGCATCCAAGAAAGTGGAGTCTGAAATGAGGATATTCGAAACCTTGATTAAATTCTCAATTTTATTAAATATCCACATTCTGTAACAAAGTGTATTTTGTCTTTAAAAGTTGCAAGTCATAAGTAATATTTGTTATTACAGCCCTAAACCAAAAACAAAAGATTCAGTATCTTTGACTACGCCGAGACTTCAACGCAGGTAAGAAATATTAAAATCTAAGGATTTTAAATTCGACACTAAGGCCTACTTTTACCAAAGTACTCAGTCCTGTTGTTAGTATCTACATGTTGGCGGTAAACAGTTACTCCCTGCAATAAAATGAATGTATGTAAGTTATTCAAAACCATTATTTCATACTCAAAATTTGGAAGATCAATTACGTATGTTGATAAATAAGAAATAAATAGAGATATCGTTGATAAGTCATAGTCATCGCTGATTTTTCGTTGGCGACGGTAAAATCGTTGAAAATTCCAACCTCTATTTTTGCCCTCTTATCTAGTTTTGTCAGTTAATTCCTGGCTATTCCAAATCATTTTTGGCCAGCTAAAAAGGAATTCGGAAGAGAATATGAGATTTAAAGATTGTAGTATTATATTCAAGTATTAAAATTTACTATTAATTACTGTACAACGGATAAATACATTTAATATGGTTTTCCCCAATAGGCAAACATGTTTCTACAAACTATCTTTATATTAATTTAAATCCATGGAATTTTTCCATTCTTAATTGAATTTGGCAATAAATTATTGTGAACATGATTTTTTGAATGTGATTGAAAACAGATGTAAAGATTAAAAATAAGACCCTAAAACTCTATATTATCGCTACGGAGGCATTTTAGCATTTGAATATTTTTATTCCTTTTATTTATCAAAAACTTTTTCCTGCTTAAAAGCAACGACTAATGGAAAATTAATTTTCTACAAATACTGCAATTTTGTAGTTTTGGTATCGAAAATTAATTTTCTACAAATACTGCAATTTTGTAGTTTTGGTATCAAAAATTGCAACAAATTTCTTGATCAAAATCGGAAGTCACCAGTGCCACCAGATGATTTTAAAGTTTCAACAATGTAAATTTGATAGAAGCGGTATACTTTTCTTTTGCAAATTGTTCTGCGGTAAAGCTGTAAAATTTAAGGTTGTAAATATATTTTATCAAACCAAAACTAATATTTCTGAAGTAAAATCAAGATAAACAATTTTTTTCTTGTCAAAGCTCTGTGCGAGGCCCATAGTTCATCCTTTGGCGTACCTTTTCCACACGGCCCACCAAAAGGTGAAATATAATTATCTATTTATGTAGAAGCCATTAAAAATGGGCCATTATGTTATAAATTCCTTTATATATTATATGCGACTATGTGATCAAAACTACTACCAACGACCAAGGTTAGCATAGACTGTCGAATGTGCCGTAAATTCCTCATGCCGTTAATTGCCGTAAATGCCGTTAACAAGTTTTGAGCTACAAAATGCCGTCAAATGTAAATATATATTCAAAATTTAATGCTTTATTTGTCATTCTTATTACTACTACAAGAAATCGAAATCGTTCATTTAAATTCTGTTCTATTCATTATTTCGATTTTAATCTTTGAAAATAGTAATCAAAAAATATAGATGTAATTTTTAAAACTGAAAAGTCATTTATTGAGCTATATTAGTGTACTTATAACTTATAATAGTAGTTAACGGGAAGCGGCTTTGAAAAATAATTTACGGCATGCCGATTTTATTCTCTGTACGTTACATTAAATATTCACCATACATAAGAAACGGAAATTTTTCCTCATGAAAGATTACGATTGGACGCAATGCATAATAATGTCAAAGTTATTTTACCAAAGAGTGAAGAAATATTGGGAAGTATTCAACAAAAATCCCTGTAACGCATTTGAAAGCATAAAAAAATTTGTGAAGACTCTATTGATACAAGCTAACTAATTCAATATAGAAGATTCAATTGTTGCATCATGTCATAAGTGTCATAAAGCCAAATTATGTTCCAGCTAAAGTTAAAAGAGATGGAAATTGCTGGTATTCTGCAATTGCAATGGCCTGATTTGGAGATGAAAAAATTCATTCTATTATACGCTTGGGAATTTTGCAACAGGTAGTAGAAAATGAAGAAAAGTTATCGTCTGCAGTAAGTCTGCAGAAACGTTAGAAGCTACTGAGCTACATATGGCGAGGATTTTAAGTTCTTGTTCATGGAGTCGCCACAAACAACCAATGGTCGTTTAAAATTGTAAATTTAATTACCAGTGAAGCTATTAACCGGCCGATGATTTTATTTGAAAAATTCGATACCAACAACTCAGAGGCGGCCTTAGCACTGGGCGGACTGTGCAGTTGCCCAGGGTCCCACGTTATGGGGGCCTCGCGCAGAGATTAAACAAATAAAAAGTGTCAATTTGTTGAGTTCACTTCAGAAATACTTACTGGTTTGGTTTAGGTTGTAAGTTTTTGTTAACTAAATTTACTGACTAAAATTTTTACAGCTTTATCACAGAAAACAATTTAAAATAATCCAAGTAAGAAAAGTATTACTTTTATAAATTTTACAATGTTGAAACTTTAAGGCACTCGTAAAAAGACATTGGTGACCTAAAAACAATAGCTCTAAGAAACTTTTATTATACGATTTCAATCAACAAATTTGTTGAATTTTGCGATAACAAAACTGCACAATTGCAGTAGATGTAGACAATTAAGTTTCCATTAGTCGTTGTTTTTAAATAAGGAAGAAATTTTTATAAAAGGAATAAAAATTTTCGATTGCCAAAATGCTTTGATAATGCTTACATGCTCTTTAACAGAGTTTTAGATTCTTATTTTGAAAAAAAACTTGTTTCCAACAACTTTCCAAAAATCAAAAATTTTTCACGCTAATTTTTATGCCATATTCAGTTAAAAACGGAAAATTCCATAGATTTGAATTAATATGATGATCTTAATCCATCTCTTCTTATTCTATTTTAGCTGGCTAAAACTGATTTTGAATAACCAGAAATACCTGACTTAGTTAGCAAAATAAAATGTTATTTGAATTTTCAACTAAATCAATGATGAATTTCTTAGTACTCTAGCCCTATTTATTTCTAATTTTGGCAATAGAAATGTTATTTTATTTTGGAGCCAAAAACAGACTTTTTGTCATTTTAATCTTCATTTTAACATTCACCAGTTAAAATTAGCACCAAATAAATTAGAGCTTCCAGTAACAGTTGATTAGCTGGCTTCACTTGTTGTTAACACGAAATCAACCCTCATTAGAAAAATAGAAATGCTAGAAACAGAAATATCAGAATTAAAAAAGAGAAGCAAAAGCCATTGAAAACCAAACTGTCGCCTGAGGAAGAAGAGATAGCGGCCGCAGCAAAATGGCATTCAAGCTAAGTGATGTACTTCCTGTTTTTCTTTCAAATATGTAGAAACCGTAGGTGTTGATGAACCAGGGTGTAGCTAGGATGAAGGGATACCGAATTATTGTGAAGCAACGTGCATATGGTGCGTTGCGTGATTATGATTAACGAAATTCCAACCAATTTGTCAAAATTTCCTGGAATTTTGAGGTTCAAATTAACTAAGGGTAGTACTGAAATGGCCAAAGAAAAAAAAAGAATTGGCAAAGTATAATTACATTGCTGAGAAAGCTGTTTGTAGGCCAAATTGCGTAAAAATCCGCAAGGAAATTCTCTGACTTTGAAAGGTTGTTGCAGTTGCAGGCCTCTATCGGAACCAGTATTGGACACATTAATCATAGTAGGGAATTTTGTGCAGCTTTGCAAAATCAATTTTACGATATTTTAAGAAATCAATTATCATTGGACCTAAAAGCTGAAATTCCTGCCAGGGAATACTAACCTCTGTATCCGTTATTGCAGACAAAAAGACAACAAACGAACCGGACATTATGGAATTAAGTTTTACAGCTAAATTCGAAAAATTCGACTTAACTTCTATCACTACAGTGCTGTTAAAGACCATATTGGAAAGGTTAAAGCTCAACAAGTCCGTACATCCCTGGCAGCAGATTTGCCTGACAATTCAGAGTCAAAAGCAAGGTCAGTAATCAGTGTACAACATATTATTCACCATTTACCAGTGGTAAGTAGTTTTTAATGATATTTCACGTTAAATACCACTGCCTAAAAATTAGCAGTTAAAATGGTAAAAATTGTTTCGCTTAAATTTTGTTTTTACATTTTGAATAAAATTCGGTGCCAAAGTATGAAACAGCTTAGCAGCTGATGATTACTGTTACAAATTGATAATTTTTCACCAATCAGAGTTGGATTCAACCAATATGGGCATAGCAATAGCCTTTATTTACCGATTGAGAAATTGATTACAATTAAATAGCCTTCATAGCAATTTTAATTTGGCGATACCAAATGCAATCTTGGTTTTAGTAACATTTTTTATAAATTTCGTTGAGCAATCAAGAAAGTAGGATTAATTTGATTAATTAATAATAAGATAATTGGAAATGTCTTAAAAGTTTTAAATTTATATTTTAGTAAATCTTGAGTAACTGTACCAATCTGTCTAATCAATCTTTTTACCATTAAATGCATTTTTACCACAGTGATGATAAAAAAGCCTAAAAAGTGGTAAATTTTGTACACTATCAGTAAAACTTTTTTACAATTAAATTCACTTCTATCAAATATTTAATATTTGTCATTATGATGATTGCGATTTTACTTCATTGATAAGTAGGTACATTTGACTTTGACGCATCGGATTCAGTTTATTTTAATTTAATATTATTTAGGCTCGTTGGAATCGCAAAGGGTGGCCAGATTGTCCATTTGAAAGTTATGGATCATTTATTACACATCATTTATTACATAATATGAACATTACTGATGGACAAGATTGGTTTAGTTTATGGTGGGACATGTATTGGAACTTGCAGAACAAGATGCACACAAAGTCAAAGGAAATATAGCGACAAAAAGTAAACGACTAATTTCAGAAAATAATTCGACGTTCAATGGAAGGGCTTTTAGAATTATCCGAAAATTCAGCTATGAAGCCAATACAATTTTCGGACACTCTTTTTGCAACTTACAGTTACATAGTGTGCAAATTTTTTCACACAACTATGAATTATAATTACTACGCATATTTCAGTCAACAGTAAACTAGAAATGAAACGATGATTAGAGAATTGGAAGCAGCAAAATTTGTATATGGGGTTACTGCTTTGTATGATGTTTATGAGCATATAAATTTTCTTTCCAAGACTTTTTAGAAGGTAGCGTTGCTTCCGTGGCAATTAGCAAAAGTTTTTAACAAAGGTATACATGATTTAGATACCATGAAAACCAGACTACTTTCAATAAATGACATAAAGTCTTTGGATGAAAGTGACGGGAAAAAAGGACTCTTTAAGTTTAACGACCCTTGTCCTTGTCCGTAAAAACTGAGTTAGAATCACAGCCCAATATAAGAGAAAGGGCATTTTATTTCAAAAGAATGTGATCCGACGAACATATAGAAGCATTGCATCACAATCAGTAGTGGCATCTGAGACAACGCAAGATAGTTTTAAAGTAATTAGAGAGGCAGGCTGCCAAAAGACTAGTTCGGAAGTTGCTAAATTCATTGCCTCATTTGCAAATCATCTTCGAGATCGATTTATTAAAAGCCAACCGAAAATTGTTTAAATGCCACAAGAAATCGTTGACATTCAATCGGTTTACAAACAGCATATACTTTCGTCAGTTCCAACTGAAGTATAGGGAATTTACGAAAAGAATTTCAGTTGCTCTTATTGATTCGGAACCCACTAAAAAGAAGCAAAAATTTCTTAAACTAGTAGCAGAAATTGGTAGAAAAGAAGCAGAAAAAGGAAAAGAAAACATGCTCAATGAATATATTGAAATAGATAGGGAGTTAGCTATGTATTATGACTTTTGCAATAGCGTTGAAAACAGAGCAATAGAAAATATTTCAGTTGTTAATTCCAAGTTTACAAGTATGTTGCGTACTAACTGCGAAGCTGTAGTGGAAGGAATGGAAAGTGTGGTTTCTGAAAATGCTGAGTTCCGTCCTAAATTGCATATTGACAGTCTTAAAAACACGTTTGTAAAATGGACTTACACTTTGGTATTCGCCAACAATGGAGATTTTTTCAAGTTGGAGAGTCACTAATAAAGTTAACTACCTCAAAGCTTGTCGATATACTAGAGCAGACCGAAAGTCCTATAAATATTAACTTAAACTTTCCACCTTAAATCCATTGATCATAATATACTACACAGGGTCGTCACTTACATATTTTTATTCTCTGACATATTAATTAATTAGCCTAAAGACTAAGTAACAAAAATGTCTGTATACCATCCTGTAGAGCAGATAATCTACATTCTGCATTGTTTGCAAACTAAACATAATAATTGCACCAATTTTAATCATAATCGGGGGTGCTCAATTTTTACAATATTTATGGGAATTTGCCAAAAAAATAAATGAAAGTTGAAAATGGAAGAACTCCGATTTTAATGAAAAGTTTTTGAATAAACTTGAACTTGAACTTAGATGTCAAAAAATCGGATAAAATTTCAGGATTTACAACCTTAACCAATTGTATATATTGGAAATATTTTTTCACAAGTAATGAAATATGAAATATAAAATAAGAGTTATTGCCACTGGGTATATCCATACGATGTATTGAAGTATTGTCATATTATATACAATAAAAGATAAAAATAAATATTCTAAATAAAATGTATTTTAACATTCTAATATTTTTAATACAATTTTTTAAAGAAAAGGAAAGAATTGATTTTCTGCGATTGGGAAAAAATTATGTCAATTTTGGTTTATTTTCAGCAAAAAAATGCCAAAATTGGGACAGTTTTTTTGTCGCTCATATTATGCTTAAAGGGGGTTTTCCTATACTCGCCGTCACATGACCCCTAAAAATTTTCGCGCCCCTTACGGGGCGCGGCCCCGGCACCCCCCCCTTTCCCCCCGCTCCCAAATGAGGCGCGATGTCTAGGTGCGCCATCTTGGATACTGAGGCGTTCAGAAGTTTTTGCATCCCCGTCCGCCGGTTTAAGTGCAAACTTGCATTGCCCGACTGTTGAAAGTGTAGATAATGAGAGGTCAATGAATTCTGCAGATTCTTTAGTAGTGAGGACAAATAATTTTCTGGAATAGTCAGTCAACAATTTGAAAAGAATTTTATTTCTTTCACCGGCTGGGACTGGGTCTAATGGGTATTCTTCTTCCCAGTTATAGAGGTAAAGTTTTGATGCAATTTTGTCCTCCATGCCATATTTATCAAAATATTTCGGTCCATCGCCATACAATTCAATTTTTTCGTCTCTCTGCATCAACAGTTGGTAATTATTATTGATGATATCTCTGAAATCCAAAAGTCTTGGTTGTGTATGAGGAGCAATTACTCCACTTGTCATCCACGTTCCAAAGAGAGTGTTAAGAATAAATCCCGTGATGATGATTATAACGTAGGAAGTTGTTCTACGATTGGTGATGACTGCCTGATTTACAAGAACAGCAACGAAGGAGATAAAATTCCATCCCAGGTTTTTACAAAAGGATGAATCTATCTTCCTTATGAGCAGAAATGAAATCGGGAAGAGAGAGAAGATGAGTATCCAGCAATACTGATCAAATGTATCTTCAACTAGAGCCATCAACGGGGCAATTCCTCTGTAATTAGATTCCAAAGGAGCTGGGCAGTAGAAAGGAAACTTCTCCACAGAATATACAATAAATTGTGTTTCATCCCAAACATCTATATCTATCAACATTAAAATTTCTCCACAAATTTGGTATTCGTAAATTTGTAAGTTTCTATTATAAACTGCAGTGAAATTTAACCTATCAGCCATTAATTCCACAGCACGGAATGAAGATGGACATGGTTCGTCGCCCATTCTCATTCTAGAATAGACACTCTCTTTGCATATTGGCCAAGTTGCGACATGGTCAAATGGAAATATGTCAGATATTCCACCAATTATGACTCCATTCAGATGTCCGTTTAGAGAGTACCAAACTTCTTCCCAATTTTCTCCTGGGATTTTTGTTTCGCCAATAATGAATTTTGTTCCTTTCATAACGTTTCCAGTGTAAACAGAGTGATGAGTCACATTGTCGATGACCATGACAAAAATTGGACTGGCCAAATGTAACCGGAGTCCTTGCCAATACGATTGCCATTCCTCTTTGTAGGGTTTGAATTTCTTCCTTTCATAGACCATTATAAATGTCGTAGAAAGACGGTTAACTTCTTTCCCAAAAAATAGTTGTAGTAAAATCAAATCGTACTCTAGTAGGATATTCACGGAGCAGATATTCTTTGATAAATCCCGGGGTTCGCCTTCATCTCGACCAAATCGTTTCAAATCGTAAAACAAGTGAGCAATTGTCCATGTTTGAGACATTTGATTCGACAGCAAGAAGTTTGTCTGCCATTCTGTATTTTTACCAGTTACCATATTGAAATCGCAATTGTTGTAACGCCTCGGGATGCAATCACTAGTCGGAACAACAAAAATCCAAATCAAAACTTGGGAAAGCTTTTTGAACTCCATTTTGCTTGTGACAGCTGTGTCGAAAGCCCGAGTCCATGAACAAGTGAAGGAATATACCTGGCTTTTTCTCAGACAAAACAGGCCGACGTGTCTCCAAAGCTTGTCCACAAACAGACAAAGCCTTACGTGTTAAAAAATACTCCTTATTAGGTGACACCATACAGCGCCCAAAAAGTTCCCCAAAATCCCATTTCTCTTTCTAAGCACATCAATTCTCTATACTCGAAACTGATAGTTATTAAATTACTCGTATTTTCAAAAAAATCGTTTCATGAACTACAGCTATATATCATTTTAATGAAAGAACTTTTACACCTTTCTGATTGGGTTTTCAATAAGGTCTTTTCTCAATTTCTCCGTAATTATTTTCTGGAACATAAATAAATTATTGAATGCCACAAAAATTGAATAATTGTTAAAAAGTTATAATAAATAACTTCTGGTAACAATCGTGAACGAAAATGTGTATTAAGGTGCATGTTTTAGCTTGCATGGAAAACTTGTCAACTTAGATTCCAAGATCCGGTCGTTCTACAACAGCTACAGAGTCGAAAAATACCTCGTTGAAAAGCTAAAGAAATAACTTGGTTCGTAAAGGTCCATAAGGTCGCAATTTTAATTGCATTAACCACATATCCCCTCTTATGGGGAATCAGGGTACAGATATAAAGAATAACGGAACTTCACGGACCAAGTTATCATCCGACATTTCCAACGAGCTCTTATTTGACTTTGCAGCTGTTGTAGTTCAGCCTGTGGACAGTCACAAAAGGTCAAATGATGACCCCATAACTAGACTAAATAAAAATCATGAATGTTATGAAATGAGATGGCCCTAGAAGTGCGAGCGTTGGTGTGTAGGTGGTAGGCTACCTAAGCTAGGCACTTCCATGTACATTGCATTGCACCTCTACATCACCAGCTAGAGCTACATTGCTACTTGCTACATTCACGGTTTTTATGGTGATTGAGCGGGTCTAACCAATGGTGCAAAATCTTAACTCTTATCTGAACTTCTGATATGCATTGCATATCAACAACAACAGCTAATAATACCTTTGCTTGCTGCATTTTGCATTCTTGGTATTCCTAGGCAGTGTTTGATAACCAGCCGGCTGGTTGGTTAAAATGGCTGGCTAAAATGGCCAGCCGGCTGGTTGAAATTCTTGGTTAGGCAGTGGCTAAAATGGTCGAAATGGCTGAAATGACCAAAAACAGTCAAATAGGGCTATGTGAACTGAGAAAATCATCCTTGATTTGGCGGGAAATTTAAAAATCCATGATTTTTGGCCATTTTGGCCACTAGCCATTTCAGTCACTTTAGCCGGCTGGCTGGTCAAAATCATTTTTAGCAGGCTAAAATGGAACACTGTTCATGGGTTCGCCACCCAGTGCTCAGTGACTAGCCGGCTGGTCGGATAAATTGGCTGGCTAAATTGGCTAGCCGGTTGGTTGAAATTCTTTATGAAAAATTTTAGATTCATTCAAATTTTGTTAGTTTTAGAATAAAAGTAAACTTTCGGACAGAATCTATAACCACTGTACAGTAAACCGGATCAGTTTAAAAAAATATACATTCAGCTCAGATTTGGCCCATGAATCTCCATATTATAATCGTTGACTTGATAAAGCAATACATTTATCTATATATATATTTATGTGGGTGTACCAGTGTTCCATTTTAGCCGGCTAAAAGTGATTTTGACCAGCCAGCTGGCTAAAATGGCTAGTTGCCACAAGCCAAATATCATGGTTTTGTAAATTTCTTCTAGTAAAGTATGATTTTCTCAATTTCAACCGGCCGGCCACTTAAGCCAGCCATTTAAGAAAATTTAGCCACTGGTTAACAAAGAATTTCAACCGACCGGCCATTTTAGCCAGCCATTTTTCGGCTGGTCACCGAAAACTAGTATAATAATATTACATGAAGAGTAACAACATCAACAAAATGCGTGTAATGTGTAACAAGACGATGGAGTGGAGAAGTGGAGGAGGGAGCATTGTATCAATATCAATATTATTATCAACAATCAACATATAACAACTAATGCGTTGTAGTGGTCTGGTAAAGGTAACATATACTAAGAGGTGAAGTGGCGGTGGAGGGGTGACGAGGCCTGAGCTCCCAACAGCTCCGGAGCTCAACAGATCCAGTCTCTTCACTGCAACAGCTCCGGAGCAGTTGGAAAGGTTTGGAAAGACTCCAAACTCATTTGACCCCATGCGCCTATGTGAGAAATAAACGAACTTCTTGAGGAAGCTCAATCTCTCCATCGGCACTTTTGATTTTTAAATGCGACACCTGGATAAGTAGTCAACAATTGCATGCGTAGAAAAGCCTTAAAATTTAAAGTAATAGCTTGATCAGCCTGTTTTTGCTTTGCAAGTACGATATTCAGTCAAATAATATGCTTACCAACTAAAGATAAAATCAAATTGCAGACAATAGTCGTCCCTGTTTACCGACTTAATAATTAAATGTTTTTATTGAATAAACACACATTACCATATTAATTAAGAATTAGTGATACGATTTATATAATAATGTCATTTAAAAGCAACATTGTTTTTGTTTTCGGTGCAATTTAATATTTGCCTGCATCTTGCATAATAAAAATAAGAATTATCAAGTCAATAATGGCTTAAATTTATTTAAATTTATGTAACAAAAACTATTGCATAATGCAATTACTAGAGCAAAAAGGCGTATATCTTTTAAATCTTTTTTACTATAGCTAATGAACATAGCAGTCAGCAACACACATAAGTTTCGAATCTTCTTAGTTATCTTAGCTTAGTTTCTACTCCGTGTCATTTTCTGGGGGATGGGGTTATACTACCCAACCAAGGGCGTATCCAGAAATCAAATTAAGGGGGTGCTTAAACATTCCAGCAGATTTTTCTTATGTATGAAACTACTTTTTATCAATTTTTGAGAATTATCTAGTTGGTTTTTGGGAAATTTAGGGGGTGTTTAAGCACCCTAGCACCCCCCTAAATACGTCCTTGCACCCAACCCAACAAGAGTAATTCCATGCAGAACATTGTTTTACGGGTGAAACAAATATCGAAAGTGTGAAGACGTTCCCCACATTTGGCGCAATTAGCCCATGAGATAAATTAAAAAGGCTAAATCTAAAACACGGGCGGGTAATTAATAGAAAATATATGGTTATGAGTTACGACAACTTACATACCTTTATGTCGCCTGAAGCTAATTTATTATACAAAATAGCAATGAATAATGTAGTTTATTTTCTTGGGTTATAAAACATACTCAACCAACGATCGTTTGTAAAGTCCAACATAAAGTACGTATTAGTTTTGTTTCAATAGTGCCAATGGTTAGATTTTGTTATGACCAGTGTTCGATTTTATCCGGATAAAGAGCTATTTAACCAGCCAGATAGCCACTTTAGTCATTCAGCCGGGTAAAATGACAAATCTCCTCACCTTATAGGTCAATCTAAAAACCACTTTGACCAGCCGATTAGCAATTTTAGCCGATGAGCTGACTGAACAAAATGACTGGTCACTTAACATTGGTTATGATAAGACGAGTGGAAATGAAAACGAGCGGGGTAATGATAATGAAACTCGGAAATGGAATGACACGCGATAATGCTTCTACAACAGAAACAGTCACGTATACCCACATCCATCATTACAATTACGACGAAGAATAATATCACGCTAAGTAAGCGACATGGTCTTACTTCGAAGTACTTTTCAGATATAAAAATAAAACAGTTTCTTATTATTAAAAGTGATAGCTTCCTATAGGAATGCCCGATCTTTCTCTCTGTCCGTGTGTTCACATCGTGGGTTTGCATTATGGTTTCCGCAGTAACATTCGTATCCTGGATGATTACATATTGTAGCCTGTGTTGAATAGAACGACACATGTGACGGGGAACAAAGCAGTGACTCACTGCCAGTGAGTCAAGTTTTCAGAATTATGCTTTCGCGAGTGTCAAGTTAAATCAAAAAACGTTCTACGGCCGCGGTACAAGCAATCGAAACGCAAAACAAGCGGGTGCTAAATATGCACTTCGGTGCTTGAAGAATAACAAATGAAATTATTCCGACATTCGTTTCAATTTTTAATGAAAGACAATGGGATTTACATATCACATTCTGTGTATATTATATTGTCTCAAATTTTATGTTTTTTCATTTTTAATGGAAGTCAATTCGCTTCTTGTCACTAAATATATTTGCAGTGCATTTTGCTCTATTGTAGTTATTTCTTGTTTCTTACGGTGTTCAATAAATCGTTCAAATTGAAGTACTAAAATGTTAAAACCGTAGATGAATAACTGCTATATTGTTCAGCTTTAACAACCGGGTCAAATTTCTCCTATCAATTTTTTTAAAATGTCAGTTGAATGTGTAGCAATAAATATATTCATCCATGGTAAAGCAATATTACGATAAATAATATCCCTAGAATGCCCGCAGTGGTCCATCCATGGATTTTGGGACTTTGTTGTATCCTAGCTAAGAGCAGATATGCCTTATAACTTCAAGGATTTTTGCATTTTTGGCAAGAATGCATTTCTCTTATTATGTAGAAAAGTTCATTAAAATTAGTTGATATTTAAGGCAAAATAAATTTTAAAAACTGAAAACTTTTCTATTCTAATGCTCAAGCAGGGCCATCCATGAAAAATGATGGTTTCAAAATCCCTGAATCCATGGGTGGATCACCCCATGTAATATAGTGCTGCTTGTGGGGCATATTCTTTATGAAACCATGCTTCGAACCCAGATAGTCAAAAATGGCCAAACGTAATCTGTCCACACGTGGACAACCAATCACAACACACATCCATGCATGGACCACTTGGTCATTAACGTTGATTTCATAGCCTGAGCAGACTAGGGATATTATAATGTTCTTAGATAGAGTAGTGGTAATTAATAGTGACAAATTGAGTTCTACGAAAATGTTTGTTTTAATAACGTAATAATTTTATGATTTACGGTCAATGACTCTAGTACAGTACATGCACATTAAGCAATAAATGCGGCATTGCTCTAAATATATGACTTCAAAAGATATGGTTCATTCTACCAATATAAAATATATACTCAATTGTATGTAAAGTAAGTGTCAGTAAACTAATGGAAGCCGTACCGCAGACACCGCAACTAGATACTAAAAATAAAATATTCTACTACATCAAAATGGTTAATTTCAATATTAAAATGCTAACTTCATTTACAAAAGCAGTTATACTGACACTTTTATATCTACACACTATGCTCAAATTCCATATTCCAATAATGACCATATTCAAAATAATAGCAACTTTCTTTCAGAGGACGTGGATTATTCCTTCATCCGAGTTAAGCACAATGCAAAGAAAGATGGACATTATCAAATGAAGTTTGAGGCATACGACAAGGACTGTTACGTAAAACTGGTTTAACTGTATAGCCTCTGGAATTTATATTCTCCCCAAAACTACTCATGTACCATTCTTTGATTAACGAAATTAGAGTTTACCCAATCCGATAACAGTTTAAAGTGTCATAAGCTTTTCTCGGTTTAATTTTAGAAAAGTAAGAACTTCTTTATTAAAAATTTGGGGAGAATATTAACTTTCAGAGTTTCACAAGTTTAACATGTAGTATTTGTCGCTTGGCTTGAACTTCATTTGGTATGTTCGTCTTACTTTCTATTGTGCTTAACTATGGTGAAAGAATCATCCACATCGTATTCAAGAAAGTTGGTAATTTGAATACATTCAGTGGAATGTGGAGTTCGAGCACAATGATTGTGTAGATATTAAAGTGCCAAATATAATTGTTTTTGTAAATGAAGTACTCTAATATTGGAATTAACCATTTTGATTTGGTAGAATATTTTATTTTTAGTATCTAGCTGTCTATGATATGGATTCACTTAATGAACTGTTCACACTAACATAATATGTTTAATATACAATTTTGAACCAAATAGTTTATGAAGTCAAATAATTAGAGCAATATTGCGATTGATATATACTATCATCTAGAGTCAATGATCCCGGAAGGACGTCTATTGTGAGACTGTTTTATTTTATAAGCATTCCAGCAATTTTTTAAATTGTAATTTCCTTTCCTTCACAATCCAATCAGTACCGTATTGAGGAGTGGAGAACCAAGCTGTAATCCCACCTTCGAAATTTTTAAATTGAGACTAGATATTTGAAGGTTTTTGTAAAATGCAAAGCAATTGTTAAAATTTTTTTTCGTTTTAGCCACTCTCCAGAATTTCAGTTCTGTATGTATACGCGCGCCTATGATTCCAATCACACTTCAAGACAATAATGTCAAGAAGAGGTACAATACAATGAAATTATTGCAATGCAAATATTTGTGGTTGGGATATTGATTAATTAAAAATTCAGAAATATGCAATTAAAATATTTGTGCTCAAAATTTTTCCTCAAATACAAAGTTGTATAGAAGGCAAGTGAAAAAAATAATATAAAACTTCTGCTTTGGACTCTCAAAATCCAAGTTTCTTATGCAAGACCTCGGATGAAAAGTTTAAATTTGACCAACAATGTAAAAATGTATTTTTTGAGGCAAAATGAGACATCTTTACAAAGAAGGGAGTATGAAACATTCTAATACGCATTTCCAAGTCTCTAAAAACACCCGCAACAAACATGTGATTACGTTTTTTTAAATACATATCCGTGCCCTGGACCATAACACGAATAAAGCCATTGTTTTATTTCTGGCCGTTGACTCTAGGTTATAGTATTGAGGCCCTTGACTCTCAGTATTAAGTGTTACATTGCTCTCAATTGTTAACTTCACAAAATATGTCTCAGATAATCTCACCAATGGTGAATTGTGTCGTGGCAGAATATTGAAGATATTTCTATCATAAATATCGGAGCTACAACTGCAAATAATATTTATAACCAAAGAGGATGGCACAAACTCAGCGCATTTTGGCCACCAACAGATCGGGTAGCCATTTTTATATGTTGTAGCCCTATGTCAGGGGACCAAAAGTTAACATGGCAAAAACTCCAGATGGCGCTTCGTTCTCGAGATATAGGGGGTCAAATATTAATGTTGTGACATCACATATATGCTATATGGCTATCAACAAATGAAGCAAGTGACACATCAATCGAAAGCTATTAGAAAGCTGAATTGAATAAAACCCATATTAGGCTACATTGACCTCAAGGTCAAAGGTTGATACCCTAAATAAGGTATTAGATGATTTGGGCATTTCGTATAACTCATTAAATATGGTCAAGTGATGCATCAATCGAAAGCTATTAGAAAGCTGAATCGAATAAAACCCATATTAGGCTACATTGACCTCAAGGTCAAAGGTTGATACCCTAAATAAGGTATTAGATGATTTGGGCATTTCGTATAACTCATTAAATATGGTCAAGTGATGCATCACTCGAAAGCTATTAGAAAGCTGAATCGAATAAAACCCATATTAGGCTACATTGACCTCAAGGTCAAAGGTTGATACCCTAAATAAGGTATTAGATGATTTGGGCATTTCGTATAACTCATTAAATATGGTCAAGTGATGCATCAATCGAAAGCTATTAGAAAGCTGAATCAAATAAAACCCTTATTAGGCTACATTGACCTCAAGGTCAAAGGTTGATACCCTAAATAAGGTATTAGATGATTTGGGCATTTCGTATAACTCATTAAATATGGTCAAGTGATGCATCAATCGAAAGCTATTAGAAAGCTGAATCAAATAAAACCCTTATTAGGCTACATTGACCTCAAGGTCAAAGGTTGATACCCTAAATAAGGTATTAGATGATTTGGGCATTTCGTATAACTCATTAAATATGGTCAAGTAACACATCAATCTAATCCACATGGAAAGCTGATTCAAATAATAGTCACACTAAATGTGGTCCTTTGAACCAGTATATTACCTATGGTTCTTTGAATCAGTGAAATATCTGTGAGTCTTTGGTTAGGTGTAATAATTGTTGTCTTTTGATCCTGCGTATTAACAATGGTTCTGTCACAAGGTTTATAACTTTGGTCCTCTGATTCGGTTGCATGGACTTCGGTGCTTTGAGTAGATGTTGAGCTTTAATCTAGTTTAATATCACTTTCAAAGGTGCGAAGTCGTCTGCTGGAAATCCACCCAGGGCAAGGGAACGAGGACCCCACTTCGCCGTTGCCCCATTTTATATTATATTTTCACCCACCCTCCCACCAACCCATCCAAACATCCACTCACGCACATACCCGTTCACTCACTCACACACCCACCCTCCCACCAACCCATCCAAACATCCACTCACGCACATACCCGTTCACTCACCCACACACCCATCCACCCACCCAAACATCCATCCACTCACCCACATACCCGTTCATTCACCCACACACTCATCCACCCACACATCCATCCACTCACCAACTCACCCCATCATCTACCCATCCATCCATTTACTCACTCATCCATCCATTCACTCACCCAACCATCCCTTCACTCAACCATCCATACACTCACTTATCAATCCACTCACTCACCCAACCATTCACTCACTCAGCCATCCATCCACTCAGCCATCCATCCACTTAGCCTTCCATCCACTTAGCCATTCATCCATCCACTCACTCAGCCATCCATCCACTCAGCCATCCATACACTAAGCCATCCATCCACTCAGCCATCCATACACTAAGCCATCCATCCACTCACCCATCCATACACTAAGCCATCCATCCATACACTCACTTATCAATCCACTCACTCACCCAACCATTCACTCACTCAGCCATCCATCCACTCAGCCATCCATCCACTTAGCCTTCCATCCACTAAGCCATCCATCCACTCAGCCATCCATACACTAAGCCATCCATCCACTCACCCATCCATACACTAAGCCATCCATCCACTCACCCATCCATACACTAAGCCATCCATCCACTCACCCATCCATACACTAAGCCATCCATCCACTCAGCCATCCATACACTAAGCCATCCATCCACCCACCCATCCACTTAACTAAATCCCCTCCCACACACCCCCTACTAGATGGGGGGAACGACTAAAGAGACGAAAGTGACAAAATGACTAGAAGGGGGGAATGACCAGAGAGCGGGAGTGACTAGATGGAGGGAACGACTAAAGAGACGAAAGTGACAAGATGACTAGAAGGGGGGAATGACCAGAGAGGGGGAGTGACTAAATGGACGGAAGGACTAAAGGGGGAAGTGACTAGATGGAGGATATGACTAGAAGGGGGGGTCACTTGATGGAGGGAACGACAAAAGAGACGACAGTGACAAGATGACTAGAAGAGGGGAATGACCAGAGAGGGGGAGTGACTAGATGGAGGGAACGACTAAAGAGACGAAAGTGACAAGATGACTAGAAGGGGGGAATGACCAGAGAGGGGGAGTGACTAGATGGAGGGAACGACTAAAGGGGGGAGTGACTAGATGGAATAGAAACACAATATGACGGCAATAACAACAGAGGGAGAAATGACTAGATTAATATGACATGTGGATTAGATTGATGTGTTACTTGACCATATTTAATGAGTTATACGAAATGCCCAAATCATCTAATACCTTATTTAGAGTATCAAGCTTTGACCTTGAGGTCAATGTAGCCTAATATGGGTTTTATTCGATTCAGCTTTCTAATAGCTTTCGATTGATGCATCACTTGAACATATTTAATGAGTTATACGAAATGCCCAAATCATCTAATACCTTATTTAGGGTATCAACCTTTGACCTTGAGGTCAATGTACCCTAACATGGGTTTTATTCAATTCAGTTTCCAATAGCTTTCGATTGATGCATCACTTGACCATATTTAATGAGTTATACGAAATGCCCAAATCATCTAATACCTTATTTAGGGTATCAACCTTTGACCTTGAGGTCAATGTAGCCTAATATGGGTTTTATTCGATTTAGCTTTCTAATAGCTTTTGATTGATGCATCACTTGACCATATTTAATGAGTTATACGAAATGCCCAAATCATCTAATACCTTATTTAGGGTATCAACCTTTGACCTTGAGGTCAATGTACCCTAATATGGGTTTTATTCAATTCAGCTTTCCAATAGCTTTCGATTGATGCATGACTTGACCATATTTAATGAGCTATACGAAATGCCCAAATCATCTAATACCTTATTTAGGGTATCAACCTTTGACCTTGAGGTCAATGTAGCCTAATATGGGTTTTATTTGATTCAGCTTTCCAATAGCTTTCGATTGATGTGTCACTTGCTTCATTTGTTGATAGCCATATAGCATATATGTGATGTCACAACATTAATATTTGACCCCCTATATCTCGAGAACGAAGCGCCATCTGGAGTTTTGGCCATGTTAACTTTTGGTCCCCTGACATAGGGCTACAACATATAAAAATGGCTACCCGATCTGTTGGTGGCCAAAATGCGCTGAGTTTGTGCCATCCTCTTAAAATGGTTAATTACAATATTGAAGTATTAATTTCATTGGCAACAACAATTACATTTGCCATTCAACCCATACACTGTGCCCTAATTCCAAGTTCCACCGATCCCATTAAAAATAACGAATTTCTTTCTGAGGACGTTGACTACACATTTACCCGAGTTAAGCATAACGCTAATGACGACGACTCTTACCAAATGAAGTTCAAAGCATATGACAAGGATTACGATTTAAAACTTGAGAAACCTCGGGAGTCAATATTTTCGCCGAATTTTAGATTCTTAGTATTCAAAAACGAAACGGAGAAGAGGTTAACATTTAGGGATACAACTCCAACTTTAGAAGAGATCCACCAAGTTTCAGATCGATATTTAATTAACAATGGAGAATCTGCTGTACTTTCGTTAACCGAAGAAGGTGGTACCAGAAAAATTCGAGGGATCATTGGAGCTGTATCTGTAGAGTTGTAGACTCGGAGACAAAAGTAGGACACAATCGTGCACACTTCAAATTGAAGAGAGCAATGGGAGACGTGCATGATTTAGTCGTTAAAATTAAAAGGTCCAAGAAAAATATTCAAGTAAATAAGACAAGATTTCTAGGTAGAAGATTTCCAGGGATACCACTTAACCAGAGTGCAACTATCAAAGACTACATCGATCCACGCCAAACGGTGGCTCATGTAACAGGTGGCATTAACATCACACCTGAAATCCTCGTCATTTTAGATTGTATAAAATACCGCGATTTTAATGGCACGGCCAAAGAAGTATTGGACTACGTCGGTATTGTATTTCATATTGTGAATACCATTTGGTCAGGAATTGAGGAGGATTTTAAATTAAAGTTTAAAGTTATAGGTGTTGCAGCTTTTTCGACAATCGATGCCGG
The DNA here is from genome assembly GCA_020055645.1 of Tomocerus qinae. Lineage (NCBI taxonomy): Eukaryota > Metazoa > Arthropoda > Collembola > Entomobryomorpha > Tomoceridae > Tomocerus > Tomocerus qinae. The sequence continues at coordinate 36,902,611 of CM034546.1, read as the reverse complement.
AAGGCATATATACACTGAAAACGCTCATATGCTTTTTAGTGATTGGCAAGGCAGGGACATAACAGTTATTCTGGAAAATCTTTCCAAATGGGTATTTTCCAACTACGATATTTTACCAAAACATGATATGGCAGTTTTAATCACAGGCAGCCATAACGCAAGAATACTGGTTGATACACAAACAAAAGCTAGTTCCTATGCCTTAGGATTTGCTTATCTAAGATCCGCTTGTAATGTCGATGAAGCAAAAAAGCAATCTTTTGGGGTTTCCATGGCAAAAGATCTTGATAAATATTTCGGAAGTGCAAAGGCCATAGCTCACATGTTAGCCCATAATATGGGTGCCGCCCACGACGGAGATGAAGGAGTGAATTGCGAGGTGATTGAGGGTTATCATATGATGACGGATAAAGATCCATTGACCCATGGAGAGGCTGAAATTCGTTTTTCGAAATGCAGTATCAAATACATGAAAGAATACATATCAACAAGCGATGGTCAATGTCTTAGAGAAAATCTAAATCGACGAGAACTTCCACTCTTTTATAATAAAAGGTATGGCGAAATTCACAATGAAATGAAAGTATTTAGCCAATTTTGTGAGTCATTACTTGGACCAACGGCCCACATGAACGAAAGACTTGAATGCTCAGAAGTTCAGTGTGATTACAAACAAAACGACAAAACAATCTATTTCAAATTGCATCCTTCTATGACCGATGGCAGGCCATGTGGATTTGATAATGATCAGGCGTTTTGCAAAAATAACCAATGCTATTATACTAATGGCACTGTCCACCCTGGACTTTTCTAATTTTATATATGTGTTTCAACAGCAACTATTAATTTCTTTGGTCTAATATTTTCGTGGCAACGATCCAAATATATTTAGTCATAAAAGTTATTTTTCTTTCATAGATATTTATGACCCATTTATTTGTTTGACTTATTATTTGGACATAGGTTATTATGCCTATGTCCTAGGCCTTATTATGCCTTATATCTGTATGCTTTCCAAAGCAGAGTTTGAAATAATTAAAATTAATATCTTTCTTCTTAAGCTTATCGGCAACGCTGCTTTAATTTTAGCTCGACGAAGCGAAAAGGGTTGTGGAAAAAGTGACCGCGTTAAGTAGATTATGTACTACAACCTGCAACCTATTATTTGTACTACATTTGTATTGAGGCCGTATATATGAATTGCAAATTTTGTAGCATTGTCATACATATATTATGTCTCAATATAACTTATTGCAAGTAGAACAATAAAATTTGTACAATACTATATAAAGTCATTATTTTATTATTTCATATACTGTTTTATAACTAGAAATGGGTAGAGTTTGTTTGAAGTTGTCCCTATACTTTCGCGTATAATGAAGACAAATTTATGCTGAGCAGGATATATATGGGTCATTTGGGGGTTGCTGTCATGTAAATCGTCAGATATATAGATTTTTAACTTTCAAACCAAATTAGATTGGTAACAGAAAGAATAGGACTATAGGAGGAAGAATGGGAGGAGGCTTTTATTTGGGTGGTGGAGGAGGATCAAAAGTAGGTTTTTATAGGTGATAAATCGTGTGGCGGCAGAGGATTATGCTTAGAGGTGAGAGAATGCAAACTAACTTTGCATTCTCAGTGGCAAATGCCCCATCAGTCAGATTTGACTAAATCTTCCTAATCTGAATGTCGCCACTACTATCTTTGTCTTTCTTGGAATTGTCCTGCCATTGCCACTACTACTATTACTACCTACTATTCTATTCTAATTTATCTACCTATGTTAATAATTATCTAATTTCTTACGATGAACTCCTGAACTTACCTTTTGAACAATCACTTACTTCTTGACTCTGCCTCTACTTACATCTCGACGGTGCTGTCCGCACCGAGAGATTTCTAGAAAAACGCCCCTTTTCCCTTAACTTAACTAAAATTAAATTTATTTCTTCATTAAAAATTACATTAATTTATAACTCAAAATTGTCCTACCGTTTCAATCTGACGCTAAATTCAGCCGCTATCCTAAAATAAAATAAGTCCTATTTACCTACACAATTAATAATATACTTATTCTCCCCACTCTGTACATTCATCTACCCAGCAAAACCATTTTCTCCAGACAGAGGTTTTGGATCTAGGTGTTTGTGGATATCAGAAAGTGTTATCTGGAGGGTTTGGTGTTTAATTTGTTTCATCAGTAGCCAGAGGAAGCGTAAATATTATAGACAGACTGCATTAAAAGTCATGCATGCCATTGCCATCTTCATATACTAATAGTGAACCCAGCTAAGGGGCAAATCTAGCACTCAAAAGAAATTCAGCAGGCCACCCCATCACAGTAATAAAAACATCCCATTAGGTTATTATGTTAATTTTGCAAATACAAATTATATTTTAATTAATATACTTTTATTTTCTACAGTGGCAAGGCTGTATTGAGGGGGGCATAGGGAGCAGCCCCCTAAAATCCAAGAAAAGGGAAAATTTTTTCTCAAAATACTAAAATATTTCGCTTTAGGCTATTTTTGACTCATTCTAAACAAAATAAGCCAAAATTTTTCGCAGCTAAATGCATAATATAAGTGTATGGCGTCATTGCCCCCTCCAAAATCGACTTCTAAATACGGTGCTGTACAGTGGTTGGAAAAATTAGCTGCAGCCCCAACTTCCTGATTAAAAGGAATTTCCTACACCAAATTAACAACTGTAGTTCGTAACATCAAATACAGGGAACAATGAAAAACTCTATTTTCGAAAAAACTCCCACAAATTTACCAAAACGTTTCCCATTCAGCATTTTGCTTTTAAGGAGCCTGCATATATTACGTGTGCAGTTAATGGGAGGAGGAGGTATTCAAAAGTGTTGCAGTCAGCACTTGCGTTTCACATGGTAGGAGTGGGTTTTGCGTAACGTAATATATACAAGTTTCCTTGGTTCTTCCTACCACACGTACAGATATATATATATATAAATAGACATTGCTTTATCAAGTCTGCGATTATATATAAAGATAAGTTAAAATATTTTGTATACATGTTGTAGACTGGGAGAGATATCAGTCCGGAAGGGATATCATGGTTCTGGGCCGTTTTGATACTAACACATCTGACATCCTATTCAAAAGATATTACACAAAATTCGTTTTACAAGCTTTGTTTAAATCTAATATATTTTGAATAGGATGAATGAATCTAATATATTTTAAAGTCTTATCTAGACTAATTAAACTACTTTTAATCGAATGTATTCGTATTATCTCTCAAAATGTTACCTCAATTATCTTATAATTATACCCACAGATATTACGTCACGTTGTAACGTCCATTGTCTTTGTTATTGAGTTTAAATTGTAAGCTTGTTTTGTTGTTTTATACAAGAACTTCCCACGGCTTTACTTCTGTAGTATTAGGATGTATTGTCTATAAAAATAAGCTTGCTTACACGTAATGTAAACACTAAATCATGCATAGAATATCAAATGATTATGGATTTGGGTTACTCATGTTGAAGATTCAATACCGTTTATTCTAATGGTTGCTATTTTGATAATAACTCCCAACCTTGACTACTTCGTTGGCGCCTCTCTAGTTGAGTATATTTCGACGTAGTTTAAAACTGAACATTTTTCTCTTACTTAAAATCGTCCAATGTCGAAGATAGAACTGTGAAAAATTCGTGTTAAAATGTACTCGATTTATTTAATTGTACCATTATTAATTTCGCTTATTATAAACAAAATCAACTGCCTTCGAAATTTGTCGTTCTATAGTAATTGTGATTTTAACATGATTACTTTCTATAAATCCGAATGGCAGACAGATTTTATCCTGTCTAACCAAAATGGCCAACCATGGACCTTGGCAACATCAGACTATAATAAAACTCTCTTCGGTCGTCATGAAGACAATCCACGGGATCTCTCCGGAAGTTTCTGCACTGTAAATATTCTAATGGAGCCTGATCCTGACTTACAATTTCTAGACCTCTTTTTTGGAAAAGAAATAAATCGTCGCGATTCGAGATTCATAATCGTCATCAAAGATGAATTGAAATTGATGAATCCAAAGTGGCACTTAAACCTCATTCAAGATGTAGTCGCTCCTCTATTTATATTTGCAATGAAATTTGGAAGTGAATACTCGATTTACTCTACATTTCTCTACAGTCCGAAAGGTGAGCCTTTGTCTTTTCATCCAATTAAAACAGAAGACTTCGAAGAAGAATGGGGACGAGTTTGGAATGCTTTAAACGGGAATCTTAATGGCATTCAAATAGGTGCATTAGACGGCTATTCTTGGTTCGATAATATTAGAGAAATGCCAGAGTGTAGAATGGTCGTTTATTCAATAGTAAAAACTAACCGTTTAAATGGAGATTGTTCTAATTCCGTGAGAGCTATTGAATTGATGGCTGAAAGATTAAACTTCACTGCCATATATGCAAGGCGAGAGGAAGATCTAGAAGGAGAACATCGCCGACGTGAAATTTGTGGAAGCATTAGGATGTTAGAAGTTTACTCAGAAACGTATAATATACAATGGCATGAAACTCTTTTCATTGATTACTTTGAAGAGTATATTCCAATTTACTGCGAAGCCAACCCTCGATTGGTGGACATTCCTTTGTCAGTTCTGATTCAAAATACATTTGATGATTATTGCTGGTGGCTGATATTTTCGCTATTCCCGATTTCATTTTATGCTTTAGGCTTTAGAATTTCTACTTTCTACAAGAAATTAGAGTTTGTTTTTGTATCCACAATAGCCGTCCTTTCAAATCAGGGAGTTTCCAATAAAAGGAGAAACATTTTGTATTTGGTAATTGTCTCCATGGGATTTGTAATTGCTACTCAATATGGAACTTGGATAACAAGCGAAATTATTGCTCCACCAGACAGAAAGCAATTTAAAAACGTTAAAGATCTTGTGGAAAATGGATATAAGTATTTGTTGCAGAAAGACAAACGGCGGAATACGGACGAAAACGAATGGGGCATCGAATTTTTTGAAAAATATAAAATTGTGGACAAGATGAATTCAAGTGTCTACAGATTTGATTGGCAATCCGAAGCTACATCTGAAGACTTTGAAATGGGGTACTGGATATTTACTTGGAAAATGTCAACCAACTTCTCAATGAAACTATTTAATATTAATGTATACTATGCAAAAGAAAGTCAACACACGGTGCCCTTAATACCATCCATAGTATCTTCAGACGGAATTTGCATGACCGTTAAAGAAACAGATCTCGCTGTTCCAAAGTCTTATAGATTCATAAATTGCTACCGTCATAAATTCAGGTCATATTTTCAAATCATGCAAGAGAGAGGTTTTCTAAAGTATTTCAAGCAACAATACGATTTCATGTATTATTTGGAAGATATAAAATCCCATTCAAAGCTGGCGCATAAACAATCTCAGACATTGCCTATTAGTCTGTCCATGAAAATCCATACAATTTTCTTTGTTTGTGGATACTTTCTACTTGGATCATTCTTCACTCTTCTTCTGGAATGGTTGTGGCACTCTAGTTTGATGCTGAAAATAAACGTTGTCATTCTTTTTAGCCAACTAAAAAACATCACCAAATATGTTTCAAGAGGAAATCGTGTGTTTCCAGCGGACGACGTAAATATCGACTTCGTAAGGAAATACTAATATGCAGCATAAGCTTTACGTTAATTTCGGTTTAATTTTATTATAATTAAGTAGTAGAATTAAAATAAAAATCGTGCTAAATAATTATATAATCACTAGGCTGTAGGCTTCCAGTAAAATTTGGCAAATGTAGAAAGGTAGGTGTCCAGCAACCATTAGGAGATTTAATCATTACAAAAATTCCACCACTTGTCACATAACAGAACACTTTTCACTCAGATGAGATTATTGACAATTAGAGTGGGGTAGGATTTCGGTGGAAGAGGAAGTGGGTATGCGTGTGCGGTTAATGAGAGGAGGAGGTACCTTAAAGTGCTACAATCAGCATTTACGTTACAGATGGGGGAATAGGTGTTGCTTTACACAATAGATGCAGGTCTCCCATGCACTCCTACCAGACATAAATAGATATCGTCCTTTAAGGAACCATTAAGCCTAATACCGCACTTTTCGTTTTGTGTACCAAATAGCCTAAATGCTGCTCCATGTATGTAGAGAGTGTCTAGGCTATGGAGATTGGCTATTTCGTACACAAACGAAAAGTGGTTTTAGGCTTAATGGTTCCTTAAGGGGCGGCATATAGTAATAGAGATAGTAAATAGTAAGAATAGAGGAGACACTCAGCACATAATTTTATCGTTTGATTTGTGAGACACTTTGTTTTATCCTTGAAAGAATTAACCTCTTTTATAATTCTATTCATATAGTTAGGTTGATAAATTTATTGCTCTACCTCCGATTGTAGTTATATTAGGTAATGTAAAATTTTAATTTCCAGCGTAACAGGCCTTGTATGTATGTATGTTATATGGGGTGTACTGCCTCACTTTAAGTGATAGTACTGGGCGCAGGCCTCAAATACGGGCCCATTGCCAACTCCCTCAACACTGGAATTGTTGTTAATTAATACCCGAGAAGCCTAAGGCTGTCATTTACGAGTGACTGTTGTGGGACTGTTATCGGAAGTCTACTAGCCCAACAAAGACATGTTATCTAAGCTTACGTTAAAATAAAATCTTTAGAAAGTAAGATTAAAAATGACTTTGTTATCACGACGCAGAATAAGTAGTAAAATACTGCTAATAGTAAGAATGTATCTAAGCAGCTTTATGTAATATGTATCCCACGATTTAGTTACATAGTTACAAGAGAATATAACTATAGTAAGATTAAGATGACGCTGTACAAGTATGGAACAACCAATATCCAAGCCGTTGTTTTGTGGGAGATGCGAGATGGTCTCTATTCCTACGCTTAAACTTTTATAGTGACACTATAATATTTGTAGTTATAAGCACCAATATTTACTATACTACATTTAATTCTTAAACCAATGCAAAAACGTCTGTCAATGTTTACACGCTTTTATTATAATAAGTTTAATGTTCATTAAAAATTATAGAATTCGCACTATTTAAATGGTTTGCATTGCATTTAATTTACGGCACATTTTTATTTGGATCAAATCGGGAAAGTTTACTACAAACGCAAACTAGTAACGAGCCTTAGTCTAGATAGTTAACAATAATGTTTTATGCCCAGTTTATAGATCAGGTTTCAAGAAGTTATTGTGAAGTTACAGTGAAAATTTTCACTTTCATAATTTACAATTTGGATTTTACGAAATTATTTTGACGTTAAAATAAAATCCTTCACTTTCCGAGTTATTTAAATATTTCAATGATCCAAGAGTATGACGATTTTCACCTTCATTTAACGGTTTGATTCTAACTACGATCCCATGATAACTTCGTGGAACCTGGACTATAAACTAAGCATTAACAACGATAAAAGTCCTTCCCTAAAGGGTTGATTACCATCTGCTGGACAGATTAAAAATGCTTGTATGTAAGCTAAAACTATAATGGTCAAGCAAAGAACATAAGAAGTATTTTAATTTTATTTATTTAATTGACTACATTGTTTTAATATTAAAACTAATAAAATTTAATAAGTTGTTTTAAATGTGTGGGAATTTGTTTAAAAATTATTAACTTCTTATATGACAAGAAATATATAATCATTTAGTTCTTCAAGCCATGTAAATTACATTCCTTAATTCCCATAGGACTTCTCCCTACTTTTAATGATATGGTAGAATGGCTAGTTTCTTACTCAGTATTCTTCTGATTCCACCATCTCATCTTCTTCAGGAACTTTATCTACAAATTGAAACATTAAAATAGAATACTGTCGTAAAATGCAAATCTAAACCATTAATATTTGTTAAACTCACCGTATGTAGGTTCTTCAGTAATAAGCGTTGATTTGGGATCTACTAAGATCTCAAATGTCACTAAACGAATATTAACTGGTTGATGTATTTCAACTCTTCGTATTTGTGATACAACTTGAAAACGGTTGTGAAATAAAATTGGTTCTCTCTCATTTACGACGACCTAGAGATTTTCGGAATTAATTTTTATTTAAAAATGCCGCCAATTTATATTTTATATTTTTAAATTCAAATTTAATTTAATTTTAAATTTTTCACCTTAAAAAATGAATTTTCAGATGTTATCACAATTTTGAAATTTTTTCCTGGCGAAATACCATTCAAAGGTGCGTGAACCTCAGTGGGAAGCCACCTTGTTGGAGATAAATATGTATTGAATGCAATATGCCTCAAATGAAGTCTAACAGTCATGTGCAAAATGTTTTTGTGACCTTGCTCGTCAGCGTATATATTAACAGAGAATCTGAAAAATACAAAATTGTCAGATATATGAATAGTAATATTGAATAGTAATCGCTATTCGCTATTGAGAGCATTGTTTCATGAAATATTACCCCTTGGGGTAGTGGTAGTAACTAGTGAACATAAAGAATTTGATTATGAATATCTGCAATTTCATTGGCTAATCGAAAAAACTTTCCACCAATCAGAATCGTTTTTGAGTGTGGTCTCAATTTGAAAATCCCCACGAATTCTATCCGATCACAGTATAGCATGTTATTATGGTATAATTAAAGGTAAATGATACCCACAGAACAGATGCATAGATTTTAAATGTATACTTACCCATTTGAAATTGGGGGCACGGTTCCAGCAACACTGATTCGATACTTGTCTTCTTTTGCAGTGTTCAAAGTTACTTGCCCTTCAACACGTGGATTATTCTGGAACTATTAATATATTGAGAAATAAATAATTGAAATGCAATACGCGCTTAGTAAACACATCAATCTGTTTATAGTACAGTAGTGAACCCAGCTAATGGGCCAATCTAACACTCAAGAGAATTTCAGCAGACCACCCAAATTCCGAAATATTGTCGGTTTTTTCCTTAGATTATTATGCTAATCACTATTGTTAATTAATTCTACAGAAAACGCAAACTGGCACAAAAATCAAAAGGGTAGTAAAAAGTAACATCCAGCTCTACTAAAAATGCTAAATAAGTTTGGCAATATAGCAGCACCAATTGGTATTAGGTTTTGAAATGTTAATTAATACGCACATTGCGATCATTAAAAAATGTCCCTTTTCGCTAATCATTTCAATTCAATCATCAATAATCATCCATCAATCATAATAATTAATCTTAATATGTATATTTCTATTATTGTTCTGATGTTATAATAATATGAAACAACTCATTTCGTTGGTTTGAGGGAGTGGACATGCGCATTTTGCTTTTAAGGAACGTGTATATATTACATGCGCAGTTGATGGGAGGAGGCAATGCCCAAAAGTGTTACAGTCAGCAATTGCGTCGCACATGAGGGAGGGGTTTAAGTAATATATGCAGGTTCCCTACTCCTACCAGACATAGATATAATATAGATAGCTAGGTAGGTAGGTAAATTTATTGCTTTATGACAGTATGTGGTTATATATTAGAACTAGTTGAATCTTAGCATATAAAGTGTGCTAGAAAAGGTTGAAATCAGTAAATTTCTAGCGACTGCGCATTGGCCCCAATTTCATAGACCGTTGTTTGGACTCAGTACTGATAGTGTAGTCTTTGCTCATTAATTACAAAATATTACGGACATAAATACAGTAGTAAAATGTGTATTCTACCAAATGAAACAAACCCCCAACCAACCTCCTTAGCCGCCTCTTAGGGGGTCGGCTGGTTTCACTAGACACAACTGTGTCTAGTGAAACAATAGTGAAACCAGAGAATAACGAGGCTGTGAAGCTGGCGCTTCACTATAGAAGACCAGCTTCCATAAGAGAAATTGTCCACACTTAGAATACACGTAGGTACATACGAGAGCCAATGAGAGAGCGGCTGCGTACGACCAATAGCAAAACGGCTGCGTACCTTGTAGCAACAGCAAGGAACTCTTGATGAGAGATATACTTGGGAGACGTATAGAAGCCTAAGCTGGTCTTCCTCTTGTTCCTTGAGTGAAACCTAAGAGTCGGCTTAGGTGGTTGGCTGGGGGGTTATTTCATTTGGTAGAATACACATTTTACTACTGTATACAAACATTTATATAATAGATTTGTGAAAGAATTCCATGCGCATGTCCCACCTTACGTTTATGTAGAGTAAAGATTATAATTAGAGACAGATTGTCAAATGAATTACTAACCGATCTTCTTAAAATGAGTACGCAAGTAGAATTGACATTTTCATTGATAGTACGGTTCTCCAGTTTAATTGGCTCGACCTTTAAGTTAAAATTTTAAAACTTGGAAGAAATGAGTAAATAATATTTACTCATTTCTTCCAAGTTTTAAAATTTACTAAATATTATGTTATGGTTCGATTTAAGCGTAGGTCTAAGAAAATACCGATAATGTATCTTTATCTTTAATCTGTGTATAGTTCATTTGCGAGTAGAATTCTTCGTAGCAGCCATTATGTGAAGGATCGAAAGGAAATTGTTTGTCTTCTTCTTGCAGCGCTGCGTCCAATTCTCTCTGAATTATTTACATTGTAACGAAATGATGAATTATCAGAATACAATCTCAGATATCAAATATGTGATTCGTAAAGCAGCAATATAAACATAAATTTCAGTTTAACATTCCAAAATGTAACCTTTTTGTAATCGTTTTCAATACTCCAAAGTAGAGTTTTGTTCAAAAGCTCCAGTTTCTTTTTCAAGTCAGATATTGTAGCATTCAATTGTAAGTTATATTGCAGTAGTCGAGCTTCACTTCGATTCGAAAGTACCTCCATGTCGTATGATATCTGATTAAAATTACCACAAAAACCTGATTCTTATGATCACTTTGGAAAAATAGCAAAATGATATTTTCTTCTGGTAAAAAATTATATGTTTTTCTATTTATAATTCGTTGTTCCTCTCCCCCAGTTCTTTTTCCGTCTACTATCGTGTGTCTTGATTATCAATCCATTGTCAATAAGATGATTCACAGAAAATTAGAGAAAACAACGTGCAATTTTAATATTTTTCATACCTTTTCCGGTAGCAATTTAAGTTCTTCAGGGATGTTGTTTGTCTGTATATTATGTTTTCCCTCGTCGATTCTATAAACGACAAAATTAAAAATGTCCTAGTTAAAACAGAAAATATTTTATCTACGCTTGTCAAGTAGAAAAAGTACTACAAATGTGAACTTTGTGAATGGTATAGGGTTAAGAAGATTAGGAAGATAAATAATACTTTTGCTTACTTGTATGGTTGAGGAGCCTGAATAATTTCATGATGTTCGTTTTGGTCCGATGAATTTGCTATTTTAGACAGAAAAAGAATAACTACTATTAATGATAGTGTAGTGACTAAAAATATGGCAAAATGTTTTATAGAATCCGTCATTTTCATTAGGTTGTCCGAGCAATAATGTCGGAGCAATAATTTGTCGGAGCAACAGAGAAGAGAGTCGATTTCATGTAATATTTCTCTAGCCTGCACTAATTATTTTCTTCGGGCTTATATAATTAACATTCTTATCTTTTTCGTGGTTTTATATAACATGACATGATGTATTGCACACACTTGACCAGACTTACTATTAATAGAGTAACGTTTAATTATTCATTGCAATGGTTTCGATTAAGGAACAAATATAGACGTCTTATGTCGTATTCCCTGCATAAAACAATCAGGTGGACATATAATGTTGGGCGTTGGGAAATGAAAAGTAAATATATATGTATTAATTTTAACGTGAATCTCAAAAGGCATAAATACTTTTTCTAAATAGTAATTACTTTATATTTATGCCAGGCTAATATTTTTATCTAACTATCAAGGGCCGATTAGAATACACATTTTCTCTTTAGAATAGTATCCAAATCCAAAATTAATTAACATGAAATAATTATTATATTACTATATTTGCAGTACGTTAGTAAACTAGCATTTCCCCATTACGTTTACTTCATGAAAATTTAAAACTTTTCCGGTTGTATGTGAAAAATGATTAGGAAAGATCCAAACCATGTTTTATGTTTATTGCTGATAATGTTGACTGATGACGTCTTATGTTGCATAATGTAAGCATTAATTTGGCGAAAACATGCAACAACCTTTGATCTTGATGTCTTTTTAAATGTCTATTCAACTTATTAACTTCCACCTATAGTGGATATATCCAGGTCTTATCTACTATCCTACTAATCAACGATAAGTATATATTAATGCTAATTATTAATTCCACTTGCCAATGCATATGCGCTATAAAAATAAAGGCATTTACTTAGATGCCTGGAAATATCATGCAATAAGCGAAATGAAATGATTCTCAGTATATATAATGTTGTGCAGTAAGGAGTTAAGGAAAAATTTTACGTATTTAAATTTAATGGGATTTTTGAATACCGTGTAGTTTTTAGGTTGGATGGAACTTTTTTAAAAACATTATTTAAGAATTTTATTTAGATTTTTCCCCTTCTAGTCTGTAGTTTTGGATATTTTTGGATTGTTTAGAATAAATAAAAGCGAAATTCTTACTATCTATACATAGTTTTCTGATAACTCTTTCCAATAGCATATTTATCTTAATTATTTTTGTATATATTGAAATACACCTGAATTATGTTGAATTTAAATGTAAAAATATAAATATAATGCAATTGTAACTATAATATATATATTTTATGCAGTGAATAGAAAGGGAAGATATATAAGTAATATTATATTTAAATACGAATTCATAAAATTCATCATTGTATATATTATATCTGTAGTGTGAAAGCGATAAGGTAACCTTCTTAGCTAGCACGATCATAAATCAGTAATTAATTTCCGTTGAAGCTCACCAGAACATTGATTTCCATTCATCCAAAAGTACTTTATAAGTAAAAGATATCCTACTACATACAATTGTGAAGTCATATACCAGTAAAGCTATCCATTTCTAACGTATTATTATTTTAAGGTGAACATTGGCTTTTAATTTATTCCTGCAATAATGTACGATATTTATATAAACTTTTAATACATTATTGCGAAACGGTAATATAACTACAGAGAAGTTTATATTTTTAATTTTGCACCCATTTCCCCTGTCAGGAGATGAATGTAACCTATTAAGTGGAGTCCATGGCCATGTCAGCTTTCAATCGAGCTATCGAATGATTGGTAAAATGAATGTAACCGAAGTTACATTTATTTCAAGCTATACTTAAATTTTAGTCCCTACCCCCGGTTAAGGAGTGTGACCGATTTGGGTCTGTTTACAAACTTGGCCTTTCTAGCATTTGCCTTTAGATTGTACCCTAAAAAATTTGAACTCTCTAGCTCAAACCGCTCGAAAGTTATCGAGCACAGGGATTACCAGACAGAAGGTTACAAGGAAAATCTAAGACTATCAAAATGAACACAAAGTGAGCGCGCTGTATCTCAGCAATTTATGGACCAATTTGAGAACCAAAAACTATAGCGTTCGCCACCGGTCTATAGTCACTTTTTATGCCAATTTGGTCAACTACCCTCATTGCATTCAAATGTTATCGTTTATACGAACGGACGGACGTGTGTACGGACATACTGTGCGGTTCTATACGCCCGTGAGCTAAAAATGGACTAAACGGGACGATCCCGTTGAAAAGGGACGGATGGTCAGCCGATTAGAAGATAGTCGAAGTGAAATTTTAGCCTTGCTGATTATTATATATGGTATCCACGTAAGTTTGGACAATAAGATTGAATAATAATAAAACCGAAAAGAAAATAATATAATATAGACGAGGTCGCGCTTCAGTGAGCATGGACAATAGAAGAGTTCGCCAGTGAGCACCTTTGTTCGTCCTCACTCTGAAGCGCGAACCCGTCTATTATATTTTCTTATCGGTTTTATTATTCTTTTTATTATTCTTTAAACTTATTGTCCTAACTTATGTGGATAGGTGGATACTCTATAGTACCTCCGCCACAGCATTATTACCTCTGCTTCGAAAATTTTTCATTTCGGCTATTTTCCATTCGGCGTAGGTCAATTTCCATCAAAAAGTCCTTGGCCCATTGTTTTTCGCCTTCGGCACAGAACATAGATGTGTCGGCTTGAATTTCTAGGTATTTGACGTGGGCTAAAATTTCACTTCAGCGTAAGCATATTTCTAGTACTCGGATGGGGGTTGAAAGTCAATTTTGTATATCGAATTTCGAAAATTTTAATGGTTATCAATAGTAAATGTCAGGATTATCGATTTATGATTATCGGGTTTACTAGCGCTCGACATTAAGATCCATATACTAAAAAAGCATAAAAAAGGTAATAATAATGACACGTATTAGGGTAATCATATCACAAGCTGGACACGAACTAACTGTGCTAGCCAAGTGTCACAAAGAAATTTGTTAGTGAAAATTACACATTTATTAAGGAGATTGTCAACAATTTTTCACAAAATATATATTACAATCGATCAAACATGGACAATGAACGATTATTATGAATCAAACGTTTCTTTTCCTCTGCTGATAGTGATAACAAAAGTGAATTCGAGCTTGACTGAGCACGAACAAAGGAGACCACCCACAAAGCTGTTGGGCTATATTTAGGCAGCGGGATCTCGTTGCCCCAATTGCCCCCGTTGCACCTGGTTTAGCCACTTAACCTATTATCTTTGCCATTTGCTTATACCGTTACTATTTCGGCCTCTTTTTTGACCTAATCTAATTAAAAATTAACATATTACTTGCTTGTTAGGCTTTAACAATAAAACGTATTTTTATTAGGTAGGTTAGGTCAAAAAAGGGCAAAAATACGGGAGGCAACGCGGACAATATATTAAAGCAATAGGTTAAGTGGCTAAACTAGTGGCAACGGGGGAAGCCGGAAGGTGGCAACGGAGGTAATTGAGGCAACAAGATTCCGCTTCCTTAATTCGAGTCAGCTGTTGGCTGTTGTGTTCTCTTATCAGCTGAGGAAAAGAAACTATGGATTCATAATACAACATTAAATTACCCCACACTTTTCTACCTACCATACTATCATCTCTTTTCCCATCTGCAAGCATCATCTAGTCTTTTTAACCAATATCCAGATTCATTGTGAGTACAAGTCATGGCAGCTGTAAGTTCAAAATATCCTATGGTACTTATCCTCATATTTTTTATCCTCTTAGTTCCCTTGTCAGGGGATGACTGTAATCTAGGTATTTAGTAATGTCCGGTGTACAAAATACGGCTGAATTTAGGCTACGATACCGGTACCGTGTTGCCGGTAAAAAATGATTTGGCAACAATGTGTACCGGCAACATCGGCAACGAGGTGCCGCTCTGCCTCTGCCTAAATTCAGCTCAAAGTACCATTTATTTACCACTTACCAGTGGTAAGTTGTTTTTGATTGTATTTAAGGTTAAATACCACCATCAAAAACCTACAGCAAGCTGTAACTGAAGCTCGCCTGAGTAAAATGGAGCTTTATAACATTTTTGGTACAATTATAGTAGGAATGAAATAGGTATATTTGGAATATAAAAATGAACAATAATTTAAATTAGATCAATATTGATCATAATTCAAAGTTTAAATGAATCAAAATTAAGGAGTTGTTGGGACTTTCAGTGAATATAGCTCAAAGAAATCAACTGAATGTACGCGTACGGTAATGTAGTTTTCAGTTTCAGAGCCTACTATAGTTTAGTTATGATTCAACTAGCTAAGTATTCAAAGTAATAATAAAACGAGTTGAATACTATTTTGGAACATATTGTTACTAACTAATAATAATAATTTTAGTAGTCATTTCCTCTAAGTTATATGTCATGCTGTAAAAAGAATTAACCATCTTGTTTGTAGAAACCGATTGGCGTCAGCACATTTCTTTATTTCTCAGGAGCACAACCTACCTGCCGAGCAATGCACACAAGAATGACATATTTGATAGTTACTTAGATACTTCTGTCGGAAATTTGGTCTATAGAATTTCATGCCAACAATAAAGAAGGGTAAAAGATTATTCATTATGTCAAGACATCAACATGTCAAGTATTTTGATATGTTGATTTGATAGTGTACCTTATACTTAGGTGTGAGATCACAATTACTGAATAATGGTGATATATCTGCGATCTGGTAATCAACTTCTTCACAAGCCTTCCATCTTTATCTGGAAGTAAATGTTCTTATTAATAACCTAAAATTTACACCATTACTCCATTCCTTTTACCCATGTTAAATGATATCGTTAATTGTTAGATACTTAACTATACACGCTGCTGTTACAACTATTATATATTATAATATATCATTATGCGAATATTCGTGTCTGAAATTGTTTTTCTATTTAAGTTGTGTTCCAAATGTGTGCTGTTGCTGTGCTCTGTAGTTAAACACCAATAAAGTAGTTCAAGTCTTTGCGTGACTTATGCCTATAGACAATAATACCGTGAATGCCAAAATCGCCAGGCACTCCAGATTTATTACGTACAAGCCTGGTTCTTTTCTGGTTAATATCTTTTCAAAGATTATTTAACTAACTTAACTAAAAGAACGAGAAGAAATTAACAAATTAAGCCCCACCGATGTATTAGTAGCCATACCAAATAATAAATATCAGTAAGTGATGAGTAAATGAGTATTGCAAAAGCTAAAAATATTGTTTCCATTAATTTTCCAGTAGACACGTTGCGCAAATGAATGCTAAAAGTCACTACCTACTGTGCAATAGCACCTCTACTTTGCTTTAGATTAGATTAGGGTATTGATGTATGTATGTACGTAAGTTATATGGAATGTACGCCTCACTACAGAGTGATAGTATACAGCACAGGTCTAATTTACGGGTCCATTGCCAACTCCCTCAACTCTGGCCTTGTTGTTAATTGCTGCCCGAGAAGCCTATAAAGCTATCCTTACAAGCCATTATTCTGGAACTGTTATGGAAGTTTACTTACGAACTTGGCTGAAAGCTAAGTAGATGACAGAAAGCGTTACCACCAGATTTCTTTCAGTGAAGATGAATCTTTTGACTGTCAAACCCATATATTTACCAACTGTGGTGACAAGTGTGGATTGGAGGGTATATGGGAAAATAAAATGTTGATACCTATCTAACTTTTAAGGTTTGTAGTACTGACATAGAAATTTGCAGTTTTCCAATAACATCTTTACTCTACATAAAGATAAACTGGGGCATGCGCATGGGATTCTTTCACTATTCTTGAATAAATGTTTGTATCTATGTCCGTAATATTTTGTAACTAATGAGCAAGGGTAATATTTTGTAATTAATGAGCAAAGCCTAGACTACTGAGTCCAATCAACGGTCTATGAAATTCGGGCCAATGCGCAGTCGCTAGAAATTTACTGATTGCAACATTTTCTAGCACACTTTGTGTGCTAGGATTCAACTAGTATGTCATAATATAGAAATTATCTTGTAAAACGTTTCCTTATGTAGAACATCAACAATTTTAATCTATTTCGTAAAATTGTATTATAACCACAAAAAGTTTATCTTCTTTCGAAATTTAAATTCAAAATAGCAAAAAAATAATATATACTAGCGCAATGGGCGAATTTATAGGCTTGTTCCCTGAAAAATTTTATATGCATTCCATTTTCATAACATTCGAATTTTCATCATGCAGAGCTGTCTACGAGTAATATGGAAATCGAATAATAGCAATAATGAAGAGTATCTTTACTCTACATAAGCATAAAGTGGGGCATGCGCATGGGATTCTTTCATTATTCTTGAATAAATGTTTGTATGTTTCTATGTCCGTAATATTTTGTAATTAATTAGTGAAATTCGGGCCAATGCGCAGTCGCTAGAAATTTACTGATTGCAACATTTTCTAGCACATTTTGTGTGCTAGGATTCAACTAGTATATTATAATGAATTTCATGGTATGATTTTTATAAATTGAGATTATAGCTGACAGTCGCTGGTTGCTATTTTGCTATTAATTGCTAGTCTTGACTACTTCGTTAGTGCCCCACTGACTAGGCTATATAGGCATACAGCATTCACTGCGACGTTATTTAAAACAAAACATTCTTTCTCTTACTTTGGATAGTTCACTAGCAAAGACATACATTGCTGAACAAAATTCGAGTTAAAATGTTTTATTTCAATTCAATTTTACCATTTTTATTTTCTATTATTATAAATAACATTAACTGCTTTCGAAATTTGTCGTTCTATAGTAATTGCGATTTTAACATGATTAATGATTACTTTCCATCAATCCGAGTGGCAGACAGATTTTATCCTGTCTAA
This sequence comes from Tomocerus qinae, assembly GCA_020055645.1. NCBI lineage: Eukaryota > Metazoa > Arthropoda > Collembola > Entomobryomorpha > Tomoceridae > Tomocerus > Tomocerus qinae. Next base: position 36,884,341 of record CM034546.1, on the reverse strand, counting down.
CCAAAATGGCCAACCATGGACCTTGGCAACATCAGACTATAATAAAACTCCCTTCGGTCGTCATGAAGATAATCCACGGGATCTCTCTAGAAGCTTCTGCACGGTGAATATTCTAATGGAGCCAGTCACAGGTTTAAAATTCTTAGCCGTTCTTTTTGGCAAAGAAATAAATCGTCGCGATTCGAGATTCATAATCGTCATCAAAGATAAATTGAAATGGATGAACCCAGAGTGGCGATACAACCTTGTTCAACATTTAGTGGCTCCTCTCTTTATATTTGCAATGAGAGTTGGAAACGAATATTCGATTTACACGCCATTTCTCTATCACCCGAAGAGCAAGTCTTTAACTCTTCATCCAATTGAAACAGAAGGCTCCGAAGAAGAGTGGGAAAAAGTTTGGAATACTTTAAACGGGAATCTTCATGGTACCCAAATTGGTGGAATATTTGGCCATTTGTCGTTCGCTAGTGCTAGAGAAATGCCAAAATGTAAAATGCTGGACTATTCAATAGTAAAAGCTAATCGTTTAAATCTAAATTGTCCAAATTCTGTGAGAGCTGTTGAATTGATGGCTGAAAGATTGATTCACTGCAATATATGCAAGGCTTATAAAAGATCTAAAAGAAAAACATCGTCGATGTGGAGTCATTGGGATGTTCAGATCTTACAAAGATACTTATAATGTAAGGTGGCATAAAATTATTTTCATTGAACACTTTCAAGAGATGACTCCATATTACTGTGAAGCCAACCCTCGATTGGAGGACATTCCTTTGTCAGTTTTGATTCAAAATACATTTGATGATTATTGCTGGTGGCTGATATTTTCGCTATTCCCGATTTCATTTTATGCTTTAGGCTTTAGAATTTCTACTTTCTACAAGAAATTAGAGTTTATTTTTGTATCCACAATAGCCGTCCTTTTATACCAGGAAGTTTCTAATAAGAAGAGAAACATTTTGTATTTAATAATTGTGTCCATGGGATTTGTAATTGCTAATCTATATGAAACGTGGATAACAAGCGAGGTTATTGCTCCTCCAGACAAAAAGCAATTGGTGGACTTTAAAGATCTTGTTCAAAATGGGTATAAATTTTTGTTGCACATAGACAGACGGCGGTATTGGGACTCAGATAAATTCGAATATTTTGAAAAATATAAAATACTGGACAAGATGAATTCAAGTGTCTTTAGATTTGATTGGCAATCTGATGGATAATCTAAAGGAATTAAAATGAACTACTGGATATTAAGTTGGAAAATGTTGACCAACTACTCAATGAAACTATTTCATGTATATTATACTAAGGAAAGTCAACACACAGTACCATTAATACCATCCATAGTATCTTCAGACGGAATTTGCATGACCGTTAAAGAAACAGATCTTGCTGATCCAATGTCTTATAGATTCAGATATTGCTACCGTCATAAATTCCAATCTTATTTTCAAGTCATGCAAGAGAGAGGTTTTCTAAAATATTTGATGGAACAATGGACTTTCCTTATTTATTTGGAAGATATAATATCCTATTCAAAATTGAAGTATAAAGAATCTCAGGCATTGCCCATTAGTCATACCATGAAAGTCCGTACTATTTTCTTCGTTTGTGGATACTTTCTACTTGGATCATTTTTCACTTTTCTTCTGGAATGGTCGTGGCACTGTAGATTGATCCTGAAAATACACGTTATCAGCCTTTTAATTAAACTGAAAACCGTCTTCAAAGATGTTCGCAGAGGAATTCGCGTGATTTTACGGCAGTTGACATAGAGATCGAATTGGGTAACGCTATTATTTCATCAAATTTATTTAACTTACATTCGTTACATTATAATGATTGACATCAACAATTTCAATCAATACTTATTGTTATTGCAAAGCATCAATACTCCTTATGTATGTATGTGTTTATTAATTGAATGCAGGAAACTTTGACGCTGAAATTGTCCCCAGAAATAACAAAGGAGATAAAAGATTACTGAATTATGTTTTATAAAATTTATATACACTTAAATTAACTTACTTTCTAAATACAATGTCACTATTAAGCGAAATTACATTCTGGTTATGCATATTATTTAACGTACTCCTAGTTTCCCTGGTATTATTCACATAAACAGGTGGCAAAATTTTTCTGAACCGCTCCAAACTTATTGTTTGTATTTTTTGTGTTCCAAATTTTTCAAGATTTTTTTCCCTGCAATAATCAAATCTTTTTAAGTATTATTTAGTACGGTAATGATTGTATTCTGACTCTGATAACCTGTACCCTCGTATTATTGATAACATTATTTTTTGTACATTTGCTATGATATCGCTTAATTGTTTCGTCTAAGCAGTCCCTAGACTACACATGCATATTCTAACACTGCACTGGTCTGACATTACATTCCTAACTTCATAAGCATTTATAAGTTCGATTTCGTTAAATCCGGTTCTTTTAAGGTTCGTTATTACGTGTATTTTTAAAGATGCATTCTGCATAATGTTTTCCGTATGGGTATCCTACTTTAGGTTATCCGTTATTGTTACACGCACCTGAGAGTTTATAGTTCTATTCAGCCTACTCATTTCAATACTATTTGATGAAAATCCCCAACAATTACTTTTATGCTTATATATACAAAAGCCAATGATCATAAAACCACATTTTTTGGATTAAATTCCATTTTTCTTTCATTTGCCCACTCATTCATATCATCTATTCTTTCTTGGCACTTTGGTATTTTCTCCGTAACTATTTCTACAATGTTGTGTCATCCACAAAACCATTGATTGCAAACTTTCCATCAATCTTCATTCGGGCAGGATTTATTTGTGCTAGGAACAGGGTTACCATATTTTCTTTAACGAATTTAAGTAAAAGGAATGGAGGAATGGTGTAAATTTAAGGTTATTAATATGAATTTATTCCCAGATAAAGAGGAAAGGCTTGTGAAGAACGTTAAACGCTGGTGGAAATTGTTCGGTATCCTGGATACCGGGAAGTTTTCGGCTTCGCTGAAGGCGAAGCCTACAATGCTCGCATAGGGAAGGAAAAAATTTGAAGAAAGGGAGGAAAAGAGGGAAGAAAGGGAGGAAAAGAGGGAAGAAAAGGAGGAAAAGAGGGAAGAAAGGGAGGAAAAGAGGGAAGAAAGGGAGGAAAAGAGGGGAGAAAAAGGGAAGAAGAAAGGGAAAAATGGGAAGAAAGAACCGCTACCGTATACCGCTTCGTCTCTTTCGCTGACTGAGAACCAAAACCCGCCTTTCGCCCAAAACTGAGAAATATTTCTTGCGCTACGCGCAATTTTATCCGGTTTTCCTCTGAATTTTTCGATTCTAAATTGCAAAAATTTTCTTGCGCTACTATATCCAATCGCAATTTTATCCTACTGTCTTTGACTTTTTGCTTCTAAATAGCAATTTTCTACTGCTTCGTGTTAATTCTTATCAATTTTTCCCTTCTGATTGCCAAAAAGCTTAGTTAGGCTTAGCGCAACTACATATTTTTATCCGTACCCCAAAACAGGGAAAAAATTTCCCCCTAAACTGGGAAGAATTTTGTTGGTACTTTGGATACCGGGAAGAAAATACCGCTACCTAAATTCAGCCGTATTTTGTACACTGGACATTACTAATTACCTAGGTTACACTCATCCCCTGAAAAGGGAACTAAGTGGATAAAAAAGTATAAATATGAAGTTATCTGCCATTATATTTTGGTTTGCAAATATAGTTTATTTTGTTCTTAATGTATACCATACGATATTTCGAACATACGATATTTTGAGCTGCCATGACTTGTACTCACAATGAATCTGGATATTGGTTAAAAAGACTAGATGATGCTTGCAGATGGGAAAAGAGATGGTAGGTAGAGAAGTGTGGAGTAATTTAATGTTGTATTATGAATCCATAGTTTCTTTTCCTCTGCTGATAAGAGGACACAACAGCTGGTTGGATTTAGGCAGCGGGATCGCGTTTCCTCAATTGCCTCCGTTGCCCCCTTCCCCGTTGCCCCTGGTCTAGCCACTTAACCTATTGCTTTATATATGGTAATATATTTTCCCTGTTCCCTCCCGTATTTTTGCCTCTTTTTTGACCTAACCTAATAAAAATACGTTTTATTGTTAAAGCCTAACAAGCAAGTAATATATTAATTTTTAATTAGGCTAGGTCAATAAAGAGGCCGAAATAGTAACGGTAATTAAATGCCTAAAGATAACAGGTTAAGTGGCTAAACTAGGGGCAACGGGGGCAATTGAGGCAACGAGATCCCGCTGCCTTAATATATCCCAACAGCTTTGTGGGTGATCTCCTTTATTCGTGCTCAGTCAAGCTCGAACTCCCTTTTGTTATCGTTATCAGCAGAGGAAAAGAAACGTTGGATTCATAATAATCGTTCATTTTCTATGTTTGATCGATTGTAATATATATTTTGTGAAAAATTGTTGACAATCTCCTTAATAAATGTGTAATTTTGACTAACAAATTTCTTTGTGACACTTGGCTAGCACAGTGCGTGTCCAGCTTGTGATATGATTACCCTAATATGTATAACCTTTTTTATGCCTTTTTAGTATATGGATCTTAATGTCGAGCGCTAATGAACCCGATAATCATAAATTGATAATCCTGACATTTCCTATTGACAACCATTAAAAATATTCGAAATTCGAAGTACAAAATTGAGTTTTAGTGGAAGCTAAAACCCACACCGGAGTACTAGCAACTAGAAATATGCTTACGCCGAGGTGAAATTTTAGCCCACGTCAAAATAGAAATTATACTATGGCCAACACCGACATCTGTGCTCTGTACCCAAGGCTAAAAGAAATAGCCACCGCCGAAGTGGAAATTGGCCAATGACTTTTTGATGGAAATTGACCTACGCCGAATGGAAAATAGCCGAAATGCAAATCTTCGGAAGCAGAGGTAATAATATGTTAGAGGTACTATAGTATCCACATAAGTTTGAACAGTAAGATTGAAGAATATTAAAACCGAAAAGAAATTATAATAGACGGGTTTGCGGTTCAGTAAGCACGAACAAAGGTGCTCACCAGGGTTACCAGATTTTCTTTTTTTAAGTATCCTGGCCAACAATAGTCATTTACCAACCCGCGCCCTTCGGGCGCGTCTTCGTAAATGCTTACAAATGACATACATAGTAAATTCCCTAGCTTTAAATAAATGTTCTTGCATATTACTTCATATATGAAGGAAGATAAAATATCAATTCGCGCGGAGCGCGAGAAATTTTTGAAATTCAACTACAAAGCTGATCAATAAAGACTTAACGAATTTTGAGTAATTTAGGTTTAGCAGTTTAGTGTCATAGTTGAGGAAGAGAGGTTGTTATTTATACCCCACTGATAAGTTATTAACAAATTTCCTTGGAAATTGTAAGACAATTTTGACTGTTAAACGGGATTTAAAGGCAAAAATACTTAAATTCGCGCAAAGCGCGAGAAAATTTCAATTAGTAAACGTATCTGAACGATAACAAAGTGTGTTCTAATATTAAAGAACATTAAGTTATTTTTACTGTTTTCGATTTTAGCTGATTTAAGTATATTTAAGTATAATTTAAGTATTTTAAAATACTTGCAAGTATTTTTAATATAGGGCCCAATTTAAGTATAACACTTGCTATTTAAGTATACCTGGTAACCCTGGCTAGGAAGCACTACGGATATGATTTTGTGCCCTGGAGCGTTCCCCAACTACAATACACATAGTTTTTATGAGACCCGTATTACGTTATGCTTACATATTTTGTAAGGGTAGTATTTGGTATTTTACACATAACACCTTCTAATAATAATAGCTGCAAGAATGGCCTTAGATCATTCAATATCTTAATTACTTCGACTTTAGGTAAGGATGTGATAGTCGCTTCCTTCCATATTTATGGTACTTAAAAGTTATCAAAACTAGCGTTTATAGTATTGGACTAAACGTAACATAATTGTAGTACAAATTCGCGAATTATTAATATAGGTACAAAATATGTTAGATAGATCAAAAAATTGTTGTGACTTATGCTTACAACTCATATTTTGATATGCCAAAGGTTTCACTGGACATAAAATAATTAATAGAAGTATACAACAGAATGTTATGAGAATTATGAGGGAATCTGGGCAACTTAAATTTAATTTTAATTATAAGCCAAAAAAATTAACAATAACAATGTATAAATTGTGTTCCTCAAATAATGTTAACCTAACCATAATCCCTATCATTTCTTTGTTTTCTAGTTTCAGGAGTTGAAAAGCTTTGTTTTTAGTCAATAAATTCTTCTGCATCCACCGTTTCATCTCTTTATATTCCATATACTGTCTGCTTTAGTTAGGCGGCAGTATAAGTAGTTCACGTCATTGCGTGACTTTTTCTTGAGCAGTGATGCTGTGAAGGGCAAAATCGACACTCGATTATTATCTGTGAATCAGATTTATTAGAAATGCTCTTTAAAAATGAAAGCATTATTTTCATAGACTTTGTTTTTCAAAACTACGTTTCTACAGCTTTTACAACAGAGAAGCACGTATCCAGGAATTTGACCTGAGGGGACACCAAAATATATTAGTAAAATTATGGCATGTTCGCGCGAAATCCGAAAGCCTTTTGAAGTTTTAACCTTGTTTGACAAAAAATCTTTGTTGGAAACTTAGGGGGGTCCGGGTCCCTCCAGCCTCCCCTCTGGATGCGTGTTTAACAACAGACACATTTATAGTGCAAGTGAAATTTTCATCTAACAATACGTAATATTGAAGCAAAGATATGGTTTATTATTATGATTTAAAAAATTTATCACATCATATTCATTGATTGATGATTGATCTGTATAATGTATGTTCAAAATTTCAATAAGGTATTTTTTTCTAGCCTTAGACAAGAATTTATTGTGCTATTATTTGTATATTAGAATCGTTTTTTTTACTTAATTTAATTACTTCTTAATACATAACCAATTGAAAATATTGTAACAGAATATAGTGAAGACAATATTCAAGGAACTTTAATTTAATTTTGTTCATAAACCAAATAATGCAATACATTATAAAAATTTATTTATTTTGTTTTCCAAATTATATATATAATACCCTCTCCCTCTCCTTATTATATCACTGTTTTCTATTTTTAAGGAAAGAAGAGCTTGAGTATTACTCATATTCCTCTGCATCCATCATCTCATCTTCTTCTGGAACGTTATCTATGCAATAAAACATTAAAAAAGTTTTGATTCTGCTATGAAATGCAATTCTATACCATTAGTATTGATCAACTCACCGCATGTAAATTCTTCGGAAATAAGCGTTGATTTGGGATCTGTCAAGATTTCAAACGTCAGTAAACGAATATTAACTGGATAATCTATTTTAACTCTTCGTAAAACCGATACATCTTGAAAACGGTTGTGAAATAGAATTGGTTCCCTCTCATTTACGACGATCTAGAGATTTAATTTATTCATTTTAATTTTTACCTTAAATTTACCTTAAATTTACCTTACAATTTTACCTTAAAAATCGAATCTTCAAATGTTATCACAATTTTGAAATGTTTTCCTTCCGAAATTCCATTCAAAGGTCCGTAAATCTGAGTGGAATGCCACGCTCTTGCTGAGAAATGTGTGTTCAAAACAATCTTTCTCATATCAAGCCTAGGTCTAACGTGCAAAATGTTTTTGTGACCATCCTCATCGGCGTATATATTAATAGCGAATCTGAAAAACACGAAATTTTCTGATTTATTAACAGTAAAAATTAATCGATGTAATCCATTTTTTTACATAAAATTAACCCCTTAAAATATTTATGCCGTTTAGAACAAGTTCAGGGATAAAGTGGTATATAATGGCATCCAACCAGAGTACATATTATACATAGAGTTTAACGTATACCTACCCATTTGAAATTGGAGGCACGGTTCCAGCAACGCTGATTCGATATTTGTCATTTATAGTGTTTAAATGTACTTGCCCTTCAACACGCGGACTATTCTGGAACTATAACATTAGATAAAGTAGTAAATGTTTGAAATGCATTACGCGTCCAAAAACATTTTTCTGCCTAAAGCTAAATGAATAATTACTTACCGATCTTCGTAAAATGAGTACGCAAGTAGAATTGACATTTTCATTGATGATGCCGTTCTCCAGTTTAATTGGCGCCATGCCCTGAAATTTTAAAATATGCAAATTTATCAAATGTTGGGGTTTGAATTAATTGATCCATATTTACTTAAAGGAATTACCGATGCTGTATTGTTATTCTGTGTAGAATTGATTTTCGAGTAAAACTCGTCGTAGCAACCATTGTGTTGAGGATCGAAAGGAAATTGTTTGTCTTCTTCTTTCTGCGCGGCATCCAGTTCTCTCTGAAATATTACATGAAAGGAATGATGATCAAAATGCAATCTCAGATATTTACAAAGATTTGTAAAGCAGCAATATAAAAATAAACTTTAATTTGATATTATTTCAACACTAACCTTCTTGTAATCGTTTTCTATACTCCAAAGTAGTGTTTTGTTCAAAACTTCCAGTTTCTCTTTCAAGTCAGATACGGTAGCATTCAATTGTATGTTATAAAGTAATCGAGTTTTACTTTGATTCGAAAGTACCTCCATGTCGTGTGACATCTGAATAATCTGAAATAGTACAATAGATATGATTTTACGTCATTTTAAACAAAAGGCAAACGAGCAAAAATATTTATAATTCTTGTAAGATGATTTGAAAAAACGCTTCGAACAAGTAGAGAAATGTGTTGGTCCAATGTTTTTACACAGCATAAGACAAACTTCCGTAGCAGAGTAGAAATTGGAGTGAACAGGTTTCACAAAATCGCAAAAATTGAATCCATGAATCTCAATGCCCTTAGATATTTAAATGTCATATTTCATATACGTTTTGTTAGACTGAACCAACTTAACCTGTTCTCTATTTCACCAAATTATCCAAGACGTTTTCCCAAATTGGCCAAACAATAATAATCTACTCACTAATGCATTATATAGCAAAATATATTTGACTCAAGGATACGCCCTTGATTACAGTATACGATGTTTTCGTCAAATTAATCAATCAAATTAAGATCATATATTTCACAAAAAATTAGGCCCCTCTGTCTATTTAAATTATATTATGCAATATTTTGTCATACTTTTTCCTGAAGATTTTTAAATTCCTCAGTGAATTTAAATTTAAAAGTTGCAAACTTTTGTGCTATTTTCTCTTCCTCCCTTGGAATAATCTGTTCCTTCTTATTTTTTTCCTCGTCCATTCTATGAGCGACAAAATTAAAAATTAATACTCATGTTGGTTAGTATGTAGAAATTATTTAAATAAATAGATTTTTGGGTTCAGCAAAACGAGGAAGGTAAACCATGATTTTGCTTACTTGTGTGTTTGAGGAGCTTCAAGAACTTCATGATGTTCATTTTGATCTGATGAATTTACTATTTTAGACAGAAAAATAATAACAACTACTAGTGAAAGTACAGTGACTAAAAAGACGGCAAAATGTTTTATAGAATCCATCATTTCCACAAGATTTGAAATTTAAATTTACCGAGAATAAGATATTCGACTAAATAAATAATTCTCTGAATAACTCTCTGAATTGATTATTTTCTTCTCCTTATATACAATTCTTATCTTGGTGGTGTCATATTGACATGATGTATTACACATTTACACTTGACCAGACACTATTCATGGAATAACGTTTCATTATTTGTTGCCATGGTTTCGAATAAGGAATCAATTAGTACAGCTTCTCGTATTGCTTGGAAAAAACAATAAAGTGGGCATAGACAGTAGGATAATGAGATAATGTAAAAGAAGGGTATAACTAAATACGTATAAGTAAGTAAGCGTACTGTGTATAAACCTCTAAACGCATAATTTACAATACTCTTGGAAATAGTGGTTACTTTATACCATGAAATTAATATAATATTTTTTTATCACATAGTGCTACCAAATGTCCAAAGTTCAACTAGTCGATGATGTTTAGTTGAACGGCGGAAGTAGCCAAAAATAAAAATAGGGCTGAAAATACCAATTTTTGCAATTTTTTTATCTTCAGTCTACTAACCACTAGGGGTTGTGGCCGACTAAAACTGAACTGTGCAAATGACTATATAGACTAAAAATCATTTTTGCAATATAATCCAATATTAGCTGCCAAGAATGATTAGAAAAGGGAAAAATCCAAACCATGTTCAATCCTGACGTTGACGTCGTGTATTGCAGAGAAAAAAGTCACCTTTGATCCAGTTGTCATTCTTCAATTAATGTCTTTGATAATAATGGATTACATATACCTTGTAGCTATATCTATTAAATGCTATTTTTTAGTTCCATTGCCCATGCTATTCGCGGTTATAACCAAAGTACAGTTGTCTGTATTCTTGGAAGTTTCGTCCGGAGTAAGCACTGAACTGCAGTTTGAGAAAACACAATTTTTGTGTATCTTTTCAGTGGGATGAAGTTTCCGTATTCATTTCTTTGGCTTTGGATATTTCTGGAATCTGGAGAATAAAAACGTTTATACTGCCTATACATAGATTTCCGATAACTTTTAAATATGCAGTATCATACATCAATTATACCCGAATTTAATTATATTGAAATAATTTATTCTATATTATTTATATAATTGATTATTATGATTATGATTTACTGTAGTATTTCAGCTTAAACTTCCAATTTAATTATATGTCATAATGGGTTAACATCTGCAGATACGAAAGAATAATTTATATTAGTGAACTACATATATATTAACAATATACAAGTATAACATAAAAGTAGTATAATTATAATTCATTGTATAAATAGTATCTGCAGTTTGAAGGCGATAACTTAACCTTCTCAGTTAACACGATCATAAATCAGTAATTAATCAACGATGAAGTTTACCAGACCTCTGACTTCCATTCATCCCAAAGAACAATTACAAAGTAAAACCTACACTACATTTGTGATGTGATGATATACTATTCATTTGTAACCACCAATTAGTCATCATTCCATTCCCATGTTAGTATCTTATCACATTTGCTGAGTATCGTCTTTTATAATTTATTCCTGGAAAAATATACCTACTTATCTACTCGATAGCATATTATTGTGTCATCAATAAACAACCAAAAACAACCTACGCAGTCAGTTCATATCTATTATATACTATGTTACATTAAACAATCCGGAAATTATTGGAATCCTCTGACGTTGCACTCATTTGTATCAATAATGTGATGATGATATGTGGTTAGTCGCTGAAGACAGTTTTACATGTATACTTTAATTTTATAAATTTTGCTCTATATGACCCATACTCGGTTTTCCCAGTATGTCGAACGTTAACCTCGGCGAGGATTCGGATTCTTGCCTTCAATTGAGCTGTTTTGAGGGCTGGTTTCGTAATTAGTTCCGTTCTCATTGAGTTACAATTCTGAGTAAAATTGAGTATTTTTGCCAACTGAGCCATCAGAAATGTCGATCCAGTAAATGAACTAACTTGAACATCGTAATGTTTGTTTGCTATGGTTGTTCATTACATCAAAACCTGACGTGGGTTAGGTGGATCTTGTGTATATTTGACCAGGACAACAAACGAATAATTATTTTTTTCCCACCATTATGTTAGAGAATGGTTTGATACCCACTTCTCTGACAGATGTATCGGTAGATGAGGACCGGTTTTACTATGGCCACCAAGATCACCGGACTTAACATCATGTGATTTCGGTTTTCGAGGAATCGTCGAGGATAAGGTTTATGCCAAAAAGCCAGAAAAAATAATGCAAAGACGCTCGCGAGCCAATGCATCATTACGGAAATTAGTCAGGAATGTTGTAAAAACAGGTCGGTGAGGGCTGAAAAGCGATTACGCCGGTGCCTGGATATGGAGGGTCTTCAAATTCAGAAATCTCACTAAAAAACGCATGCTCTTTCACATGGTGTGCATATCATTGTAATGCACCTAACAGACCATCAGTGTCAGTAATTAAAGATCAAAGTTCATGTATACATCATTCTGGAAGACCCTGTATAGGGAAAAAATTCTTATTGGTACAATCTTGTCCGTCGAAGTGGAAAACTCCTCGACAATGGGATTTCGGATATCGTATTTCCATACTGGTGTCTATCAAATTGTTCTTTGAAATCTGGTTAAGGTTGCCATTTTGTGTTTGGAAACATATTGCTATTATATATAATCTCTATATTATAACCACAGACTGAGATAAACCACTAAATTTACCAACCTAACTATATATCTATGTATGTCTGGTAGGAGAACCTGGGGGTGGGGACCCACATTTATTGTGTAACGCATAACCCCTTCCCCAACTGTGACGTAAATGCTGAACGTAACATTTTTAGGTACCTCCTCATCCCATCAACCGCACACATAATATGTGCACGTTCCTGAAAGGCAAAAATAACAAAATGCGAATGACCCCTTCCTCTTCCATATTGAAATGAGATATATCTATTGACTTTGATTGTCTACAATCTCATCTGCGTGAAAAGTGTTCTGTTATGTGACAAGCGGTGGAATTTTTGCAATTATTTATAAACTCTGCTAATGGTTTCTGGACGCTTTTACTCTAACTTCACACACATCTTCTTTTCTGGTTAATATCTTTGTGATATCTTTTAAAAATATTATTTTAAATTATTTAAGTAGAAAAACGAGAGGAACTTAACCTATTAAGCCCTATCGATGTATTAGTAACCAACTAACCATACTAATTAAATAATAATAAATATCAGCAAGTGATTGATTAGTAACGAGTATTGCAAGAGCTAAAAATATTGTTTCCATTAATTTTCCAGCAGATACGTGGGGCAAATGGATGCTAAAAGTCACCTTTATTTTGCTTTACCTATAGACTAGATTTGTAATTTACGCGCCCATTGGCAACTCCCTCAACACTGGCCTTATTGTTAATTGATGCCCAAGAATCCTATAAAGCTGCCCTTACCAGCCATTCTTCTGGCAGTTTTATGAAAGCTTATATACTTACGAACTTGGCTGAAAGGTTAGTATGCGATAAAAAGGGTTACCAGATATCTTTCAGTGAAGATAAATCTTTTGACTGTCAAACCCATTTATTTACCAAACTGTGGTGCAAGTGTTGATTGAAGGGTATGAAAAAATAAAATGCTGATACCTATCTAACTTTTAAGGTATAGAATATTGATATAGAAATTGCAGTCTTCAACTTCAATATCATAGGTTATAATTCATAATAAAGAAATTATCCTCTTCTGAAAACCCACTTTCCTTATTTAGAACATCAACAATGTTAATTTCTTCCGCAAAATTGTATTATAACCACAAAAAGTTTATCTTCTTTCCACATTTGAATTAAACTAAAAATAGACTAACAAAAATAGCTACTCGCGCAATTTATAATAGGCTTGTTCCCTGAAAACTTTTATTTGCATTGCATTTTTATAACAGTCGATTTTTGATCGAATGCAGAGCCGCCTACGAGTAATAGGGAAATTGAATACCTGTAATTAGCCCTACTTACAGCCTCCTCCGGAATATCGTCTGTGGCTGTATATTTGTCATTGGAATTAACCGAGACTCGTTATACATTGTCACTCCTCGAAATAGCATCAGACGTAAAACGACTAAGAAGGTCATGATTGTTTTTTAATTCGACTCCCATTGCAAGACATTTCTCTGCCTCCATACATAATTCAGTTATTTGCAAAGTTTGACATAATTATGTAAAATAAAACGGCGACTACAATATTAAAATTTGAAAATAAATGACTTACTCTTTCCTCCTTTAGTATCCAGCAATGTAGACAAGCACAGAGGTGATGGAAAATATCTTCACAGAATGTCCCGACTTGGTAATAAACTGGTAAAGTCGTTCCAGAAATAAGTTCTGTTGGTTCCATTACCAAACAAATTTGCGCAAATATAGCAGCTCATCTTCACTGTAATATTCCATTTATATGAATCAGAATGCAACATGCAAGAGGCAGTGTACAAAATACCATTTACCACTTACCAGTGGTAAGTGGTTTTTAATGGTATTTAACGTTAAATACCACTACCTAAAAAGTAGTGGTAAGTGGTATAAATGGTAAAAAATAGTTTCATTTAAATTTCGTGTTTGAATTTTAAACAAAATTCGGTGCCAAAGTATGAAATAGCTTAGCAGATGATCATTGTTGTCACAAATTGATACGTGTTCATCAATCAAAGTAGGATTCAACCAATGGGTGGGGTGCCTAATAACCCTTGCTGATTTAGAAATTAATTAAAAATTAAATTAGCATCAATTTTAAATGGGCATTACCAAATAAAATCTTTCTTTCTTCATTTTTTTAACTTTTGGTGTACAATCTAATAAATATGATTAATTTAATTGATTAAGGGGCTAATTGGAAATTTTTCATAGAAAATAAAGTTTTAAAACTTATATTTTCGGAAGGCTATGCTGTATCTGTACTCAGCTGTCTAATCAATCGCTAAAATTTACCATTTTTACCATTAAATGCATTTTTACCATTAAGTGCATTTTTACCACTGTGATGGTAAAAAAGGCTAAAAAGTGGTAAATTTTGTACACTGGCAAGAGGAACACAACTGGAAAGAAAGTAGTGACTTATAACGTAGATAAAGTAACGTCAAACGTAGATATTTGACTATTTATTTGCTTTGGTGTAACTGATTTAATCACAGTGAATCATCACGATTTTTCGTCCGAACTGAACAGGGCCACGAGCTCTTTAGGTATTACATTTTAAAGAATTTTGCAATAATTCTTACAATTTAGGTGTATCCGTCTACAATGCGCAGTCGCCTTCTGGTTTTACACACATTTCAAAATAATATGCAAGAAATAGAATAATATCCATATTATGCAATTGTTGCAGTTTTAAATATTTCGACATTATTATTGGGTTTATTTGAAACCATATGCAATAGCAGTGCTAACAGTAACTGTATCATACGAAGACAAGCAAAAGCATAAATATTTGATTGTGCTTAATGCCACGAGAGAATGTTGATTATGAAATTAAAATAAAATTAAAACTCTATCGGATATGTATATTGGATAGCGGAATGTTTATGTGAGTTGATAAGCCAAATATGACACGATTCTAAAGCATTTCTATACTGATTCGATTAAACCAAAATATTGATTGAAGGTTCATCGAAAGTTTGCACGTCTCTCTTCATAATTTACAATTTATATTAAATATTGTACATTCTATTTTACTACTCATAGTAATCTTAAATATATTATAACATTCATAATGTTTTGAATCTTATAGTTCCCTTTTTGATGATTTCGATTTCTGAGGTTCACAGTGATTTCTTTGCCAGAGGAAGACGGAGATATTGGGTGACGCTTGCATACAATAACTCCGCTACCAACATTCAAATTGTTCAAACGAGGCAGCCTGAGACAGGAATCTGTTTGGATTATTTGTTTTATTTCTATATGTATCTCTGTTTGCACTACCTTTATTGGTTTATTCGAAGCCGTGACTATTTTTCAGAAGACTCAGACACGAACAAGCGCAAGGTGAGACTATACATTACTCGATGCTAGTTAAGTATACTTCGCAGTTAGACTTATTTTGTAGCAAACTGTTTTGCAAAACATGTTGTACTAGCCGGTCACAGGGCCCAGGCCCTGTTATAAATAAAGCTAGTGTGTATTCCGGGGCAATATTGTAAGATGGATAGAATGTATTTCAGAAAATTCTTTCCCTCACCCGCCTGGTGCGTGAGGGGAAGCAGTTTATTTGCTTGGTCGGATAAAACAGAATAACACTTTGCAGCATAGATGTAAGTTGTTGGTAAACATCCCATCCAATGTAAAAGATGGAACACCCAACCCTATCCATTCCATCATCACCAAACCCCAAGAAAAGATCAACATCGTATCCAGCCCACCACCAATATTCAAATAAAGTAGTCCATCTAATATAGCCCATCCCCAGTTTCCAAATAAAGTACCATTACAGCCATCACCAACACATCCCTTTCAGCCAATTCATACACCTGGATGGGATGTTGGGTATAATGGATGGGATGCTTACATCTAAGCTTGGCAGTATGCATAATAATGAGTCAGAGTAACGTAGACGTAACATTATACCCCAAGTCAAAAATGTGACCAATGGGTGACCAGAGTAAGTACCGATAGTCACAATAAAATTCCAACACAAAAATATCCGCCCTTGGTCGTAATACGCTGAAGTTTTAGAAAATTTTTTTTTTTGATTTGGAATAACTAAATACATATACTACCGTTGTATAGGTGTCAATGCAAGGAAAATGTCAACTTCCATGACATTCCTGACTATGACCAACGAAAATGGAATCACATTAAAGAAATATTCTATATTCATAAATATTCACCCACCTAAACTTTTTAAGGGCTACTTATACTCTTCCTAATCCTAATCCTATCATCATCACGATTTGTGACGTCATATTAGAAGTCATAATTTTATAATAACAAATCTCTATAACACATAAGTGGCAGATTCAAAACGTACACATTTGAAATAAAAAAAATTGTTTACCACTTCATCTCGCTCTGATTATTTTCTATTTAAGACATTAAGACGTATAACATTTTTAATTTAACCTCCTATTAGCTTAAAACCATTGGCGAATTAAAAAAAATATAGTTTTAATGTGAATACCCAAATTTTAAACTTTCCTGCGTATAAAATAAGGTCACGGCACGGTATATTAAATTTGAAAGAAAGAATTTCAACTACCACGTCTCACAACAGTGACTTTCATAATTTTATCACCGCGCAAGCGTGTATGCATAAAACCAAGTTCTATCTGGATGGAATTTAGCATCTTTTGCAAATAAATCAAAGTGTGTTAATACATTTTGAAATAACGGTACGGTGGCCGAGTAATAACATTCATAACATTACAACATCCGTACACACAAACATACAACATACATTTCGATGACGTTTATATTATAGACTAGTTGAACCCAGCTAAGGGGCGAACCTGGCACTCAAGAGAAATTAAGCAGGCAACCCATCACAGTAATAAAAACAATTCCGGTTCAAATGGGGAATAATAAAACATTATTTTTATTAAACACCCCAGAATGTTCCCCTTTCTGGGATTTTGGAAAACGAATTGCCTTCTTTAGCTAATTATTTCCATTCAATCACCAATAATCATCTTATGTGAATTCGTATTATTGTTCTGATGTTATAATAATATGAAACAACTCAATTCGTTGGTTTAGAGGGAGGGGCATGCGCATTTTACTTTTGTGCTTTCAAGGAACGTGCATATATTACGTTGATAGTTGATGGGAGGAAGCGATGCCCAAAAGAGTTACAGCTAGCACTTGCGCTACACTTGAGAAAGGGGGTTTTACGTTACGTAATATATGCAGGTTTCCTAGGCGGTCGTACCAAGACATAGATAGTCAGGTATTAGTGCGATTATATTATAGAATAATCGTCCAGTCTGTCCTGAAAGACAAAGGACCAGCAAGTGGTCAAATTAGCCTTAAATGGCAAACGATTAGGTGGTTGTCAAGTCTGCCTTAAATGACAAACGATCAGCTAGTTGTCAAGTCTGCCTTATTGGCAATGGACCAACAAATGATCAATTCTGCCCTAATAGCAATGGACCAACAAATGATCAATTCTGCCTTATTGGCAATGGACCGGCAAATGATCAATTCTGCCTTATTGGCAATGGACCAACAAAGGGTCAATTCTGCCTTATAAGCAATGAACCAACAAATGGTCAGGTCTGCCTTAATGGCAATGGGCCAACAAATGGTCAAGTCTGCCTTATTGGCAATGGACCAACAAATGGTCAAGTCTGCCTTATTGGCAATGGACCAACAAATGGTCAAGTCTGCCTTATTGGCAATGGACCAAAAAGTGGTCAAATCTGCCTTATTTGGCAAAAAATCGTTAAAACGATCAAATAAGAGTCAGATTTATGATAGTAATAATGTGAACAATTTTTGGTTAGCTTTTAAAAAAGCTGTTCCTGAAATGAAAAAACAAATTAAGGGTTAAATACATCAAACAATTTTACCATAGTAAAATGCCTCACAATAGACAACAAATCTTAGAGATGTGAGAGAAAATGATAAAGCACAAGACACGGTATTCTTACCTGAAGGATAAATGTCAATGATTTCATTTAACTTTCCTGTCACAATAGCACAACAAATCTTCAAGATGCGAGAGAAAATGATAGCAAAGAAAAGCACAAGACACAGTACACTTATTTGAATCAAGAAGTTTCAACTACCACGTCGCACAACAGTGACTTTCATCATCGCGCAAGCGTGTATGCACAAAACCAAGTTCCATCTGGATGGAATTTAGCATCTTTTGCAAATAAACCAAACTGTGTTGTTAATACATTTTGAAATAACCGTACGGTGGCCGAGTAATAACATTCATAATTTCATAATCCGTACACACAACATACATTTCGATGACGTAATCTATATAATAATAGCCGGAGAAATGTTCTTTAACATCAAGATACGACTTTCTAATTTTTACTGGATGGGCACATCATAGTCAGAACCCCAAATTTCGAGTTTCAAAACGATATCTTTCATAGAAATCGTTTTACGATTTTTTGAATTTCGAATTTTAACATTGAAGGAGTGGGAGAAAACGCTCCGATCTGTCACGAGTTGTCCAGATACTCCTCCTACAGTTTTCATCCGATCTTTACCAAAATTTTTCCTGGCCTACTCGACTTAATAAAGAAGACGGTAGCCACACCAGTTTTTTATTTTTTAGTAGAAAATATTTTGCCAGTGAATTTCAAAAATTTGACAAAGTCCTACTCCTTAAGCAGGCAGGCCTCCGCCATGTATAGGGATTAGTGTCCCTTTCACTTCGAACGGGGCGACCGCAGCGGAGTCAAACTATTAATAGCAAGGCAACGTTTATTTAGTCATTTCGTTGTGGATTGAATAGGTTGACTTGACATGACATAGAATTGGTTAGTTAATGTAACATGGTAAGAAAATAGATAGAAATAAAGACGACGATTAAAATAGTGGTAGCTAATTAAAATAACAGAGGTACTTTAAATGAAAATGTGAAAATGACAGAATATTTAAGATGACAGGAATATTTAATATAAAGAGATTATTTAGAACGAAAGGAATGTTCAAAATGACGAGGTTATTTAAAATGACGAGATTTAAAAAAATGACATTTATAGATTTAAATTAACGAGGTTAATCAAAATGAAGGGGTGATTCTAAACGACGAAATTATTTAAAACGACGGGGTTATTTAAAATGACGTCAATTTAAAATGCAGGGTCATTTACAATGACGTCTATTTAAAATGACGGGGTCATTTATCATGACGGGGTCATTTATCATGACGGGGTCATTTATCATGACGGGGTCATTTATCATGACGGGGTCATTTATCATGACGGGGTCATTTATCATGACGTCTATTTAAAATGACGGGGTCATTTACAATGACGTCTATTTTAAATAACGGGGTCATTTACAATGACGTCTATTTAAAATGACGGGGTCATTTAAAATGACGGGGTCATTTAAAATGACGTCTAACTAAAATGACGGGGTCATTTATAATGACGTCTATTTAAAATGGCGGGGTCATTTGCAATGATGTCTATTTTAAATGACGGGGTATTTACAATGACGTCTATTTTAAATGACGGGGTGTTTACAATGACGTGTATTTTAAATGACGGGGTGTTTACAATGACGTCTATTTAAAATGGCAGTGTCATTTATTATGGCCGTAGCCAGAAAAAAATTTGGGGGGAATTAATTATTTTTGGTTTTAAGGCAAAAATTTCTTTCTTTTCTTCACAAAACAATTCACGTATATTTAAAATGACGGGGTTATTTAAAATGGCAGGGTTTGAAATGACGGGGGTATTTAAATTGACGGGGTTATTTAAAATGACGGGGTTATTTAAAATGACGGGGTTATTTAAAATGACGGGGTTATTTAAAATGACGGGGTTATTTAAAACGTCTATTTACAATGATGGGGTAATTGAAAACGACACGGGGTGATGTAAACTGACGGGGTGATTTAAAATATTATGTCCATATAGTATTAATGATAATATAATGAAACTCAACATTTGCTTTAATTTCGGTCTTTAGTTAAATGATGTTGAATTTGGTTCACTATTATTATGCTGATTCGATAAGCATTGTATTTGTTTCCCGTTCGGAGAACGGGCCTATTACTAGTATCATAATTTCATAATCCGTACACACAACATACATTTCGATGACGTAATATCATAATTTCATAATCCGTACACACAACATACATTTCGATGACGTTTATATTATAGAGTGAAGAGTGATAAAAGTGTTGACATGCGATGGAAATGTTGTGCCGTTACTATGAGCCAGCGCCCCTCTGACGTCAATTGTATTGAACTTGAATGTGATATCGTCTGCCTAATATTACAACGTAACAAGCCATTTCATCATGACTGCTACAAAGTAACAAGCCATTTCATCATGACTGCTACAAAGTAACAAGCCATTTTATCATGGCTGAGACAAAGTAACCATTTTATCATGGCTGCGACAATGTAACAAACCTAACTCCTGATACATTGGTTTGTTACATTGTCGCGGTCATGATAAAATGGTTTGTTACTTTGTCTCAGCCATGATAAAATGGTTTGTTACTTTGTAGCAGTCATGATGAAATTAGGCAGACGATATGATATATAAATGGATAGGCAGAATTAACATTAATTTGTTTTTCGTTATACATTACTGTTCAGTACGTCGATCAGTTTGAAAAAACATTAAACGATAACCTACATTGTGAAAATACTTACCATTACAACATGAATTTGAAAACTTGTTGGTTTCATTATTACGTTGTATTAACATTTTAATTTATGGAAAAGACGTAAATTGCGTTCAAATTTTGTCTGTGACGTTACATATATATATCTTAAACTATTGCACATGAGATAAAAATCATTTAAACTCTCCGTTGTTTCAAAACTTTTAACAATTTTAACATTATTAGTGTGTTATATTACTATTTAGTACGACTAGCACATTGTGCTGAGATAGTTAAAACCTGAACTGTCCACTTTGTGCCACGTATTTTGCAACAACGGAGGTATTACACAGCGGAATTTCAGATTTTCGTTGGAACACAGAGGCATATCTCCTTCTGTCAAAGATACGAGACTCGAGTAAGAAATTGTCGATTAAATAATTAATGTCGGTTAGATTGGTGATTCTTATTAACTAAAGAAACTAACTGTTGTCGTCGAGGCGTCTGCATTAAAATATTAATGTAGTTGATTGGTCAAGTATCACACCATTTAGAAGAATTTTTTAACAGATTCGACTAAACCACAATATTGTACTTGAAAGACGGACAGGTGAAAGGTTGGTCAAAGGTTTGCAAGTCTCCCTTCATTATGTATAAATTTTGTTGTGATTTCCGTATTACTGTTCATACTAATCACAAATATTATAACATTTACAATCTTTTGGATTTTTTAATTCTCATTTTTAAGGCATACATTAACTTTTTTACCAATGCAATTAACATAGTAAGGCGGTGACATTGAGTGACACGCGTGTATGCATAACCCCCTCTCAGAGATATATTTCAGCCGGCTAGTTTACATATTCCCCACCCACCCGTGCAAAACCTAAATCGTAGTTCGTTTATCCAATATAGATGTCACATTAACGTATGTACCTAAAAACTTATCTAATTACGATATAATTCACTCCGATTTTCAGTGAAAAGTAATTAGTTATCTGCATAAGTTATGTTTGTAAAATTTTTGTGCTAATTGTAAAAATTCATTTTTTACTTATTTACCCCTGTTGCCTACTAGCCACCTGACATTTTGTAAGCCCACAAGCCACTTTCTCCCCCTAGCTACATTTTCCTCCTAGCCACAGCCCCCTAGCCAGTACAAAACTCTGACACCGCTACCATCATCCAAATTATTCAAACGAGACAGGAATCGATAATCATTATTTGTTCTATTCCTATATTTTTATCCCAGCTTGGACTAGTTTTATTCGCTTATTCGAGGCTGTCACTAATTCCCACAAGACTTAGATACAAACAGTACAACATATGAACCTACATTACTCGATAGAAAATTCAAAATAGTTAACTCGCAGCGCAGTTAGACTTATAGGTATATTATGCAAACCACAATATTGTATAAAAGAGCCTTGACTTGGAATGGAAATGTTGTGACGTTACTATGAGCCAGCGCCCCTCTGACGTCAATTGTGTTAGATGTGATATGGTATAAATGTTTTGTTAAACATTACTGTTAAGTACCCCGTTCAGTTTGAAAAACATTAAACGGAAAGACCTTTGTGTACTACTTTAACATTTTCCATTACAATATGCATTTGAAAGCTTTTTTAAATTATTACCTGGCCTTAACCATTTTGAGTTTTGGAGGATACGTAAATTGCATTCGAAATTTGTCCTCGTTCAAAAACTGCGATTTCAACTTGATTCGATTTCCAAATTCCAAATGGCTGGAATTGTTCTTGGAGAGAAATCAGAATGGCCAACCTTGGACGATTGCCACGTCGGAAAATAAAACGTTCAAAGAAGTTGACAAAGTGACATTTAGGGATTTGTCGAAAAATCTTTGCAGTGTGAATATCATTGCAGAACCCGATAGAACATTTTGGAATCTATCTCAATATTTTGGCCAGAAGATCTCTCGTCCGAATTTCATAACTATATTCCTTTATAACGGGGGACCTGAAAATGTTAATTCTAATTGGCTTTTGCAACCCATAAATCATCCCATGGCAGACATTTACTATATCCTCATAACAAACGAGTCTACAATCTCAATTTGGACAATATGCATTTATTGTAACACGTTTCCTGTCAGCTTCTTTGTATCTACTCAAATTAAACCTACACTGAATGAAATTGAATGGAAACACATCTGGAATAGTTATGATAGACAGCTTTATGGAAATAAGGTTGCAGTGTTTGAAAATGCTGTACATATGAAACAATCAATTACACTATCTTTTTGCAGAATGTCGTCTTATAATGTGATTAAATATAGACACGTTTGTAATTCCGAAAGAAAAGCAACAGAGACAATGGCCGAGCGGTTTAACTTTTCTGCTGAATATGATGACATAAGTGATTGGGATAAAACTTTTGCGGCATTGGCAAGACCTAAATACGTTTCTGAAATTTACTTGCTCAATCAATACATCTTTTATGGTTACTGGTTCAACAGGCACATTTTTGTGAATGATTATGAATATGTCCTAGTTTACTGTGAAGATAGGGAATTATTCGACAATCTTCCTCTTCACGTTATAATTCAAAACACATTCGATCTATCCAGTTGGATTTTGATCATCATTCTGTTACCTTCAGCGTATTGGATTTCATCTCACAAAATCCAAATGCGTTCGTTGTATGCCAGAGTGGAACGAGTGATAACGTCAACTGTGGCTATTGCGTTGGCCCAATTTGACATCACGCGAGAAAAAAGAAATTTCTGTCTGCTGATTGTTATTGTAGCTTTGGTCATCAGGTGTCATTATGAAACTTACATAACGGGAGAATTAGTTGTGCCACTTGACAAGAAAAGTTACAGAAACTTCAAAGAATTAATTGACAACAATTATAGATTTACGGATCAAATGGGATATTATACTGGATATGGCGTAAGTAATGTCTCAGTTGACTTATTTTACAAATTCAATTTAGAAAGCAAGATTAGTACACATTTATATATTTATAACTGGGAAACCGAAATATCTGCTACGGAATACAGGGCAAAAGGTTATTCTGAATATTCTTTAAATGTCGAACTAATTATGAAGCCGGGGTCTAAATTATTTTTACAATACCCTAAATCGAAATTAGGGAAAATCTTTTCTGATATACTAAAAAGGGACGAAAAGACAATTTGCAAAACGGCAGATGAAAAAGTTGCCGAAAAAATCCGTTCTTATGTTTTTATAGTTGCTTTTCGGAATCAATTTCAAATCTTTTTTGGTACGCTTTTTGAATCGGGGTTTATGAAACTGTGGAAAGACCTAGATGATGTACGGGATTACTATTCCTATTGGGAGAAGGAGGAAAAATCAAAATATGAAAACAATCAGGCTTTACCAATCAGCCTTGGCATGAAAATTCACGTAATATTCTTTTGGTATTTATTTCTGCTCACTGGCTCATCTTTTATCTTTCTGTTGGAATTGTGGTGTCGACGATTTCAATGCCTTTGTTTGGACATGGATAAACTGAAAAATATTGCTAGTCGCCTTCTGTCTAGTCTTAAAAACCTAAAGAAATATATCATAGTAAGTGTGGAAAATGTTTGGGCAACTGTATCTAATATTGTAGCATCACGAGAAATGTTCTGGAGCCTATTTCAAAGGTTGCAGACAAGGATTGATTCGTGGTCTGCACCTTCAAAACCATCAAAAATCATCTTCTCAAATCGCAGAAAATTGAGGCAAGAATATTCATAGAATAATATCTCATTAACCTATCTGCGTTAATATAATACAGATGTAAATACAATAAATGATACAATAAATAGTTACTAGTAAGAAATAGAAATAGTAAGCTACGTGAAAACAAGAAAACTTAAATAGAATAATGAACAATATAAATTTTTCAAGAAACCAAAATATATTTGAAGCAGGTTGTTTGTTCCTAAATACAATTCAAAATAATTTGCAAAAGACCAAAATGGTTATTTAGGCATCAATTTATTTTACGTTGTCCTTTAATGATGCAATTTTACTTGCACAAATATTTTCGCTATACTAAATATTTTACAATGTTTAACAAATAAGTAACATAAATATTGTTTAGATTTTATACTTTCTACTAAAAAGTAAGCTTTCCGTCGATTTGTATCACATTTTCTAGGAAATATTGTGGATGTATGATCATTAATAAAGCGCTATGTGTAAAAAAGTCAATTTTTTATTACTAATTACCGATATTATCATATTTTTGTCTAAACTGGTGCTGATTTCCCACCAGTTATTGTCGTTACCCCAACCGATTTTGACAACATTGTAACTGATATTTAGATCTTGCTCGGATGTGATGTGGGCAAACTGCAAATTATCATTTACCACTTACCAGATGTAACTGGTTTTAAATGGTATTTAATGTTATTTACCACTCATTACCTAAAAATTGGTGGTAAATAAATCTCATACTTGGTAAGAAATGTTAAAAATGGTTTTATTTAAATGTTCTGCAGAACTTGTAATAAAATTCTTATTGACGGTTGCTGTCACAAATTGACTGACCAATATCATGCGTGTTAATTAATCCAACATAGAGTAGAGTAGACTAATGCGATAACTTAATGAATAATTAATTCAGCAATTTTTTTATTGTATGAAAATTGGCTTTACCAAGCGAATAAAATTAAATGGCTTTTAAATGACATTTCTTTCACTGCTTTTAGTGAACCTTTATATATAAATCGTAATTTGAAATATTGTAGAGAAAACAGAGCATTGAATCTTATTTTATTGTGCTTAGTGTGTATCTCTGCTAATTAATCAATATAATTAACCATTTTTACCATTAAATGATTTTTTATTAAGTGCATTTTACCATTTGTGTATTTGTGTCCTCTGAATAAATGTGTTATGCATATTTTTAAAACTAATTTTTCCTATTGTACCAGTTGTTCATTATTATCTTCTTTCAGCATAATTTAATTTCGTTGCGCCCCCCTAGGACAAAATTTCTTGCTTATATAATAAACGTGCTTGATTATGGTTGTTTGATTCAATATATTTTCGTATCTAATTTCAATACATTCCTCACTGTGGATTTATATTTGTCATAATTTATACGATGTTCCTTATTTCTATACTTCATTATTACTAACTCTGTAGGTACAAAATGTAGGCTTTAATTGGACAGTCAACAATCTACAGAACTTTAACAAATGTATATTTGTGCTGACATAACATCGTGCAGTAGGCTAATGTAAATCAAATATTTTGATACTTAATTCTTTAGTTTGTCTACTTTTATGTACACCAAAGTAAGGCAAGGCTTGCAAATATTCAATATTCTTATTAATATAAAATTGTTTTCAATAATGTGGTAGTACTTTCTTAAGCAGTATAAAATATAGCGTAACGCAAAACCCCTCCCCCATGTTTAATGTAAGTGCTGACTATCGCACTTTTTGGGTACCTCCTCCTCCCACAAGCTGCACACGTAATATATGCCTATATATAAGTTCCTTAAAAGGAAAATGCGCATGCCCACTTCCTCTAAGCCACCGACCACCGAAATGAGTTGCTTATTCGTATTATCATAACATCAAAACAATAATAGACATTTACATAAATGACTAGTATTTTATAGTGTCTGTCTTTAAGTTCAAGTTAATATACTACATACTACATAATACATACTAATGATGCCGAAATAGTTAAAACTTCAACAATTCTGCATAATATGTACATGATTCTATTTCATTCATATATAACTCTAAATGCACGGTTCACAAAAATATTAAGAATAATTACAAAAATTCCTTATCGTAATTGCTAAATAGATCTCTTGGCTCTGTTCACTTTGGACAAAAAACCGGGTTTGATTCTGCGTGATTGAAATAATCACACCAAAACAAATAATCATAGTCAAATATCGAGTTTTTTTGCTGTTTCCTTCTGATCTAGGTATATAGATAAGATTCAAGATGAGCTGCTATATTTGCGGAATTTGTTTCGATCTCCTAATGGAACCAACAGAACTTGCTCCAGGAACGACTTCACAAGTTTATTATCCAGTCGGAACATTCTGTGGGCATGCTTTCCACCATTTCTGCTTGTCTACATGGCAAGATACTAAAAAAGGAAAGGGGTAAGTAATTTCTTTTATCAGCACATTTTAATACGTCAAGGTTTTACTAACGCTAATTTTACTCCATATTTAATGCACAGGAGATGTTGAAGTCGTTTGTAACGACTACAGTTTACTACCTTAATTCAATATACATCAGAGCTAGAATAAGGGTGTAAGGGTGTACCTGTTGGTACAATATCATTTAATAAAATTTATTTACTTTATGAAACAATATTGATTGTAGGTTACCCTTGAAATGTCCTTTATGCAACGAACCTATCATGTTAATTGACGTTGTCAGGATATATTTTCTTGGCAGCGAAGATTATGAAGATTATTACTCTGTGTTGAAGAAAAGGGATAATCTGATCTTGGATGAAAGAAAATTAAAAGAGGAAATGGAATTGGTGGAAATAGACACACACGCAGTTCAACAAACAATCGAGGATGATCGTGAGATAATTAAGTTGGCTACAAACATTCAGCGGAAAGAGAATGTCATTTTGTCATTAGGCAATCCTGCAGGGGGTTTCAGGTGATAATAATTATTTATTTATTATTGAATTTTTGAAAATATTATAAAAATGTATCTTTTGGTAACGACGTATTTTAGTGGTCGCAGTTGCAAATCTCTGGAAGAAGAAAATAAATACCTAAATGAATTATGTGAGGAGGCAGAGTGTTTTGCAATGCGAGTCGAATTGGAAAACAATCATGCACTTCTTAATCGTTTTGCATCTGATGCTATTTCAAGCAGTGACAATGCAGAACGAGTATCCGTTAATTCTGATGACTATACTACACCTTCAACCACAGACGACATCCCAGATGAAATGTTGGAACAAATTAATCAGCTTGAAATGTAAGTAGTGCAAATTATGGTTTAAGATATTTAAGATAGAGTTAAATTTTGCCTTTCAATACGAATAAACGAGTTAAATTTATTTCAGAAAGCAAGAAATTTGTGCCGAGAAGAAAAAAGCTTTGGAAAATTTATTGAAAAACTATTTCGATACGTATTCATCTCTGCCTACTGCTAATATAATCAGAACCACGACGATTGGAAGTCCGTTACGTGTTACTGAAAAACGGACGGTTGAAAGATACATTATGCAAAATCGACATTCTAAATTCCCTATTCCAAATAATGAAGTCATTATTTACCTTCCACGAGAAAATTCATACTTCCCGACACTTGAGCTGCTGCCATTACAACTCGTTGCATTCTTAAGAATATCTAAAATCCCCTACAAATTTGAAATAATAAAGCCCGATGTGGAAAATTGTCCTGTCATAAGAATTGACAACAAAAATATTTACGACCCGAACATATGCTGCGAATTAATCAAGAAAATGTATTGCAAAATACCAAAGGAGAAGAAGAGAGACTGGATTAAATGGATTAAATTGTGCAATATTTTCTCCACCAAGATCATTTGGGGGATTATACTCTGGCAATGGGTTTACAGTGACGAAGACCCAATGATGATTCCCGAAAATGACAATTCTAAAAGGATTGCTGCAGCTATTAAGACACAAATCCAAGATAAGGCAAGAGAAGAATCATTATTTGGCTTCTTGGACAAGGAAAAAGTCATTCAAATTGTCATGAACGATTTTAAAGTACTTTCGAGGGAACTCGGAGCGAATGACTACTTTTTTGGAGCAAAACCAAATGAAATTGACTGCTGCGCTTTCGTTCTGTTGTCTCAAATATTATCGAATACTCCTGGATCTGAACTTCGAGAGGAGTTGCTCAAGCAAGACAATCTGATCACTTTCGTCAAACGGATGAGACAAACATTTTGGCCAGAATGGATGGCAGGCTCTGCTGTTCCTCTTTTTTGGGTTGGTCAATCTTCATCGCGTTAAGTTACCAGTTGCTAATTGCTATATTATTATCATCCCTTTTGTGCACTTCAATAATATGCTTAAACTTTGTGTTGTATTAACTGTTTTATGTGATGATAGTAAAGGAGATGTAAAAGTACGGGAAAATAGGAATTTGTATGGCACACACAGGAATCTTTGTATGGCAAGAAATATCATCGAACAGTCGTAAATTTGTATGGTACGTTATAAAAAACCGAAGGGTATGGTATGGAAAGTAAAGGACCTATGTATGGTACTAAGACAAAATTGTGGCTTTGATAATGTAAATATTTAGTCATAGTAAGTGCATCATATTTATCACTGTCGGTTAGATATACAACATTTGACCCAGCCATTGTGAATGTGGAGTTGTGAGCAACCCAAATGCTGACTGTCATACTAAAACCAAACAGAAAAATGCCAGTGACGTTGTAGTGACAGTGACGTGTCGGACAAATAAAATACTACCAAAAGGCTTCAAAAATGGACTGAAATTGTTGTTGGAGTTGACGAATTAAATTTATGGCAGTTTAAACAAAAATTTCATTATAAAGCTGTACCACAGACTATTTTGATTGTAACCAAAAACTGGCGCTTCTTTAATGATTACTTACTGTCTGAGCAAACAAGGAAGATCATCTACAACCCGACTATTTCTCTATCAAATTGTACTTGCCGACATTTACTGAACCATAATATTTGTAAGCATGTTATTGGAATCGCCAGGTTAAAAGTTAACAGAGATTATATCAGAGAGAGCCAAGGCCATACCTATCGGGCAGCGAAGAAAACCAGGTCGGCCAAAGAAACTGACACGAGCTCTGAAACGACAATAACTTTACCTTTACCATACCTGCTTATAATTTATTTCATTATTGATATTGTCTAACTTTATTTTACGTGTTCATCACAAATTATTTACGTTTGTTAAAGTAATTATTAGTACCTAAAATGTCTAAATATTGCAATTAATTTGTTTCTCATATTTTCAAAATCACACAAATAAATATGATGTACTTACAATGACTAAATATTTACATTATCAAAGCCACAATTTTGTCTTAGTACCATACATAGGTCCTTTACTTTCCATACCATACCCTTCGGTTTTTTATAACGTACCATACAAATGTACGACTGTTCGATGATATTTCTTGCCATACAAAAATTCCTGTGTGTGCCATACACGTTAATTCGCAGCCTAAAAGTACTGGGTGTATAGATAACTGTTTCTAATTTACAAACTATTATCAGAACACAGGTTTGTTACATTGTCACAGTCATGATAAAACGGTTTGTTATGTTGTACGTAATACTAAGGAGACGATATTATATCTTGTAGAAATATCTACTGAATGCAAATTTATTAATTCATATGCCCATATTTATTCGCTATATAGCCAAAGTACAATGAATTAGATTTTTGGATAAGCAAAATTAATGATCTCTTATAAAAATGTTTTACAGTAAGGTTAGTAGTATGGGAGAACACATTATTTGTGTAGTAAACTTCCTATTTAATTATAAATCATCATATAGAGTGAACATCTGTAGATTATCTGCAGCAGATACTTAAGTATAACTTATATAATTATAGTGAACTACAAATTAATAAGTGCACGTATAAAATAAAAGTATATAGTATATAATTATAATGAATGGTATAAACCATATCTGCCGTGTGAAGGCGATAACGTAACCTCCTCAGTTAGCACGATCATAAATCAGTAATTAATTGGCGACAAAGTTTACCAGACCTCTGACTTCCATTCATCACAACACAAAGCACAATTACAAAGTATATCCTATACTACATTTCTGACGTCATATATCACATACTCCATTCATTCGTAACCACTAAGTTGTCAGTCCATTTCCACATTAGTATTAATATTTGCTGAGCATCGTCTTGTATAATTTATTCCTGGAATAATATACTTACTTATCTACTCGGTATTGGCAAACAAATAAGGACTGTCTATGGAGTTATAAAATATAATGCTCATATGTTCTACGCTACATGCAATATCATCTTAAACTTAAACCAACCGAATTGAATCATTTAACTCATTTGTATCACTATTTATGTAAAAATGATATATGCCCTAATATCGTTTATTTTTAGTATGTGCATGAGCTACGTAATAATATTGCGAAAGGATAATTAAAGTTTTGTTCCATGGGACTTAGCCAGTATAATTTTTATTTACCCAAACTTACAGCATTCACCTTATTAATCGCAATTGATTTGCATTTAATTTATGCACATATTAATTTGAATAAAATCAGGAGTGTGCAATACATCTTGAAATGTGGCTGACTTGCTAACCCGTTACTAATCGTTAGTCAGTTTGTGAAATATTACACGATGATCTACAGGTACCAGAATATGTCCTGGTACGTAATCCAAAGCCGGAATTGGAAGTGATGGATCGAATTCAACTTTGAAGTTTTGAAGCAGACTTATTGTGAACAGAAAGAGCTCGTCACGGGCGAAAGCTTCTCCTGGGCACACTCTGGGTCCAGTACTAAATGGAATCAAAGCTCCGTGACGAATTAATTTAGTTCCATCTTCAGAGAGAAATCGCTCCGGACGGAAATTTTGAGCATCACCCCAAACTTCAGGGTCATGCAGAATCGCATATTGATTTGGCACAACCACGGTTCCTTTTGGTATACTAAATCCGTGGAAATCAACATCTTCAACAGTTTCATGGAAGACACCCAAGGGAACCATTGCAGAAAAGCGCAAAACTTCATTAATTACTGCCTCAACGTATGGAAACCTAATAAATCATAAAATAATCAACTCAAATTGCGAAATGCAGTAAATTTCATACACAAGTTTTTTTACTTTATTACCATACTCAAAAAAACCAAAACTTTAGGCAATTTTTTAAGTATTTATGGTATAATAATTTATCGCAGTGTGTTATCCCAATATTACCTTGGACGATCTTGTAATGATGGTTTCATTCCGTCTTGCAGTTCTAATTTAATCGTAGTAATTAAATTTTGCTGAACTTTTGGAAAATATGATATGAGAAAAATCATCCATGACAATGTTGTAGATACCGTTTCAGTACCCGCCATAAATAAATCATGCACGATGTACTGCAAATTCATTTCTAAGAAAGAAATGCAAAATGATTAAGTTAATTTTATATAATACGATAAGTTACCATTTTGACACTGATGATACTGCAGTCTGCAGTTGGATTGCACTGACCCAACCATAAATGCAGTATTATATTCATCCTGCTATCAGAGATTAGTATTAAGGCTTAATAAAGAAGTGTTAAGCCAACATAAAATTTATCAGGTTTAAATACCGACCCACAGTCGACTGTATTATAATCAACATGTGATTTAGTTTAGATGGTTAGAATTCACATCTAATTTTGCTTAAAAATTGTATTTTAATTTTATTGTTAGTATATATAAATTACAAACCTCCCGTTTTTCTATAGAATGACGAATTTGGATCAGTTGTTTTCTTAATTTTGTGTAAATATGCATCAATAAAATCTCTTTGCGTTCCTTCCTCGTACGTTTTCTTATGACTTTCAATGATATCACTCATAAATGCATGAACTGGCCTTAAATGTTGGTGCATAGTTTGATAACCAGATAGTTTTGGAAACTTTTCCCAAAATTTTGGATAGAATAAAAGGAATCCCTGGGCCATAGTTGATTGAAGAAGACTGTTTTACAATAACATTAATGAAAATTAATTATTAATTTAAATTTCTGCAAATCTGAAACCCTTTACCAAACATTAAACGTATGTTATTATTTACGTCGCATTATGCTTTGTCATTTTCGTAAATGCAGGATCGTCCAAAGAGTGTGTACGTCCAGCTACAACAGTCCACAGTGCATTTATAGTTGAGATGTTAAAAAAATTTTTCGTGTCCAATGGTTGGCCGCAAAGTTCCATCAGATTGTCAACACACTCAGAGATTTGTTCCGTCACAAGGGTTTCCATAGCTACACCGTTACGAAATCCACTTTGGATGTAAGAAAATGCAAATTTGCGTTGTTCGGCCCAAACTTTTCCAGAAGAGAATATAATTCCTAGTAAAGCATTATGAAATTGTTGAATTTTGGAAAACTACTCAACTCTTAAATTCACAATATTTCTGGGATTATAACACATTTGCATTTAATTAATGCATGTTAGCAGAAACTGTTTTATCATACTTCTATCAATGGTTAAAGAGAGTTTAATATATTTATGAACTAATGCCTGGTGAATCATAAACAGAGTACAAGAAGGTTGTTGACGAATTAAGTTTACTAATTTAAAAACAGGAATGGTTTGAGACATTTGATTAACGTTGTATTGATGTGAAGAAAACCTTTTTAGCCATAAAGATTATAGTACATAGTGTTTAAACATTTGAAAGGCATTTTTGATGCTCAAAAAATACGTTGTTCTCTAAATACGTTATACATGGCGTGAATATGGATTTCTTCTAGATTTGAGTATCGAAATGTTTTGAGTACTAAGACTATGTCATAAAAAATTAAGGCTTGTCTGCATGATGTGCACTTATGTACGAAACTTATAAAAACGTAGTCATAGTCATAGGGGATAGTATTAAATTAAAATCATCAAGATTTCGGACATAAATGTTTATATTTTGTAGAATTGCAACTCACCCTTTGGAAATCCAGTGTTCGGTATTGCCCAATGCTGCATGTCACAACGCCCATTGAATGCAGGCGTATTGAACGCTTCTTTTAGAAGGTTATACTCGTTTATAAAAACAGCTCTAAACATAATCGTTCCAATAATATTCAATCATATACATTAAATATATAAATGACTAACATACCGTACTTTTATAATACATATATACAGTCTGGCTAGATAGGTTGGGCAATCGATATGACTTTCCCGCAAATTTTGTATTTACTTTTCCGTGTAACTTACTATAGTTACTAAAAGCCGATTTATCCTGAATAAAGTACAATACTGAAAAGATACACCGCAAATTTTGGGGGAATATGAAATCGATTGCCCAACCTATTTAGCCAGACTGTACGTAGAAAATGAGTCCATATTAATATTTAAATACTTAATTACTTGCGACTTCCAAGATCAATTGCAATAATATCTCCATACAGTTTTCTCATCCCCATTACACCTTTATAGGATTCTAGACCAATTTGCAGAAGGTTTCCAACTATTGGCCAACTAGTGGGACCTAGAAAAATTATAAATAATAAGTATTTGCTTTATTATCAAAAATAAAGAAACAGAATTAACATTATTTATTACAAAATATTCTTACCTGGAGGATATTTCTCGGGTCTTTTCTTAGAAGAAAATATCATATATGCGAATAGAATCGCAAGTGTACCGACAAAAAACTCTAATATCATAGTGATCGAGTAAATTAAAACTGAAAGACGTTATTTCTGAATTTTTGAAACCGAAAACTACTAATTACACTTACAACTAGTATGTAGACTTCTACATTAAGACTGTTTTTATTTTGTGGATTTCATTTGGTTAGTGTACCCAGCATACTATGATACCACGTTTCATACAGTTTTAAGTCATTACCAAAACTACGGGAATAAGTCACGGTTAGAATATTATATTATTACATTATCTAATCTTTTTTGGCTTTGATACATTGATCACATAGCCTTCAATCTCGTGATATAAATACAAATATGTAAACTTTACTCATTCATATTGCATTCAACCAGTTTATCTGCTTGTTAAGTTAGTGATTATAGTTATAGTCTTATAGGGATGCTTCCTATATAAAAACGCAACTGATACAAAAGTGATTTCATCAGGCTGCAATTTTTTACATGGTCAAGGCCACAGATTGCCAACAAAGTATCTATTTTTACCCTCATTATTCAACTTCAATTTATGCAAATCTCCAAGCATTTATATTAACATTTATTTCGAATATTCGAATCTATTTCACATACATCTTTATTTTTTGTGAAACAAACAATGTTTAACCATTAATAACTGAGACAGGAAAAAAGTGTATCATGTTTTGATATTTCTGAGCAACTTGAAATTAGTTGACAATAATGTTTTGATTTGATGTAACAAATGAGCTAGTTATGAAATAATTTAATCAAAATTCAAGATGTTTCGGTTCGAAATTGCGGGCATTTAGTTTGGCTAGACAACTATATTATGTATGGTAAAAGTAAGTTTATTTTACTCGAAGTAATTGTATTATAATATTGTGCTTGAAACGGGTACATCAGTTACAACATACGAACGTACTAGTGCCCTTGACTTACGGATGAATTAATAGAATCAGTCATGCCATACTAAAGTCCAAAAATGTATTCAATCGACAACAACACTTCACATACATGAGTTACGCCTACATTGATCTGTTTATCAAATGCATCTGTATTTTGTAATGCATGATTTGATTTGAATCAACGTAGTCTGTACTTTGCAGACATAAAATATAATTCAATGACAATTATTTATTTTCGAATTCTATGGTATATTGGCAGATTTAAATAGCCTAAGTAGCAATAAAATAGCCATTTCAAATTAATAAATAAATTTCTCCAGTAACCCCAAAAGCTTTTATTATACTTTTTCTCATTTAAAGTAATAGAAAAAAGTTTTTGGTACGTCTTGACATTGTATTAGATACCTCTTATAATGCATGTCCGAAAGTTTCAATTCTAAACTGCTTGAATATTACATTGTATACCTAATTTGACCAGGGAACTAAAAAGGTACTCCTTTTTTACAAAAAAGGTAAAAAGTACTACTTTTTCTAAAAAAGCAGTCCTTTTTAACTTTTTACCTTTTTTACCTTATTTACATGTAAAGTGTAGTAAATGGGGCACTCTGCTACATCAAAAAAGGTAAAAAGGCAAAAAAGGACTGCTTTTTTAAAATCTTACTCCTACCTTTTTTATAAAAAAGGCAAAAAAGGTAAAAGGCAAAAAAGGTCCTTTTTTGTTCCCTGAATTTGACGTACCTAGAAAATAATTCTTATTCCAGCCTTATTTTGTTAATCCTGGAGAATTTTAGGAGTATACAGAGTAATCAAGATTAACTATTATACAAATATATTAAGTATCTATACCTAATAAATTGAAATATTAAAATGGCACTATCCCGTGACGTAACGTCATCAGAACCTTTGAACAATGTAGTGACTAATAGTCATTGTTACAAAAGAAACAAGTGAGTCATCCTTACTCATAATCTAAATATTTACAAAACTTTGTCTTAATACCCTACCTATGCTATATTAATACTATATACAACTGTCTACTCTACACAATGATAACCGATTATAGGGATTTGTAGTAGGTACCTATATGAAGAATGTGAAAAGGTTTCATTCTTATCTTTTATGGAGATGACAAAAATAGAGCTTCGGACCTTTCTATATAATTTGGTGAAAAACGTATTCTCAATTTTGGATGAGTTTTGGTTGAAAACAGTTCAGAAGCCAGACGAGACTGCACTTGCAGTCAGTCTCTAAGGCTTCAAACCAGAATAAATATATTTTCTCTTTAATTTTCCAATAGAGCTATTCAGTTAATAAAATGTTAATTGTGGATATAGAAGGAATACTGCTAACCGCATTCTTGCTGGAAAGTTTTCAAAATTTGCTACTGTGTGTTCCCACTTTAATTTAACATAACTCGTGAGTATCCAATGTTTAATTATTTCTTGTCCAGACTTGTTTCTAAACCCCTTTCGTTCACTAAAATCTCAAAGTCACAATGTTGAATTTTAGTCTGTACAAAGGGGAATGGTTTGAAAACTTCATCTTTTTGAATATTTAACATTTAAACACAGCTGTATCAACTTTGTTTATTATTATCAGTCGCGCTAAGGTTAACCTTAAAAATAAATATCGATTTGTAAATACGATTACCTATAGATGTTATAATACAGTGATTGTAAGAAATGAAGTTATTTTTCAACCTTCTATAGTTTAAAAGCTGTCAAATTCCAAAATGTTTTTGATGAGGGAAATTCTATGATTTTAAAACAATAAAACTATAAAGAATATATATGTGTTATATATACGAAATAATTTAATTTAAAAGGATACGATTTTTAAGTTTGTGTTGTTTTTTTCTGTAGCAAATGCAGAAGAGAAACAATTGGTGGAAATTCTATAGCTTCCAGAAACTTTATGGGAGAAAGAGCTTATTTTTCTAAGATCACAGTGATGACTGATGAAGGACTTGCCGAATATCGACAAAGCTCCCAATGTTCCTGTACAAGAAAGGTCACATTATTACATCTTCCCTTAGCCTTTTGAACAATGTCAACATGGAGTCGAGAACTCAAAACTACGATAACCAAATAATTTACCACAATATCTTAAAAAATATGTAATACATAAGTAAAACCTTTTAATTCTCTGTCAAATCGACATGACAAAAATGGCCATTTTGAGGTTAGTTTTTTCTGAATACTGCATGTACTTTATTTTTATTATTTACCATTCATCAACACAAGTTTGACTCTGTAGCCATTGAGATAATGAATATATTACTCAAAAAATTAACTGCAAGACCGCCGTTTTTGTCTTATACATTTCACAGAGAATAAATTTAGAGAGTACGTAATTCTCAATAATAATATTGTCGATACCAAGATATAGAGTGTTTTGAAAAATTTATTTGATCTGGCTTTGTTTTAATGGATATAGTAATAGGCAATTTAAATGTGTTGATATATCCGGTATTGTCGTATCAATTATTAATTATGCTGTTTTCTACAGTTTTAATTATATAGCTTTTAAATTAAATTAAGTACACCCAAACCTATTTTATTATACTTTCATCTTTTAAAATAATTCTATGTCCGTTTTGGTGTAAGATGCAAACGATAAACATGGTATTTATTTATAAGGTTGAAAGCAAGTTTAATGGTACATATGTATTCAGTGCAGTATTTATGAAGGATGTTTTTTGTAGGAAAAATTTTAATTTTACACAAAGGTGGTTTATACACCAAGCGTAGTTAGTTGCTATCTGATTCCTTTCTCTTTGGTCAAACTATTACTAGACACAATGGCACAACTTAATTCAATCATACGAAGAAATGAAAAATACACAAAATATATTTTGTTGATTTTGATAGTGAATCAATTTATATGTAAAAATAGGGTTAAAGTGCCTAGATATGTAGATGTTAACGGCAATAAGTAAATTCAGGCATTAAGCTTAATGCCTAAAAATCCCCGGTATTAAGCTTAATGCCTAGTCTTTAAGCTTAATGCCTAGGCTTAAAGCTTAATGCCTGAATTTTACACGGCATTAAGCTTAATGCCTGATTTGATTGTAAATCAATGTAAACAGTAAAAACTTCAGTCTAAAGTCTAATGTACACAGTCGATGTGTATTTATGTAAAATGTAAATGTAAACGGTTAGGGTTAGTCATTTAAAGCAATAAGGGATTTTTACATGTATTTTAATTTCATAAATTTTACAAATGCTCTATGTTAGCACCTCCACCTCCTCCATTCGGATTTCCCAGTAAGTCGAGCGTTAAAGACTTGCATTGGATATGTCAGGACTTATGATCGAAATGTAAAGAAACGACTACACAATAGAATAAGGACACACAAAAATCTAAGTTTATACTCAAAAATACAGAGGTAAATTATAATATTAGGGACGTGGTAGTGGTGATTACGTGGGTAGCGTTGGGCTAATGATGATGGCACTCCTCATAAGTCATTTGCCAGGCCTGAGTATGGATAAAGATGACAATTTTTGACAATTGATATTTTTCCTTTGGAGACACTTTAAATCACGCATTTACGAGACCACACCTCAAGACTCAAGAAATTGCTGAACTGAAGGCACGAATTGTCGCAAAGGTTGGAAGGATTACACCGATGCAACTCTTTAACGCTCGACTTACTGGGAAATCCCAATGGAGGAGGTGTTAACATTTTTGTAACATTTATGAAATTAAAATACATGTAAAAATCCCATATTGTTTTAAATGACTAACCCTAACCGTGTACATTTACATTTTACATAAATACACATCGACTGTGTATATTAGACTTAAGTTTTTTCTATTTACATTAATTTCCAATCAAATCAGGCAATAAGACCAGGCATTAAGCTTAATGCCGGGGATTTTTGGGCATTAAGCTTATTGCCTAGGCATTAAGCTTATTGCCTAGGCATTAAGCTTAATGCCTGAATTTACTTATTACCGTTAACATAGACATTACATTCAAATAATGAAATCAATTTATATCTCTCAACGTGATTTTATAGAGCCGCCCTAACGAAAAGTTCGTACACTACTCCCTTACATTTTATGTTACCACAAAATTTCCTTTTTATATTTTATTTTAGATCGAGTTCCAGCCTTGAATTAATATGTGAGTATGGATCAAGGAAAACAGAAGTTGAAGTGTCCAAGTTGTTTATAATCTATGTTAATGAAGGTTAAAACGATCGTTTCAAAAATGGTTATATAATCGCTGTACAAGATTTAAAAATGTTAATTTTTTACTCCTTATTCTGGGTTCAATTTCATCTTAATCCAATACATTAGAAAGTCATCCGTTCAAACAAGCACGTAAATCTACCTTGGGATGAACTCAAAATCACGAAATTAGGCAGGTAGTTGGTCTAGATATTAACCATGAAACAGTAGCAAAATTTTGTATGAAAAAAATAGTGTATGGGAACTATAATGTATGGAAAATATACCGTATGGAAAATATTGTGTATGGACAATAATATTGTGTTTGCAAGTGTATTTTTATATTTTTCGTTCAGTCTTAACTCGTTCGTTCAGTGTCGCTCAGTTTTTATTTGACAGCTTCTTTGTAAATTGTATCGGTGTTCCCGAAATTATAATTATTGTTAGGTAATCTGTCCATATTTTGGTAAATATAGACAAATGTGGGAGTCATGATATAGAAACGGTATTCTGTGACATAATCCCTGAAGTCTCTATAAAAATATGTCAGGGAATGAATGTTAAAAATGGAAACTAGGATTTAATTTATATTGTCAGTGCTAAAAAACGTGAGTAGAACCTTCCATCAAAAATCCCGTTTATTACCCGTTAAGGATTTCTGTTTCGATATTAACTAGTACCTTAAAATGGAATGGAAGATATATAAATTGTGTTTCTACAGTTGGTTGCTGATAGTGACAAATTAACTGAGAATATGTATCTACTATTATATTTCATTAATATTTTATATTGCCATATTTACTACAATATTATTATACTGGGTAACGGCGGAGTGTAATAAACCTTTTGTTGTCCTTATGTAGATAATAATTGTTTTCTCTTTGGTTAAACCAAGCCATTATTTCCTGGCAGCAATCTTTCAGCGTTTTATATGTTTTCCAACTATATAATGGTTGGGTATTAAGTCTGTCAATTGCCATCTCAAGTAGTGGCAATGGCAATGTCTCCCAAGTTATTTTCTCCTTCATTATACTGTGAATGTAATAATTTTTGTCTTTATACAAAGCTCATAATATTGTTTGTTTTCCTTTAGTTTAAGCCTAATATAGTTGCCTATGAATGTGAATCGGAGTTCGTAGTTTTATATTCTAATATAATTGAAAGTATATATAACTAATAATGAGTGAGTGAAAAAAATATAGAATAGAACAGATTATGCCATCGCACCATTGTTACATCCCGTACCTAAGGATTGGGTGTAGGGCCTTCCATCAGGAATCCCGTTTTTGAGCCCGTCAGGGCGTTAATATAATTTGTAGCCGTCAGGCTATTTTTTTTAATCTACCGGACCTATCAAGGTCCAACCTTGGGTTACAGTCCATCAGGACATCTGGGGAGTTTATACTATCCATCAAGATAGTTCTACCGTAATTATAAACCATCAGGTTTATATGAAGGGAAAAAGAAGATTTTAGTAAAGAAAATGGAAGTTACTAATGTTTTACGTACCGATTATAACGTTGAGTTTAGCAGAAAAGAATTATCCAGTAGTTTATGAAGATTTTAGAAGAAGGTTTCAATTTTATTATCAGGATTTCGAATTGAAGACAGTCAAGATTCACACTGATTTTCTTAGGGCTCACTAACCCGTATATATACAATAAATTATCTCTTGAGTAAATAGTGTCAATCATGGAAAGCAACCATTGCTACCAGGATTCACTCTATTTCTCGAGAAATAGGTTCTTAGGATAGGTTAAAGTAATTTATATGTATCCTTAAGTATACAAAAGT
Source organism: Tomocerus qinae (assembly GCA_020055645.1). Taxonomy (NCBI): domain Eukaryota; kingdom Metazoa; phylum Arthropoda; class Collembola; order Entomobryomorpha; family Tomoceridae; genus Tomocerus; species Tomocerus qinae. The sequence continues at coordinate 36,843,329 of CM034546.1, read as the reverse complement.
ATTTATTGATATATTCCGGTTTTGAAATTCATTCAATTATATACTTGGAGAGATATCACCGTGATGTTACACAAATCAGCCGAATTTTTGATGGTGTTGTAGCATACGGAAAGAATTTTGAGTCACTGTATACAGATAAATTGACATACGTCAGTCCACTCTTTGATACCGAACTAAATAAATTAGGAAGCGTAAAAAATAGTTTACTTCATTTGATTTTCAAACGGAGGGTTAACCCCAAAAAATTGGTTTTGGGAATACCGCTACTTTGGAAACCATATCTACGCAAAACTTTCAATGGTACAACCGCTGAAGCAAATAAATTACTGACGGGACCCATTTTTGGATGGAAAGCCATATGGAAATACGATGAGGTATTTATGTGTTTATATTTTCAGATTGGAACTGTAAGTAGCCTCAATCCATTTCCAGGTGTATATGTTATTTACTGTACCCAATGAAAAATGAGTGTAGGTTACTGTTCCAATCTGACAACAGTTACCTTAATAGGTTTTTACTATCCTTACTGATTGCATCCTTTTTCTTGCAGATTTGTTATTTAGCAACATCTAAAAATGAGTCATGGACTGTTTTTTGGGATGACAATGCCAAAGTCCCGTTTATGTTTGATAGAAAACGATGAATAAGTTTTGAAAATCCAGAAAGTGTATTTGAAAAGGCTATAGTAGCAAATCAACTTGGCCTCTTAGGAATGGGGATTCCCTCTGTTGGTTTGGATATTTATAATAATATTTGCGGAGATAATGGACTTCCTTTCAATATAGCAGCAAACCTAGGTCTCGTCAAAAGTTATAATGAACATGGGTATCAACTTTGTCCAGAATTAGAAATAGTAAAACAGAAGATCCAATTTATGGAAGAGTGGAAAACAGACATAATTATTATTAAACCTTACAACTTGACTGTTTCCCCAATGATGGAAGTTAAGCTCAACTGCATTGTGGATGGACCTTCTTCCTCTCACAGACGTATTTATTGGAGCAAAGTACAATGTCCTTCCTAAACTTTTTTTCTTAGCTTATATACCTTTCTTAAAAATTAAATGCACAAGAGCTTTCACAATTTAAATAACTATCTATATAATGAAAAAGGCAGAAATACAATTCAAAGAAGCTGGAGTTGCACAGTAGTTAGTAGTTTAGCCATTAAAATTATATCTGAGACATTCTGTATTCATTTTGATTGATAGTTTCTGTTATAAAATAATTGATAACTGTATTGTAGTATTTTTGAATTAGGTCAATGGAAACAATAAAAATACCATAATTAAGTCTGGACAGGGAAATATAATTATTGAGTCGTCAGTTTTCGAACACAACAAATGCCTTCCTTACAACACAACCACATCTACATTAGTAATACGACGGATCGAAGCCAAACATTCAGGGAAATACCTTTGCTCTGTTGAAAATGGAAAGAACATCTTGACGGAGGAATCATATCTATTTTGCCAAAATAATTGTACTGAATATGAAGAATTTACTGACCAAAGTAATTCAATGACACCTTTAGTATGGACTTTTGGAATTATAATTATAATTTCCATTACTTCTGTTTTATTAGCAGTCGCCATTGTACATATGAGAAAAGTAAGTCTATCAATTACTATATTACTAGAAATATCTTAGAAACAGAATTAAATGAAATGCAAACTTTAGATTTACTATAAAATTCAGCGGATGGAAAAACCAAGAACGGAAATGGCTGACTATACAGTTGAATCGCAGATGGAAATGGAAAACTGTGTTCAGAGTGACCAGACTAATAGTAATAATGAACTATCTTCGTACGAGGTCCATGAGGATGATTACTTAATAGGTTAGCAAATAATATTATGCACGTTTCTTACTCAAATATAGGTTGTTATGCAGCACAAAAAATAAATACTCAATTAATCCTAAGTATTTAATAACTTCCTAAATATTTTTTAAATCCATTTAAACTTATTAATTTATTGCAATTAAGATGTTCTAATGTCAATAAATATTTCTGTATTTGTTTGCATCCGACGTTGGGATCTTTCTTTAAGGGATTATTAAGGGCCTTTTACTTTTAAGTACTTTTACCTCCTAAACATACATAAAGACAATTAAGATTTGACAATACCTTTTATTACAGATAAAGAAAGCACTTTAGGCAGTGGCGAATTTGGTATCGTTTACAAAGGTCGTATTAAAGACAAGCTAGTGGCTGTCAAAACGACGAAATCAGAAAATGATGAAATGCATTTAAAATCTCTGCAGCAAGAATTAGATGTATTGGTAGACCTAGGAAATCATCCAAATATTGTACGTTTGTTGGGAGCCAGAACCAAATTGTTATCAGAAGGTAAATCGTGAATTTCAAATAAAACAAAAATATAATCTAAATTTTACTTTTTCACTTCTATTTGTGATGATTTTGGTACTTTATTTATATTTCAGGTACTTTTTACATATTTGTCGAATATTGTGCCCTTGGTAGCCTAGAAGGTTTTCTAAGAAATTCGCGAGAACATTTCAGATTGGTTAATACCAATAATGCCATCAACAGTTTTTCAATGAGGTAACATAAAATTAGTATTTATTAGATTGCGATTCACTAATCAGGAACTAAAATTATTTAAGTTAAAAATTATTTATTGTATAATAATATTTACACATTGATATAAATAATGTCTTGATTTTAATTTATATTATATATATTAAAACTTTTTTTTATTTGCTTGACAGTAATAATTGTTTTACTACAAGTCATTTAATGAAATGGTCTTCTCAAATTGTCAATACTTTGGTTCACTTACGCCAAAAAAAGGTTTGTGCATAAATAATAAATACCTCCTAAACATTATTTAATTAGATATATTTATATATTTAGGTAATCCATGGAGATTTGGCAACAAGAAACGTATTGGTTTATGACATGGAATTAGTTAAACTGACAGATTTTGGATTTTCCAGGAAAATATATAACTACAGCAACTACATCAAAAAGGGCCAAGTATGTGTATCAATAAATAATATGATTTACTTGCATTAAATCGGAAAGGATGCTTGGATATGGAAATAATTTTAACTGTATTCATGGAGAACTTGTATTATATGTATCTGGGGATTAGGAAATTTCGTTCCAAAGAATATTTGAGTTCTCAACTGAATTATTATGATAAATGGATCTGCTTATAATGGATGTTGTGTATCGTACCCACCTATCAATTACTATACCATATTATAATAACTAATCATTAACAGTATCATTTAATGAAGGTCAAGTAGAAAGATGAAAGGCAAATACAGCTATTAACTTAGGCGATAAGGGCTTAAACACTAAATTCAAAAATTATGTTATTACGTATAATAAGAAATTTTAGTGCTTTATAATTACGATATCTTCTTGATGGAAACAAAAGTCCAACCCTACCCTCACATACAAAATCTATATCTATATAACTAAAATTGCTGGATACCTTTTTTCTGTATCTTCAGAACAGTCAAGATAATTTATTTCTTCTAATTATTGTTATTAAATAACAGGAACCTGTTCCATGGCGTTGGATGTCGATTGACGCTCTGCGAGACTTGAAGTTCTCTTTCCAGTCGGACATTTGGTCGTTTGGTATTACTCTCTGGGAAATATTTTCTCTGGCTGAAACCCCATACCCTGGAATGGCTTATTCTTTTGCCTTTTTAAACCAACTTGAAAATGGCCTCCGAATGGATATTCCTAAATATGCACCAACTGAAATGTGTGTAACTCTCTTTTTGAAAATCTTAACTTAAGCAATATATTAGCATCTAATATGTTGGTTAAATTATATTAAATAAAACTTCTATTTATTATAGTACGCGGGTTGTTACTTTTTACAAAAGAAGAACACTAATTGTTAATATTATTGCAGTTATGATTTAATGCAAAAATGTTGGACGCTCAATGCAGAGGAACGACCTACAGCCGACGAAATTCAATTTTCTTTGTTGCAGTCATTAAAATGTCAAGACAGCCCTAACGCATACTTGGAAATATAACTTCCTTTTGTAGTAGAAGAAATAGTATTTACCTAAAAAGTTTGATTGCGGAACATTTGTGTCTTTTTGGTTACTTAAAAGTGCATTGTTATTATCTTTTACTAAACTAAACTTGACTTTCCTTTGGCATTACGAGAGGCATCATTTCTATCATTAAATAACATTGAATATTTGGAATGTTGCATTATGTAAGAAAGTAGAAAATAGTAAACTGTTTTAGCTTTTAGTTGGCTAAACTTAAAACTATTTCCTAAATTGGTTTTAAAAAAGCCATTGATTAATTGCAAATCAAAGTTGCTATAGTAGCAACTTTAAAAAAAATTACATGCAAAGTAATTAGCTAAAGTATTTCGGATATGCTTTTATGTTTTGTGCGTTCCTTAGAGTATTGTAAATTATTGATCGCTGTATTCTAATGTGTTCAAAATTTCATATAGGAATTTAAATTTTACATTACAAATATAGTTGCAGACCACTAACTAAAATTAATTTGGACTAAATATCATGGCAGAAGTAATGCAATATTTAACAAATGTTATCACAAAGAAAACAAATCAAAATCCAAATCAATATGTATAAATTTGTATGACATATAGATGTACACACATATTCACTTTCTTATATCTGGAACAAATAATAGAAAAAATAAATTATTTATTGTAGTTTGTCACCTAAGTACCTACATTTCCTCTTGTAGTAGATGTCTCAAGCTTTCAAATAAACTACTTCAATATAGATAAACTAATAATAAACTAATTGGATAGTTTATTTACTCTAGCCGTCTAGCCTTTTGTTATTTTAGCTACGTATTAAGTATTTATTCTAATTATAACTGTTAACTTGAATCAGAATGGGGATTGGAGGAATGTGGTCATGTCATCAAAACCTTTGAACCATCTCGTGACTAATAGTCATTACAAAAAGAAGAAATGAGTCACCCACCATACTCTTAATTTAGATAGGTATTTATAAAGCCCTTGGTAGCTAGCTATATTTTTATAATACTGTAGGTTCTACTCAATATCCTTTTAAAGAGTAGTAGGTACCTATATGAGTAATGGAAAAAGGTTCCATTCTTATCTTTTATACTAAAACAAAAATAGAATTTCTTACCTTGATATATAATATTGGTGAACAAGTAAGCTCTCAATTTTGAGTCAGATTTGGTTTTGAATTTAGTACAGTCCAGAAGCCAGAGGAGACTGCTCGTCTCTCTGAAGGCTCCTGAAGCCCTGAAAAAGAAGAAAAATGTGGCAGAGTACTTTATATCTGAAACTTTCCAATTGAACTATTGAGTTACTATAAATCTATTCAGGATAGAAGGAATACTGCCGATCGTCCGAACCTTCTTGCTGAAAAGTTTTCAAAAGTTTCTTCCTTGTGTTCCAGCACTGATTTCACATAACTCGTAAGTGTCTTATGTTTAATTATTTTTTGTCTAGACTCTTGACCCACAGTAGTTTTTATACATTTTTCCAACACCTAAAATCTTAAACTTCTGAGTCAGTTGAATTAAATTTAGAATGTGAAATGGTTGGAATACAACCTTAATCCTGTAACTTGATAGCATTTTTTCAAGCCGTAGAAACTGACACATACGGATTTTGTATAAATAATAGTTAAACACATTCTACGCAACTACGATATCAATGGTGTAAGTCGTATATTATGTAATATTAATTTCGCGCGCTTCATGCTCTTAATACATACCCCACTCATCATGTACTGTGTTGTCTAAGTATGATTTCAGTTGAGTCCAGGGTTTACAGTCTCTCAGGACATCGGGTGTTTTTATACTATCCGTCAGGATAAAGTTACTACCCGTCCTAAGGATATGGTGTAGGGCCTTCCGTCAGGAATCCCGATTGGAAGCCCGTCAGGGCGTTAATATGAAAAGTAGCCATCAGGCAATTCTTTTACCTATCGGACCCGTCAGAATCTATCCTGGGATTACTGTCCGTCAGGCCATCTAGGTTTTTTATACTATCCGCCAGGATAGTTAACTGATAAACCACCAGGTTTATACGGAGAAACTATTTTATAGGAAAAGAGAAGAGTTTAGAAAAAGACAATTGTGGTTAATAAGATGATGATGACGACGTTGAGTTAAAAAAGAAAGAACCAGGAATTTGAAGTTTGGAAGACTATGGTAATTTTATTTTCTATATTTCGAATTTAAAGATACAGTCAGGACATACTGATTTTCTTAGTCTGAGTCCAGCACTTGAGCTGGTAGGTCGTGCTCAGACCTGTCTCTGCTGCTCTTACTTCTGTGCCTTCTGATATGTATGGCTTCCTTAAAACTCTTACACGAAGTGTAGAAGATACTGATCAGAATAACACACAACCAACTGACAATCTATCAAAACGAAGCCTGTCGGAATCACCAAAAAGTGACCAGAACAAAAGACAAAAAACCGACTCAGAAATGGAAGAAATTAAACTGCTTATTAGAACTGAAATTGCAAATCTGAGAAAAGAAATCCTTGACCAGCTAAAACCACTTCAAACACTAGACAATGTTCTCAAAAACCAAAAGACACTAAGTGAGCAAATTGAAAAAATTAATAAAGCAAGCCGGGAAAAAAACATAATAATCCATGGAGTGGAAGAAAAAGTTGGAGAAGATGACAACATGAGAGTGCTTGCTGTGAATCAAATTATGCAGAAAATGGGAGCAGGAGAATTTGGATACGATGACATTTACAGAATTGGCAAAAAAGGAGCGAATCGGCCTCTATGTGTTAAATTTCTATCGATGCTGGATAAGAAAACTATAATGAAAATGAGAAAAAATCTGAAAGGATCCAAAATCTTTATAAACCACGACCTCACCTCAGAAGAGAGAAAAATTGAAAAAACACTTCGCGAAAAACTTAAGGAAATGAAAATCAAAAATGCAAACACCAAAGGCTCAATAAACAGAGGAAAGTTGTATCTGGAAACAAACGGTTTAAAGCAAATCGTCACGACTGATGCCAATGGTGACATTGTAGAATTATGAAGAGACGGCCAGCCTTTACAAGCACATAAAAAAACACTTCTAAATCTAAATTCGATATTATATTGGAACTGCGATGGATTGAAAAACAAAACGGTTGATTTTTTCACGGAACTGTTCACTCTCGAACCAACCATTTTTGCCCTATCCGAAACCTGGTGCACTCAAAATTTTACTCATTCTGGCTTTGAAGATTACTTAATTATAGAACAATTTGCTGAGAAAAAACACAATAAAGGAAGAGCTTCTGGAGGTCTGCTAATTGGAGTCAAAAAACAATTACAACCTTTTGTAATCTCAGTTGATAAAGATGCGTACTATATCATGATTAAACTTCGAATTGGATATGAAAATATAAAATTGCTGTTCATGTATATACCACCAGGAGCAGAATACGATTTTTCAGAAAATCTACCACTAAGCAAAACTACTGACGAAAACTTTATGCTGATTGGTGACCTTAACTCTCGAATTGGAATTCAAAATTTGAAAAACAATAAAGACAGATTATCCAAAGACTTAATTGTTAATACCCGAGGAAAGGAATTAATAACATATGCAAATCAAAACAATCTTAAAATATTTAATGGCGACGCACCAAGTGATAAAAATGGAGATTTTACATTTATTAATATGAATGGCCAGAGTGTCGTCGACCTATGCATAACCACCAACGAAATTGCAGACTTAATACAAGATTTTATGGTACTACCAATAGCAGAATACTCAACACATCTACCAATATGGATAACCTTGAACAAGCCTGAAATAAACTACACGCCTGATAAGATATGTCTCAGGACGATTAAGATTGAAGTTGATAAAGCACAAAAGCTGCAGGATACAATCATAACTAAACTACAGACATCTCCCAACTCTAATGATTTTGAACATATTGAAAAATACATAAATGATGCTGCTTTAGAGTGCGGTTTAGTGAAAAAAAGAATACTCCCGTCAAAGCCCATTCTATACCCTAAATATTTTAATACTTTATGCCTTGCTAAGAAAAGAGAAGCAAGAAAATCTTATCAAAGATATGCCAGGGAGGGTTGTGAGACATCAAAAAGCTTGTACATATCGACTAAAAGAGACTATCAAGCATACAAGAACAAATGCAAAAAAGAATATTACAACAATTTAACTAATGACCTAGCCAACTGTAGAAAACCTGCATTCTGGGCTGCACTGTCACATTATCGAAGGAAGTCTAATTACAATTACAAAACCCAACCATCCTTATCTGCATTCAAAACCCATTTTGAGCAAACCTACTATTCTGAAGAGAATTATACTGATGAGAATGAGCCACAAAGTTTTAAAACTTGTATTCAAGAATTAGATAACGAAATAAATCTAACTGAGTTTAACTATGCTGTCAAGAGGCTGTCTACCGGAAAAGCACCTGGAGAAGACGGACTACCTAATGAGATTTGGAAAATTTCCTCCCTCAACCTTAGACTATGCATACTGGACTGCTTCAATAATTATTGGCGACAAGAAAAGACGCCTTCATCCTGGTCACAAATTGTCATATCTCCAATATTCAAAAAAGCAGACAAACTCGACCCAAAAAACTATCGTCCGATATCCCTAGCCAATACAATCTTAAAACTCTTTACTTCAATTATGAGCTATAGATTAAGTGGCTGGTGCGAAAGAAATAAAAAAATAACCGAATATCAAGCTGCGTATAGGCCTGGCCTTGGATGTGAAACTCAAATATTTAACCTTAACTCAATCATCCAGAATTCAATATCTGCAAAAAAAGGGAAGTTATTTGCACTCTACGTTGACCTGTCTTCTGCATTCGATACAGTGTCAAGGAAAAAGCTCTGGAATAAGTTAAAAGTGATTGGTATAAGTGACAAATTCATCTCAGTTGTCAAAAACATCTACTCTGATGCCAAAGCGAAGATTAGAACTAATCAAGGTGAAAGTGGCTGCTTTCCAATAAGGACAGGACTTCTACAAGGTGAAACGTTATCAAGTAAATTATTTACTCTATATATTAATGACTTAATAGAAACTCTTGAAAGTTCTGGTATTCCAGGAATTAAATTAGGAAAGTTAAATATCCATGCCCTATTATATAGTGACGATATTGTCTTGCTAGCTACAAATTCTGTGTACTTGCAAGATAAAATTAATATCTTAGCTAAATACCTAAAAGACAATGGTTTAAGGGTTAATCTCAGTAAAACAAAAATGGTAGTGTATAGGAGAGAGAAAACACTTAAATCTGTACCAAAACTGTATTGGGAAAATGAGTTAATTGAAGTTCTAGACTCTTATATATACCTGGGAATTCCTTTCCATGGGCACTATAACCAGGAAAAGATTTTTGAATACTTTAAAGAAAGAGCAAATAGTGCACTATCTGCTTTATTTATACTATTTTACAGATCTAGAACGTCAACTTTCTCAAGTCATAACAAATTATTTGAATCATTAATACGCTCTGTTATGACATACTGTGTACCAATCTGGGGTCTAAAATTCTTTGAAAAATTTGAGATATTCCAAATGAACTTTCTTAGAAGACTATTTAATGTACCTACATGGACACCAAGATGGCTTCTAAGAATAGAAACTCTAGTTCGTCCTATCCAACTCTTCTTGATAAAGAATGTATTAAATTTTTGGCAAAAGATTGTAAATCGGTCTAAAGATAGTCTGATATATCAATGCTATATTACTTTAAAATTAAAATCCTCTGTGAAAAATGAAAAATATAATTGGTTTACTCAATTTAAAAACCTTGTCGATAAATATAAAATTTATAATTTTGTAGACACTAATATAGAGATATGGGAAAGAAAGCACTTCTACTTTACTGTGAATAAGTTACTCTACAATATTAATAGTGATATTCAAAGTTCAGATATCTCATGTATGCGCTTATCAAATACTTTTAAAAACTATTCAATCAACAAATCTCACATTCTAAGCCAAGAATATCTTAATTGGAACCAATCCTTGAATTTAGCAAGACTCTTTTTTCAGTTAAGAGCAAACATCAATCAAATCACAATAAATAATAAATCCTTAAAGCTAAACTCTCTTAAAAATTTTTATAACACTGATATAAATGAACTATGTGAACTCTGTGATCTTAAAGAAAAAGAAACAATAGAACATATTATGTTTGTATGTCCATGCTATAATAATATAAGAGGAACTCTAGTAACTAGTAATATACTATGCTTTAATGATATATATAAAAATCTATCGAAAGATCAGCTGAATGTTTTGTATACATTTTGGGTTAATGCAGAGAAATGTAAAAACTAAACAAATAGCAATTGTAAACTATAATATAACTACTACTACAACTATGTAATCTCAGACTAGCCAAAACTATATTGTAACTGTATCCATATTATGCGATGTAAAGGCTTTGGCCAAAATCATCTGAAATAAATAAACTACTGATTTTCTTAGGGCTCCCAAACCGTATATATACAATAATTTTATCTCTTGAGTATATGAATCATGGAAAGCTGCTACCAGGATTCACTCTATTTCTCAAGAAATAGGACCTTAGGATAGGTTCAAGCTTATTCTTATATTTAATCTTTAGGTACACATAAATCAATGCAATTAAGTCAAAAATGAGTTGCACTTTGTTTTGTTGTACTATTTAATACATTTTTATTCTAGTACATATATAACTAATTTGTAGAGCTGGGATTTTGTTTATTATGTACATTATGTAACATAATCCATAAACAAAGGGTTATGATCTTTAACCACAGTGAATGGCTTGTCATAAATATATGCCCTAAGCTTATGTAAAGCAAATAAAGGCTAAGAAACTCTGGTTGTATTGTTGAGTAGTTTTGCTATTTTGAAAAGGGTCGACTAGTTTAAGCTATAGAGGATTGTTATTTGCTCTATGCCTTAATACAGGATTTGAACAATAAGCATTTTGAGCTTACCTTGTTCTAATTACCTCTTTTCCTTTTGATGACTCATAATTTTCTAGACGTTTTTGACACACTTATCTACAATTTTGTTGTTTAAATAAGCAGATTTGCCTCATATAGTCTACATACAACTAAATATTATAATACTTTGTTATGTTCTTCAAACGTATAAATAGCATAGCCAATATTTATTTTTAGTATATTTAGGACTTGATCTATATACCGTTGAAAATCTGCAAGACTGTTGCAGAGACAAGAAGGGGGTCTTAAAAATTCAAAGAAGGCGTACAAATGCTGTTAGATACGTATCTTGTGACCTTAATTTTATTTCATAGCCTCTTAATGATCATTATCATGTTATACATAATGTAAAAATAAGCCACTGCTGTATGCGGTTTATATTTTTATCTTACAAGGTTTTGTTCAAAGATGCTAAAAATGTCTAAATACATTCTGGATAAATATTATTGTCAATTGTATAAGGTATAATACAATTTGAATTATAATTTTGAAATGTAAAAGTGTAACATGTAATTTAGTAAAAATGTAATTTAGATTTTATTGCGTTCTGCATTTGTAGAAATAATGAGTTTATAGCGTAGAAGTATCGTGATATATAATATTATTAATTATAATGCTATATAATAAATAATATATAATATATGTGATTATGTTTGTGTGATGAGTGAATGTTCGGAAGTCGGTAAGGCAAAAATAAAAATTTTGGAACAAAGGGGTACCTATGAACAAATGTAAGTAAATTGCTGAAAATAACTTCTACCTATATTACATAGATTTCTAAAAGGGTTTTCATGGAATTTCTGCAAGGATTTAATTTTAAATTTCATAAAGATTTAACAATATTAATATTTTCAGTGTGTAAAATGATTATGCATTGTCGCAAAGTTCCTTGAAACTTCATATGGTAATCGAAATCTACTATCTACAATGTCATGATGAAAGAAAATAAATTAAATATCAAGTGTAAATTTTCTAATTAGATAATCTTTTTATGTAGATGCTGGTAATTATTGCATCTAATAACCAAATCATTTTAAGTTGTATCGTCCAGAATAAAATTCCGAAAGTTGTTAGCCCTTCTGAATATCGTCCACAAATATTCCCAAGGAATAGTATTTTTTGTTTTGATATGATAAAGTCAATATTTATTTTATTTATTTATCAAGTTAGAATTGTTATAAATAAATACTAGCATTGGGCATTGTAATATTATACTGAAAATTAGATTTGTTCATAGTCATCTTTACTGATGACAATGTTTTAATAATAAGTGTTACTTGCGTCCGAAGTGTAGTACTTTAGGTTTTTGGTTTTATTATATGCTTAATTTTGTATATGATTGATAAATGTAAATAGTTTGAGAATAGTTTGAAAACTAGAGAAACAAGTATAAAATGAATAAAGTTTCCTCGCTTCATATTGTTTGGCTACATAAATATTTAAAAGTTATCAAAACGGTAATAAAAAAAAATAAATTATTATACCTCGTTAGTCAATCTTTAACAATATTATTTTGTAAATGACCAAAAAATGCTCGTATCAATATTTTTATTTTATTGTAAAACCAGGTAATTTCATTCAATGCAAGTAAGCAAACTGAAGAAAATGTAGCGTGATTTTAACTTTTATTGTCTGCATTAGCCAACTTTATGATGTAATAAAAATTTTACGTGATTTTAAATTTTATGCGAAAATAATTTTTAGTGAATTGGCAAAAATATTTCTACTTGTTAAATGGCTCTAAAATAGCTGGGATGATGTAATGGAGAATAGCATTGCTTTATAGCAGATTAGTATAAGGTATTTAACTGCTTATCTGAAAAATTCTTGCCACACTACATGAAGTAATGCAATAACCCAAAAATGATAAATGTTACAATTATATTCACAATGATATACGGGTGCTGTGAGTTATACCAATGGGATGCTTAAGTAAGTTGTAAGATTTATAAGTTAGCCGAAGGTAAATTAGTAGAATGCCGAAAGGAAGTAGTTTAGAACTGGAACTATATGGCTTGTCTTTACTACTGCCTACTTTACTATGACTGACCATTGGGGCATGTGGCATTGTCGCTGAGGCTGACATCCAATCATAATAAAAATTGGTATACAATCAGTCAGCTTAGTTGTATGATATTGGTATACACACACATAGTACATTGGTTATAGTTTGTAGAGTGAAATAACTATGGGTTTCGGGTCTTAGTTAAGGAGCATGTTTGATGTAAACACCACTGACAGAATAAGCTGAAGGCTGATCACCTGAGAAATCCGTTGCAGTAAAGTTCTTGCCTTGTATATGCAATGTCTTCGGCTTTTAGTGACTTCCCTTCGGACTTCTGCTAACTCCCCTGTGGGATTCGGCTAAACTTACCTTAGGCCTTCTGCTAACTTCCATTAGAATTCCTCTAACCTAATAATGATATTATATCTACGCTGATATTTAACTATATGCAATAAAATTTATCATTGATAACAAAAATATATACTTAAACACATTTGGTTGGATGTTTTATCAGCCCAACTTAGCGTACTTAGTATAAGCACATACAGTATACTTCAATTATTAGCAAAAAATAAGCCGGCTTCATGTAAAATAAAATGAAACTGTCAATATTGTATACATAGTTACATACATTCATAAATAGTGTCAGTGAAGATTACTTCTTTTTGTAGTAAATGGCATTTTCAGCCTTTTGCTGAAGTATTTGTTTGGAATAAATGGTCTTGCTCAAAATTTCTTGCTTGTGAATGTACAATTGTATTATTATGTAACGGCTACAATAATAAAGTACAAAAATATTCCCTGAGTAACAAAGCATAACTTACCTTACAAATGAAACTTAAATATAAATGTTACTGTGAAAAGAATATCTAGGAAATTTCGTATTTAAAATGAATCTTCGCTATTGTTGTGCGTTGTTGGTGTGGACTATTATTGCCCCTATTATTGGCAGCGTCGAACTTGGTAATTCTTTCTCCAGTACAATAAATAAACTTATTTTAAAACGTGCCTTGTGTAATTATATCAAGGTTGAAATAATGAAATTGGATTTTTTTAGAATACACACTTCTTGCGAAAAGATTTAAAAATTCTACCCTAAAAAGTATTCATACGATATACTTTATCAGCAACAGAGAAGTAAAAACCAATTTTCTGTATGCTATGGCTCGATACTAATTTTTTTAATGATTTAGTTGTACCAGTAAGTTATGCTGTTGCTTCTGTCCGGCTCAGCCTCTCCATATGCTGGATTAACGGATTGTGAGAGTAGATAATTTAAAATAAAAGACTTTACATTGCTAATGCTTTCAATTTCAGTCAAATTGGGGTGATGCATGGTTTAATTGCCGTGTATATCTTCGCGGACAACTATTGGCAATAGAAGACAACGAAGAAAATTCATTTATTCGCCAATTACAAATTAGATATAATATACGTAAGTTTTAAAAACATTAACTTATTTTTATTTTCAAACTTACATTAAAATGTTGTGTGCACAAACCATAGTTAGTTTTTAAAATTTTAGGTCAACATATCTTACACAATTAATAGTGCCACGCATGTTGTGTTATTTATTGCAAAAACATAGGCAGTCCGTTTATATGAGGGCAGTAAATGTTCTGCTTCTGCTAGCTTAATATAATAGAAAATTAAATGTTTCCAGTGCATGGAAGTGCTTAAATATGAAATTAATGGTTTTGAATCATAAACGAAAATAAACATTAATTGGACTACATTATTTTTTAACAGGCAATGTATGGACATCAGGGGCTTTCGACACCGATGGAAATGCATGGAAATGGGTTTCTACAGGAGAAGAAATAATTAATGCAGATTGGGGCACTGGGCAACCGTCGAACAATGACGAACAGAGTCGCGTTGTAGTTTCGAATGGTTTATTTTTCAGTCATTGGGAGACGTTACCCATGAATACGTTCCTGCATTCTGTTTGCGAGATGTAAGCAATTAAGCATTTTATAACATCCTCAATTCCAAAAATCAACAAGATATATATTATGTTTGCAGTGATTATGGGTTAGTAGGCTAACACAATTTTACTGATAGCCAAACCGCATGTTCACTCATAGTCATAAATATAGCATTGTCAATAGTTAATACGTTATCAAAAATTAATTAACGGGAAGTACTTCCTTTTTATTATATTCTATTCTATTACTAATTCTATTCCATTCTATTATTATATTCTATCACTGATTTAACTTTTCATGTTTATTTTTGGGTGGGGGTAAAAGGGGTCATAGAAAAAGTCATTTTGTCCATAAAATAAAGTCTTTTGGGCCAGAGTACAAGGGACCATAACAAGAGGTACTGAGGGCAATAGGAAAAGTCTTTTATCCCATAGAAGGAGTACATTGTTCCATAGATATATTAAAATAAATAAATCAAAGAAATTACTACTTATATATAAAATAAACATACCTTCATGCTATCTGTATACAAAAATACGAGATAAGCTTGAGATAAGCATAATATCCTAATACCTTGCTTGCTTTACGTCAAGTTCCAAGGCAATTTCAGTTGCAAAGTAATACTGCAAAGGCTGACAGTGTGCTTAAAATGGCTTTCCAACAAACTTATCATTGTAGCAATTCTGACACAGATTCAGAATCAGAAATTGAAAATATTGCTAAAAAAACTATTAGTTGGAAATATGGATGGATGGAATAATAGAAACTTATACCACTGAAGGTGAAGCTTTATTAGAGGTTGAAAATAGTTGGTCGGTTAAAGTAAAAAACTTCAATCAAAGGTCTAAAGTGATTTACTTTTATTGTAAATACAACAAAAAGTGCCCATGTAAACGTAAGCTTCAGGTAGACACTAGTATAACTTTGTGGGAAAATAACTCAGCTCATTTCCATTTCTCCAAAAAGTTGAAAACTCGTGAAACTAGTTAAACTGTTTCAAGGTGGAATCCAGAAACCGAAGCAAATCTTTAGGCAATTAGAGGGCAATGTAACTGTTCCAAAATTTTTAATTTTGATATTGTTATGATTTTGACTAAATAAAATTATTTTACTGTTTATGGAATTTAGTACTCGTTTTATGGCTTTTTATACTTTTTCGTAGTGCCCCATATACTTTTTCTATGGCTCTTTGGACCCGGGACAAAATGACCTCTTTTTGGGGACAAAATGACTTCTTTTATGGTCCCATAAACCTTTACCCTTTATTTTTTACTTTCATATTAATAGCCAATTAACAGAGACTCCTACTACAACTCAGGCAACGTCAACAATGATGCCAACTACAACTACTCCAACCACTACTACAACGAATGTGACTACTACTACAACTACAGATAATCCAACTACTTCTACAACAGTTCCAACTACTTCTACAACAGTTCCAACTATTTCTACAACAGTTCCAATTACTTCTACATCCAATCCAATTACTAATCCACCTTTCGATTGCATTGTACCTGGACATTTCCCTGATCCTTATGATTGCACCAAATATTACATTTGTGTATTACATGAAGGGGACATGTACACAATACATTGTACTTGTCCTCCCACTTCTCATTGGAATCAAGACCATTTAAATTGTGACATAGGAGAATGTCCTACTCTTGGTACAACAACCATCATGCCATCAAACACAACACCGGCCACATTTACTTGCAATGATGAAGGATATTTTGCAGATCCTCAAGATCCATGCCATCAATATTACCATTGCATTCTAATAAGTGGAAGATTCGTTAGCTACAAATATCAATGTGGTGATGGATTTTCATGGAGCCAGTCTTTGACTTTGTGTAGAAGGGGGCCTTGTGACAATTTCCACCTATATTCATGTACGTATGCTAACACTAGACCATTTACCTAATTATTAAATTAATCATTAAAGTGAAAGTAATTCTGATATAGTTTTCAGTACAACATCCTTTAACTTGGAAATATATTATCAAACATTTTTTATTTTCATTTAATTTTCAGGCATTCCCGTTCTTAAAGCCAAACCTTGATGGATGGTGCAAGTCCTACATTATTGTGACTATGAAAAGTCTGTGAATGATTTTTTGTAGCAATGCAAAGGGCTCCTGGTCATTTTGATGGTTACTGAGTCATGATACTGTATGGTATCTATAGTATATTTACAATATTATATTATGAAATAAAATAATTATGACCGAACTTATTACTTTCGTGACGCAAAGAACTTTTCTTTTCCAGGGTATCAATATTATATACACATTTAATTACATAACATTAGTTGCGTTGGTCATTACTGAATTGATCATTGATTAGATTGTGTAGTAGAAAATTACCTTCACGCACAATTTCATTACCTATATAAGCTCATGTGAATATAATTAGGTTGATGATATTATATGCATGCCATTAACTGAAACAAAATTGATTATGCTGGTCATTACGCTATCAAAGGTATTAGCCATTCTACCCAGCAGGGTTTACTTCACTTGGGTCGTAATGCATGCAATTTCATACTTTAAATATTTTACGCAAAAACTGTAATAACTCTGTCGTTAGAAGTGAAGCAAATAAATATAAGTTATTCCAAAAATTTCTGGTATCTGCCTTCCTGTGAGTAAATAATAATCCGGTACAGAACCATTATATACAATGGAGGTGTTTGAACAGTTAATATTATTATCATTTTTGATGTCTGTATTTCTTCTAGGCAAATTCTTCGTTAACCACACAGTTATTACTTCTGGCATGTTATAATTACATCTTCTAAATTTAAGATGTGTCTTAACTGGAATTTTCTTTTCATCTGCCTTTTTATTTATGGAGTCCATGCAGAAGGTCAATATAATTATACTTAATACAAATGATTCCTCAATATAAATAATAAATTATCTTTAGTATTTGTAACATTAAAATTTAATGCATCTAAGTAAGTATATGTAAAGAAAGACATATGATTTAGATGACTCATCAGTGGCAAGGCCTCAGGTGATAGATGGCGAAGATTCTTCCAAAGGAGAGTTTCCATGGGTTATCAACGTATTGTCTAAGGGTAAACATACTTGTGGTGGTGTATTAATTCGGGAAGATTGGGTCTTGTCCGCCGCTCATTGCTTTGTGAGTGTAAAAACTATATCCTCAATTGAATTAATTGGTGGAGACTTCATCCAATCTATTGATGATCCTGCAAAACAAACTACGAAAGCTGATAAAATAGTTATCCACCCAGGTTATGAAAGGAAAAGGTAAATATTTATATTTCCTCTCTTTGGTTTATTTATGGAAAATGCATGAATAAATCATGTAACAATGTTGTATTTTACAGAGCATTAATATCGAATGATTTTGCAATGGTGAAAGTGTCTCCACCATTTGCAATCACTGACCGAGTAAAAATTGCTCTACTTCCGCCAAAAGATGCTGAAGCTACTGGTAATTAAGATTCAATAGAATTTTTGTTGTAACACTCTTGAACAAGCACGTATTTAGTAGGGGGCGGGGGGGGCGCAGCGCCCCCCTAAATCTGAGAAAAAGAGAATTTTTTTCTCAAAAATGGCCTAAAATTGCAAAAATTTTTCGCGCTTCGCGCGAATATGTCTTATTCTTCGTATTATTTTTCCTTCCGCCCCCCCTTGAACAAATTTCTAGATACGTGCCTGCTCTTGAAAACAACATTTATGTCATAATGTGTTTGAAAAAGATTACGGAAGTCATTATTATTGAGTGACCTTAGAAATATAAGGTCCAACCAGTTTTATGTATTTTTAAATTAATTTTAAATAATTAATATTTAATCCTTAATTAAAACCATTTTTTGAAATAAAAGGACCAATGGTGGTGTGTGGGTGGGGATCTACATCTACAGATAGAAATGGAGAAAATTCGGACAAGTTGATAAAAGCGGATTTCCAAATTGTGCCTCGAGAACAATGTGCAAAAGATTATGAAGGCACAGCTGTCATAAACAGGGAAATGATTTGTGCTGCTGGAAAGGGCAAGCAGTACACATGTACTGGCGATAGTGGTTCTGGTTTGATGCAAAAACAAATAGGGATAAATGGCAGTGACACCGACGTCGTTTACGGAATTGTTTCTTTTGGTAAAAATGACTGCAAAGGAGGAATTAAACGTCCTGCAGTTTTTGCAAATGTTGCCTCCGTAGTAGATTGGATCAATGCGACTATGAACAATCCTAATGTCACGGATGAACAACCTCAGATGGGAAGTCTGTTCACGGAAAGAAAAGTATCAATAAATAGCAATAGTAAAGCAGGTATAATTATTGCTGCTTTTACGGCTGTTTGTGTATGTGCTATTTTATTCACTATTTTATTGTGGTAGCAAACAATCCAATTATATTGAAGGAATCAAAGATCTAATAAATGTTGAAAATAAATATTTCCATGTAGATTGTAGATTGATGAATTTGGGCAAAAATATTGGGAAAAATATTCATTTGCTTCCAATTACTCTTATCTCTATCATGGTCCACTACCTTCTATACTTAATAAAATTCTTGTATTATAGTTCTACTAATATAGCTATCCAACTCAGTTTTTTTAAACTTTCTACGAACAAAATGGTTAACTGAAATCCTCGGTACTGTGTTAATTTAAAGTATTCCCACGTTTTAGATTGGAGGAACTAATATTAGGTAAATCGTCTTATTTTATGTAGAGTATTATGTATAGCGTATATCAGTGATAGCATTTTTTATTGTTGTGGCTTGTTTTGATTTATAACCCCGTTATTATCTTCATAACATTAAAATCATTTTTCTTAATTTAGGTTTCAAATTAAATTTTTGCTTTAGAAAGCTGGTCAGCATAATTTATAACACAAAAAAAGCCCTAATGGAAGGGACGTATAGATATTTCTCAAAGAACTTTTTATAATACTTCCCTTTTTTTCTTAAATGGATCATCACAAGGTTTTTAATGAGATCAGTTCGGATGAGACGTACCAGTGAAATATTCATTACAAGTAATGTTTTCGTAATATTAGTGTGCCTCTCTACGCATAAACATAATTAGAGTTAATAGTTAATAGAACGAATTCAGCACAGCATACAATCATGCATACTAACATGTGCCAAAGAAATCAGCTAAAAATAGTACCTCGGCTAAGCTTATATCTGGCCTAGAAAAACCGCTGGCTCAGCGTGTACTAATATCATTATCTCTCTCTGTTGTAAATAACAGAAACTTACTTTTTCCCATCTGAACATGTGGGACGAGAATAAAATAACCGCAATGTTTCATTAAATAACAAGTGCCTAGTTCTTTTACAACTTCTCCGAATTGTGTACCAATTACACATAGGAGATTTCCATTCGAAATTGTTAATATTTTTTCTATTTTTTTTGTGGACAAAGCAAATGTTACAAATAATATATTTTCCTTCTTTGTAAAAGACCATCCTTATTTCAAGAATTCGTACGTGTTTATTGTGAATCAAGGTAAATGGATTAAAACTTATTTTCCTTTCAGCCATACATAATACATACTATTACAGAAATAGTTCATGTATATAAATAATAGAATTTTTATTAAAAGGTTAAGGTTAAACTAATCAGGATGGTTACATATAATTGGACATAATATTTTTATTGCAACGCATGTCATAATATGTATAAGCTTTTCAAAAATAAATAACAACTGAAATATATTTGTTGATTTTTAAAGGAATTAAATATTCCAAGTCAACTGCCAGACTATCATGTCAGAAGAATTAATTGAAGATTGGTTAGAAAAATGGGGGAAATTGCAATACAAACGTCGATGGTTTGTATTGAACTTGAAATCAAAAAAGCTTGCTTATCATGAGGACATGTCCGATAAAACCGCAAAGAAAGAAATGAAGGTCGACAATTCATATGTGGTTGATATGGATAGTGATACAGAGTTTACAGTGCACAACGATATTTTCCAATGGAGAATTAAAGCTGAATCTAAAGGAATGAAATTTTATTGGGTGAAGAATATAAGTATGTGCGGAGCCAAAAAGATAACGGAAGAAGAACATAAAAAGCTTTTATCTTATGGAGAACTAACGCCCTATTTATGTTTTCCTACTATTAATGAAGAAAAAGCTTTGAAAATGAAGTCAGAAGAGAGAAATGTTCTACGAAAGAACTTATCCCACTTAGTTTTTGTTTTTGAAAATGTATCCAAGATTGCCATGAATGTAATTCCAGGAGGTGGAGTGGTAGAAGTAGTTGCAGGTGGAGTATTTTTGGGAGGAACTAAACTTTATTTAATGTTTCAGAATTCTAATTGGAAAGAAATTATAAAAAATTTAGATGCGAAAATGGATAAGAAAATAGTTGAAAATAATTTATTGACTTTAGAATCTGAAATGTTAACAATTCAACGAAGACATGAAATGATGAATAATCAAGAATTGTCACTTACACAACGGGAAGCAGAATTAACAACGGCTATGCAATCTTTTGAAAAAGTTCTTTTGCTCTTCCAATTAAAAGGAAATTTATTTTTGGACAACGCATTAATGGTTGCCCCATTTCTTACCCGATTTGCAACTCTTTATATACTTTTTGCACAAGATGCCATCCTAATTTCACCGGGTTACGGGCAATGCATTTGCCAAGTAATGGATTCGTTGAAAGAATGTTTAATGCTGTATAAACAAACAGCAATGGATCAGCGGTTGAAGGCTATACACCTGAACACTAATTACCTAGCAAGATATGATAACATTGTCGATGAGAAATATCCTTCCGAAAATGGATTTAAACAACGAATGGTCTATATTAATTTTGATAAATATGTCAGGGGAGAAATACAGTTAAATGTCTATAAAAATAAAATCAGAGAACTTTATGCCGATTTCTTTGACGAGACAATTATTGCTGTCACTGAGTATAAGAAAATTCTTGAAGTAATATTAAAGGGTAAAGCCTTCCCAACTGATACAAAATTGGAATAAAATGATTTTATAAATACTGAAATTTACATGTACTATTTATTGTAATATAATACAATGACTAAGAAATTAATACGTGCGGCTGTGAGTTGGAGAGGAGCATACAACAATTAATACTAGTTACCTTAACGGGCTAGAATTATCTATAAGCTCATGATCAAGGGCGTATCAACAAATTGGATCTAGGAAGTTATAATCTCTAAAAACCTACGGCAAGTCGTAACAGAAGCTCGGCTGAGTGAAAGGGACCGTGCACACATTCTTGTTGGTATAAAATAAACCTACAGCAAGCCGTAACAGAAGCTCGCCTGAGTAAAGTGGACCTTGTGCAGATTTTAGATAAAGTAGTAGTGAAAACGATTTACGTTGACTATAAATGAATAGTAATCTAAAACATCAATACTGACTATAAAAATCAACAGAAAATCAAAGTAGATTAATGTTGACAACAAAAATCAACAGAGAATCAAAGTTGATTATTGCTGACTGTAAAAATCAACAGAAAATCAAAATTGACTAATATTGAGTATTAAAATCAAAAGAAAATCAAAATCGGTTAATATTAACTATCAAAATGAAAAGATGTTGGAAAATGTAAATTTGACTATAAAATTGAATATAAATCCAAAATAGATTTATTTCTGTCTTCTAACGGTGATATTTTGGTTGTATTTACTTTATTATAAAATCTCAAATTAGGTAGAAGCGGATTGAAGTAATTTATACTATCTCTCTATACGCTGTTGACTTTTTAATGTCCACTTAATGCCAAATTTTCACTTTGAATATCAAAATGAAGACAAAGTGAGCGCGCGATTTCTCAGCAAGCAATGGACCGATTTCCCCCAAAATCAATAGGGATCAACAATAGTCCATAGGTATTGTTTTTGCCAAGTTTGGTCAACTACCATGCTTTGTGTTCGAAAGTTATCGTGGGGACGTACGGACGTACGGACGGACGTACGGGCAGACTGTGCGGTTCTATAAGCTGCCTTATTCAGGCGAGCTAAAACCTACACCAAGCCGTAATATGAGCTCGCCTGAGTAAAGGGGGACCGTGTCCACATTTTTGGTATACGATTTTGATTAATAAAGTGAACACTAATTCAAATTAGGCCAGTATAATTCATAATCCAAAATAGAAACCAACAGCAATTTAAAATAGACTAAATTGAGTTTCAAAATGAACAGAAAGTCAAAATTATTGTATTTTTATTGTTAAATGCAAGTCAAATTAGATCAATATTGATCATTATATATCAATACCAAAATAGATTATTGTTGTGTTTGAAAATAAACAAAATATTAATAAAATTAATGTTGACTATCAAAATCAACAAAAAAACAAAATAGATTAATGCTTACTATCAAAATCAACAGAAAACCAAAATAGATTGATGCTTATTAGCAAAATCCGCCGAAAATCAAAATAGTTTCATGCTGGCTATCAAAAGCAACAGAAAATCAAAAACCAATTAATTTTGAGTAACAAAATCAAAATAATTTTAAACTGATTGGTATTGACCAAGAAATTCAAAACAAAATAAAACAAAATGAGTGAGGGAATGAATAGATATTTATCATTAGGTGTAAAGATTATACAAACACCGACAGAAAATACTTATATCGATTTTGAGCAAAAGCAGGTTTTTGCAGCCGGTGGTTAAACATCTGTACCGATTTCAAATTGTTTGGCTTTCTTCAAACTAATATATCCAGTATGTTCCAATCATGGTGTATTTATTGTATTATAGTAGATGCAAAAAAGCAAAACAATTCAAATTGGGTAGACATTTATCATTAGGTGCAAAGATTACACAAACACCGCCATCGCAAGTTTATCTACCATTTACCAAATGGTTGCCACTTTCACCATCGCAGGTGGATCTACCATTTACCAAATAGATACCGCTTTCATCATCGCAGGTGGATCTACCATTTACCAAATAGATACCGCTTTCATCATCCCAGGTAGATTTACCATTTACCAAATAGATACCGCTTTCATCATCGCAGGTGGATCTAACATTTACCAAATAGATACCGCATTGACCATCGCAGGTGGATCTACCATTTACCAAATAGATACCGCTTTCATCATCGCAGGTGTAGTCAATTACAATGTAGCCGATGCATCCATCACCTGTATTGATTTCTTAACCTTCAACAGAATAGTTGTTGTTTCCTTCAGCCCAGGTATTCATGTTACAGTTTCCGAATAGTGGTAGCTTTCATCAAGGCAGGTTTATCTATAAGGCAGGAAACACGAGGCGAATCAAGGTCATTGATATTTGGGTCGTTGCTACTTAGTAGTTGAGTTCAAGCTGTTTGATATTTAGAAAAGCTATTCATAATCATGATGAGAATCAACTTCTTTGATACCTAGGTCATTTTTTGAAAGGGGTAGAGTAGAAGCTGTTTGGATTTTCAAGAACCTACTACAGAACCACGATGAGAATCAATGTCTTTCGAATCGAAGATCGAAAAATAGACTGACGCTGACTATCAAAATCAACAAAAAAACAAAATAGATTAATGCTTACTATCAAAATCAACAGAAAATCAAAATAGATTGATGCTTATTAGCAAAATCCGCCGAAAATCAAAATAGTTTCATGCTGGCTATCAAAAGCAACAGAAAATCAAAAACCAATTAATTTTGAGTAACAAAATCAAAACAATTTTAAACTGATTGGTATTGACCAAGAAATTCAAAACAAAATAAAACAAAATGAGTGAGGGAATGAATAGATATTTATCATTAGGTGTAAAGATTATACAAACACCGACAGGAAATATTTATATCGATTTTGAGCAAAAGCAGGTTTTTGCAGCCGGTGGTTAAACATCTGTACCGATTTCAAATTGTTTGGCTTTCTTCAAACTAATATATCCAGTATGTTCCAATCATGGTGTATTTATTGTATTATAGTAGATGCAAAAAAGCAAAACAATTCAAATTGGGTAGACATTTATCATTACGTGCAAAGATTACACAAACACCGCCATCGCAAGTTTATCTACCATTTACCAAATGGTTGCCACTTTCACCATCGCAGGTGGATCTACCATTTACCAAATAGATACCGCTTTCATCATCGCAGGTGGATCTACCATTTACCAAATAGATACCGCTTTCATCATCCCAGGTAGATTTACCATTTACCAAATAGATACCGCTTTCATCATCGCAGGTGGATCTAACATTTACCAAATAGATACCGCATTGACCATCGCAGGTGGATCTACCATTTACCAAATAGATACCGCTTTCATCATCGCAGGTGTAGTCAATTACAATGTAGCCGATGCATCCATCACCTGTATTGATTTCTTAACCTTCAACAGAATAGTTGTTGTTTCCTTCAGCCCAGGTATTCATGTTACAGTTTCCGAATAGTGGTAGCTTTCATCAAGGCAGGTTTATCTATAAGGCAGGAAACACGAGGCGAATCAAGGTCATTGATATTTGGGTCGTTGCTACTTAGTAGTTGAGTTCAAGCTGTTTGATATTTAGAAAAGCTATTCATAATCATGATGAGAATCAACTTCTTTGATACCTAGGTCATTTTTTGAAAGGGGTAGAGTAGAAGCTGTTTGGATTTTCAAGAACCTACTACAGAACCACGATGAGAATCAATGTCTTTCGAATCGAAGATCGAAAAATAGACTGACGCTGACTATCAAAATCAACAAAAAAACAAAATAGATTAATGCTTACTATCAAAATCAACAGAAAATCAAAATAGATTGATGCTTATTAGCAAAATCCGCCGAAAATCAAAATAGTTTCATGCTGGCTATCAAAAGCAACAGAAAATCAAAAACCAATTAATTTTGAGTAACAAAATCAAAACAATTTTAAACTGATTGGTATTGACCAAGAAATTCAAAACAAAATAAAACAAAATGAGTGAGGGAATGAATAGATATTTATCATTAGGTGTAAAGATTATACAAACACCGACAGGAAATATTTATATCGATTTTGAGCAAAAGCAGGTTTTTGCAGCCGGTGGTTAAACATCTGTACCGATTTCAAATTGTTTGGCTTTCTTCAAACTAATATATCCAGTATGTTCCAATCATGGTGTATTTATTGTATTATAGTAGATGCAAAAAAGCAAAACAATTCAAATTGGGTAGACATTTATCATTAGGTGCAAAGATTACACAAACACCGCCATCGCAAGTTTATCTACCATTTACCAAATGGTTGCCACTTTCACCATCGCAGGTGGATCTACCATTTACCAAATAGATACCGCTTTCATCATCGCAGGTGGATCTACCATTTACCAAATAGATATCGCTTTCACCATCGCAGGTGGATCTACCATTTACCAAATAGATACCGCTTTCATCATCCCAGGTAGATTTACCATTTACCAAATAGATACCGCTTTCATCATCGCAGGTGGATCTAACATTTACCAAATAGATACCGCATTGACCATCGCAGGTGGATCTACCATTTACCAAATAGATACCGCTTTCATCATCGCAGGTGTAGTCAATTACAATGTAGCCGATGCATCCATCACCTGTATTGATTTCTTAACCTTCAACAGAATAGTTGTTGTTTCCTTCAGCCCAGGTATTCATGTTACAGTTAACGAATAGTGGTAGCTTTCATCAAGGCAGGTTTATCTATAAGGCAGGAAACACGAGGCGAATCAAGGTCATTGATATTTGGGTCGTTGCTACTTAGTAGTTGAGTTCAAGCTGTTTGATATTTAGAAAAGCTATTCATAATCATGATGAGAATCAACTTCTTTGATACCTAGGTCATTTTTTGAAAGGGGTAGAGTAGAAGCTGTTTGGATTTTCAAGAACCTACTACAGAACCACGATGAGAATCAATGTCTTTCGAATCGAAGATCGAAAAATAGACTGACGCTGACTATCAAAATCAACAGAAAATCAAAATAGATTGATGCTTATTAGCAAAATCCGCCGAAAATCAAAATAGTTTCATGCTGGCTATCAAAAGCAACAGAAAATCAAAAACCAATTAATTTTGAGTAACAAAATCAAAACAATTTTAAACTGATTGGTATTGACCAAGAAATTCAAAACAAAATAAAACAAAATGAGTGAGGGAATGAATAGATATTTATCATTAGGTGTAAAGATTATACAAACACCGACAGGAAATATTTATATCGATTTTGAGCAAAAGCAGGTTTATGCAGCCGGTGGTTAAACATCTGTACCGATTTCAAATTGTTTGGCTTTCTTCAAACTAATATATCCAGTATGTTCCAATCATGGTGTATTTATTGTATTATAGTAGATGCAAAAAAGCAAAACAATTCAAAATGGGTAGACATTTATCATTAGGTGCAAAGATTACACAAACACCGCCATCACAAGTTTATCTACCATTTACCAAATGGTTGCCACTTTCACCATCGCAGGTGGACCTACCATTTACCAAATAGATACCGCTTTCATCATCGCAGGTGGATCTACCATTTACCAAATAGATATCGCTTTCACCATCGCAGGTGGATCTACCATTTACCAAATAGATACCGCTTTCATCATCCCAGGTAGATTTACCATTTACCAAATAGATACAGCTTTCATCATCGCAGGTGGATCTACCATTTACCAAATAGATACCACATTCACCATCGCAGGTGGATCTACCATTTACCAAATAGATACCGCTTTCATCATCGCAGGTGTAGTCAATTACAATGTAGCCGATGCATCCATCACCTGTATTGATTTCTTAACCTTCAACAGAATAGTTGTTGTTTCCTTCAGCCCAGGTATTCATGTTACAGTTACCGAATAGTGGTAGCTTTCATCAAGGCATTTTTATCTATAAGGCAGGAAACACGAGGCGAATCAAGGTCATTGATATTTGGGTCGTTGCTACTTAGTAGTTGAGTTCAAGCTGTTTGATATTTAGAAAAGCTATTCATAATCATGATGAGAATCAACTTCTTTGATACCTAGGTCATTTTTTGAAAGGGGTAGAGTAGAAGCTGTTTGGATTTTCAAGAACCTACTACAGAACCACGATGAGAATCAATCTCTTTCGAATCGAAGATCGAAAAATAGACTGACGCTGACTATCAAAATCAACAAAAAAACAAAATAGATTAATGCTTACTATCAAAATCAACAGAAAACCAAAATAGATTGATGCTTATTAGCAAAATCCGCCGAAAATCAAAATAGTTTCATGCTGGCTATCAAAAGCAACAGAAAATCAAAAACCAATTAATTTTGAGTAACGAAATCAAAACAATTTTAAACTGATTGGTATTGACCAAGAAATTCAAAACAAAATAAAACAAAATGAGTGAGAGAATGAATAGATATTTATCATTAGGTGTAAAGATTATCCAAACACCGACAGGAAATATTTATATCGATTTTGAGCAAAAGCAGGTTTTTGCAGCCGGTGGTTAAACATCTGTACCGATTTCAAATTGTTTGGCTTTCTTCAAACTAATATATCCAGTATGTTGCAATCATGGTGTATTTATTGTATTATAGTAGATGCAAAAAAGCAATAGACATTTATCATTAGGTGCAAAGATTACACAAACACCGCCATCGCAAATTTATCTACCATTTACCAAATGGTTGCCACTTTCACCATCGCAGGTGGATCTACCATTTACCAAATAAATATCGCTTTTACCATCGCAGGTGGATCTACCATTTACCAAATAGATACCACTTTCATCATCGCAGGTGTAGTCAATTACAATGTAGTCGATGCATCCATCACCTGTATTGATTTCTTAACCTTCAACAGAATAGTTGTTGTTTCCTTCAGCCTCGGTATTCATATTACAGTTACCGAATAGTGGTAGCTTTCATCAAGGCAGGTTTATCTATAAGGCAGGAAACACGAGGCGAATCAAGGTCATTGATATTTGGGTCGTTGCTACTTAGTAGTTGAGTACAAGCTGTTTGATATTTAGAAAAGGTATCCAGAATCATGATGAGAATCAACTTCTTTGATACCTAGGTCATTTTTTGAAAGGGGTAGAGTAGAAGCTGTTTGGATTTTCAAGAACCTACTACAGAACCAAGATGAGAATCAACGTCTTTCGAATCGAAGATCGAAAAATAGACTGACGCTGACTATCAAAATCAACAAAAAAACAAAATAGATTAATGCTTACTATCAAAATCAACAGAAAACCAAAATAGATTGATGCTTATTAGCAAAATCCGCAGAAAATCAAAATAGTTTCATGCTGGCTATCAAAAACAACAGAAAATCAAAAACCAATTAATTTTGAGTAACAAAATCAAAACAATTTTAAACTGATTGGTATTGACCAAGAAATTCAAAACAAAATGAAACAAAATGAGTGAGGGAATGAATAGATATTTATCATTAGATGTAAAGATTATACAAACACCGACAGGAAATATTTATATCGATTTTGAGCCAAAGCATGTTTTTGCAGTCGGTATTTAATCAATTTTTTCACTTAATTGAAAATGTGTACCGATTTCAAATTGTTTGGCTTTCTTCAAACTAATATATCCAGTATGTTCCAATCATGGTGTATTTATTGTATTATAGTAGATGGAAAAAAGCAATAGACATTTATCATTAGGTGCAAAGATTACACAAACACCGCCATCGCAAATTTATCTACCATTTACCAAATGGTTGCCACTTTCACCATCGCAGGTGGATCTACCATTTACCAAATAAATATCGCTTTCACCATCGCAGGTGGATCTACCATTTACCAAATAGATACCACTTTCATCATCGCAGGTGTAGTCAATTACAATGTAGCTGATGCATCCATCACCTGTATTGATTTCTTAACCTTCAACAGAATAGTTGTTGTTTCCTTCAGCCCAGGTATTCATGTTACAGTTACTGAATAGTGGTAGCTTTCATCAAGGCAGGTTTATCTATAAGGCAGGAAACACGAGGCGAATCAAGGTCATTGATATTTGGGTCGTTGCTACTTAGTAGTTGAGTTGATAAGCTATTCAGAATCATGATGAGAATCGACTTCTTTGATACCTAGGTAATTTTGTGAAAGTAGTAAAGTAGAAGCTGTTTGGATTTTCAAGAACCTACTACAGAACCACGATGGGAATCAACGTCTTTGAAGTTTAGGTCATTGCATGCAAAAAGATGAGTAGAAGCTGTTGTGTTTTTAAACAAAATGTGAACGAAACACGATGCGAATCAAGGTCATTTTTGTTTGGCTCATTGCTACATAGTTGTTGAGTACAAGCTGTTTGATATTTAGAAAAGCTATTCAGAATCATGATGAGAATCGACTTCTTTGACACCTTGGTCATTGTTTGAAAGTAGTGGAGTTGAAGTTGATTGGTGTTTCAAGAACCTACTACAGAACCACGATGAGAATCAACGTCTTTCGAATCGAAGATCAAAAAACAGACTGACGCTGACTATCAAAATCAACAAAAAATCAAAATAGATTAATGCTTACTATCAAAATCAACAGAAATCCAAAATAGATTGATGCTTATTATCAACATCAGCAGAAAATCAAAATAGTTTCATGCTGGCTGTCAAAAGCAACAGAAAATCAAAAACCAATTAATTTTGAGTAACAAAATCAAAACAATTTTAAACTGATTGTTCAAACCGATTTCAAATTGTTTGCCTTTTTAAACTAATATATCCAGTATTTTTCAATCATGGTGTATTTATTGTATTATTGTAGATGGAAAAAAGCAAAACAATTCAAAATGGGTAGACTTTTATCATTAGGTGCAAAGATTACACAAACACCGCCATCGCAAGTTTATCTACCATTTACCAAATGGTTGCCACTTTCACCATCGCAGGTGGATCTACCATTTACCAAATAGATACCGCTTTCACCATCGCAGGTAGATCTACCACTTACCAAATAATTGCCAATTTCACCATCGCAGGTGGAACTACCATTTACCAAATAGATATCGCTTTCACCATCGCAGGTGGATCAACCATTTATCAAATAGATATCGCTTTCACCATCGCAGGTGGATCTACCATTTAACAAATAGATACCGCTTTCATCATCGCAGGTGAATCCACCATTTACCAAATAGATATCGCTTTCACCATCGCAGGTGGATCTACTATTTTCCAAATAGATACCGCTTTCATCATCGCAGGTGTAGTCACAGCAGCATGGCCAACTAATACAATTAAGTACATCAGTGCCCTAAGGTCGGTAACTTTCTACAGTATTTATTTTTATTTTATTTATTTATTTACAAGATATTGCCCTTAACATAAGGTTGTTATAATATCAGGATACAAGCAATAGTACTATAGCAGTAGTAGTAAAAATAGGTAGGACAATCAATCTGCAAATGCAAGACGGATTGCCAAGCTAATAGGTGTCCATGTAAAAAGAATGACATACCTTGTGGTACAAAGTGTCATGTTGACAATACTTGTAAGAATGTTAAATGCAATTGATTGTTCTTTTACGCATCTACCAATATTATGTTAATTATTTGGTTTTTGCAATTATCAATATTTGACTGAGTAAATCAAGTTAATAAGATTTTTAACATAAATTATAATCATATCATTATCAAGTAGCATACCGCGCGCGGGAGTTGAAACAAACTGCATATTATTTTGCTCTCGCTAAAATTAATTATTTTTTAACTTTTCAGTTAATTTCTATTATTCCCAAGTTTTTTAAAATACTCCTAACTAACCCATAGAGTTTTAGAAATTCAAAAATTGTAAATCTCTTCACGAATTTAAATGTTTTTATCTCCAAACATAACAAACAACAAAACAAACTTTCATAGCTAAAAGGCCGAATACCTCAACCTCATTCACAGCAGCAGTATTCTTCCACATAAAAAGATAAGAAAATTTTATTCTTTATATGTACAACACGAGGTAGTACATTACATACCAATCTTGGAAATTGAAGTCAAAGATACTAGCAGTCCTGTACGTTCTATATCTAGACTCAATAACCAAACCTGATGAGAAGGAGTGGGAAACTGCCTAGAACACCCACGAAGCAAAACATCAACAAACCGGAAGAAGAATCACCAAACGCAGCAAAAAGAAGAAAGATTGAAAATCCAGTGGAACCTCCTACAAGTTCATCCAATTGTGGACTGAGCCACAATAAAGAAATGGCAGCTGATAAACTTGACGAAATCCTAAAGCAGATGACGACAATGAATAACTCATTAACTTCAGTGACCACAGATATGTCCTTTCTAAAAGCTCTAACATAAATATAAATTCAACTTTGTCCGGCCTTGTAACCAAAGTCAATCAATTAACTGTGCAAAACACTGATCTACAGGCAGAAGTGCAAAAACTAAACAAGAAAATATATCATTTGGGATGTGATAATCAACGCTTGGACATAGAAACGAGAAAAAAAATCTAGTTGTTTTCGGAATTCCAGATGACGAGCACGAAGATGAACATAGTACTAAACAGAAAATCTCCGAACTTCTACACAGTAAACTCAATCTACCATATGTTAATATCGACACGGCCCATAGAATCTCCAAGTATGTGAAAAACAAGACCAGGCCAATCAGACTAAACCTCCTCCTCCTAAGCGATAAAACCCAAATCCTCTCTAATAGACAAATGTTGAAATTGCCACCTGGAAGCAGAGAATTGCCAATTTATATAAACGAAGACCTCCCACTAAACGCTAGGATAGCAAGAAAACTTCTACGCGATAAAAACACAGCAGCAACCAACGACGGTCATCAAGCAAAAATCGACTACTCAAAAAATCAAATTGTGATAGACGGAGTGGTATGGAAAGTAGTTGATAAATCCCTGGTGCAACATGTTCAGCCCCAAACTCCTTTTTTAGGAACTTCAGCCGCGAGATAGAACCTAAGCTCTCCTACATTTTAAAAACTGCTCACTTAAATGTGCAATCCATAAAACAAAAATATATCTTGGTTCAAAACTATCTACGGGAATTCAACTTTGACTTTCTTTGTTTGACTGAAACTTTCTGGAAGGAGGGAATTGTTACGCCAATCTACGACGGATACAATGTAGTGAGAACAGATCGACACTTTAAGCAACATGGTGGTATGGCCTTTATTATTCGCAATAATCTTAAATATCAATTATACTCATTTCGCTGTAACGATATACTTACAAAAAATAATAATTTAGAGTACTCGGCTGTTACAGTACAAAACAGGTTTTATAAATCGATAGTTATGGTTTGTATATATAGGGTTCCTTGCTACAGTACAGCTCAAATCACGCAAGACTTATATTCGCTTAATTTAATTTTTTCAGAGCTAAAAACACTAAACAAAAATATTTTTATACATGGTGATTTCAATTTAAGGACTGAAGAATTGCGTGCTAAACTAAATGACATATTAGTCTGTCAGTCTCTTAAGCAACTTGTAAAAAAGCACACAAGGGGCAAAAATATACTTGACTTATTTATTACAAATGTAACTAATGTTATTGCTAGCATAGATATATATGAGTCACATATCTCTGATCACAAGTCTGTACGTACAAACCTACAATTTTCTAAACCATCTTATCTAAAAAAAACTATTCAAACAAGATGTTACGAGAAACTTGATAATCAAAATTTCTTAAACGAGGCAGATGAACTATTTAAATCTAGTAACATTTCTCTAGACGAAAAAATTACTCACTTAAATACTCTCACCTTAAAACTAGTTGATAAATACGCACCACTAAAATCAAAAACTATTTTATGCTACCCACGAAAAAATGTTTTTAGTATCGATACACATAAATCTAAAAAATGTCGTGACGAAGCTTATCGGAAATACAAACGTAAACGCACACAAGAGAATAAATCTATTGTTAATAAACTTAATAAGGACTTGAAACGCAGTATACGCAAAGAAACTAAAATTGCACTTAACGATAATATAAAAAAGCTAGGAGTGTTTGATGCAATAAATAAAATTTTGCCACTAAGTAAATCGAAAGAAAACAATATTGAATTAGATGCATGTGTATTAAATGACTATTTTGTATCTATATGCAAAGGAACTGATACCCCAATCGATATAACTAGGCCAGATAAACTACCAACTGTACATAATACCTTGAATATAGCTACTATTGATACAAATATTGTCAAAAATTCGTGGAAATCAATCAAAAAGAAAAATTCGCGTACAACAGACTCGTGTTTACTTTCCGCAGCAATGTTTAATATTCTACTTAAGTCTTCAGGCTTTTTGTCGTTTCTCTGTGATCTGTACAACCAAAGTATTACTGAAAATTACATACCTAGCAATATGAAATTAGCCAAAATTATACCTATACCTAAAATTACCTCAGCCAGTGAACCTTCTCATCATAGACCTATTACCATTCAGTCAATAACGCTTAAACTTTATGAAAAAAGTGTAATTTCTCAACTAAGGACTTACCTACTTGATAATAATATACTCTGTGACACACAATTTGGTTTCCGTCCTAAACACTCTACAACTTATGCGATGCTGGCTTTAACCAATGTATTATACACTAATTTAAGCGAAGGAAATGTAAATATACTATTGACCCTAGATATGGCTAAAGCTTTTGACCTCTGTGACCCACGAATACTGTTAGAAAAGCTTGAATGGTATGGTATAGATTCTAAATGGTTTTCCTCATACCTAGAAGGTCGTACGCAATATGTACATTGCAATTCAGGCAATAATACTGTAAATAACATTTCTGATGTAAAACCAATAAGGACCTCAGTCCCGCAAGGCAGTGTAATAGGACCCTTATTGTTCCTATTAATGATAAATGACCTACCTCTTTGTGTAAAAAATTCATTAACATTCTTATTTGCAGATGACAACTGTCTAGTCATTTCTGGTCCCCCAAAAAACATACAATTACTTCTTCAATCACTTAAAAATGACGTGGAAAGTATACAATGGTGGATGTGTAAAAATAAAATGGTACTAAACTTAAATAAAACTGAACTCTTAGTAGTTGCTAAAGAATCTGTGCTAAAATCCTTACCAAATCTCAGTATTGAAATAGGTGACACAGTAGTAACCCCCTCTAGTAAGTTAAAAATTCTAGGTTTAACTATAGACAAGTATTTAACATGGCATGACGACATAAACGGTAGGGTACTTAAGTGTTCCAGTATACTGCGCTCATTGTATCCTATTAAATACATGCTGTCAATAGAAAATAGACAAATTGTAATAAATGCCTATGTATTACCTATAATTCGATATATGTGTTATATGGGGAACTGCCAATAAAACTAAGATAGCTAATATAGAAAACATAATATGTAGAGCAGCTCGGTATGTCTTAGGGTTACGTAAATATGACAGTGTAAGAAATGACATGACTGTTAAACTCAAATGGTTTCTTCCTTCTTTCCTTTACAAATATGAACTGTGTAAATTAGTCTATCTAATTGTAAATAAATGTAGTCCAGAGTATTTTAATGACACGGTAGATTTTAGTACTCATTGTACACGTGTTACCAGAAGTAATAATACTAATTACATTTTAATTGAAGGTAAAAGAAATATGTATAAGCTAAGATCGTTTACTTATCAAGCTCAATCAGAATGGTGTGTACTTCCAACCGAAATACAGTCCAATAGTACTATTGCTAAATTTAGTTTACATTATAGAGATTATCTATTACAAAAACAAGAAACAGAAAACTCCCTACAAGCTGAAGTGTTAAATAACATTTGTGACTATTCGTATATATTGTCAGTTGCTAACTCTTCGTAATATTTGATAAATATATGTGTGACGATAATAATATGTACCTGTATGCGCTCGTATGATTTGTATTATTTATGTGAAACTGAAGTGAACAATAAAGTGTGATTGGCAGTTTGAGGGCCCCCAACCGGGGGTAGCTGTCGATTACATATAATAATAATAAAAATAATTGCCTAATTAGCTCAGGCTTTGCAATGCATTTCAGAGAGGAACAGTTGTACTGAAAACCCTAGGGTCGGTTATCCTAGTTTAACTCGCTACGCACAGTTATACTAGTACAATGGCGCCCTTACACAGAGGCCTGAGTTATACTACCACATCACATATTGACTTCAATCAGGCTCGGGATAACAAGTGAAGAAGTTATGCCATTCCCTTGCAAAGGGTTCGTAGCCAAATTCAACGGTTCCAAAAGTTCCACTAGTTCTTCCAGTTGTGGCCTCAAACTTTCGGTAAAAGATGGTGGGCGTCGATTTTTAGCTTTTGAACTAGCCTCCTTATTAATTATTTCGAGAACAGTTGTAAAGACATCCTCTTTAAGAATCCTCTTCATGGCATGGAAAATCGAATTCCATCTAGTTGCTCCAGGTAGAAGTAGGCCGCGACGTAATTTTGTTTTTTCTTTCAGTTTTTCCATTAACTGATTGGAACGGCGAAAGTATAAAGTGACTTGGTTTACTTGCTCTATTGCATGCTTAGTAGATGCATCTTTCTTGATGGCAGCCCGAACACAAAGTTGTAGACTGTGAGCACAGCAACCCAGGCGATCCCAACTGAAATTAATCTTTCGAATATCTTCTTCAAGACTTATTTCTTCGAAAGCATCTTCTAGATCTTCTTCTGATAAATATTCATCATCATCTCCATTTGAAGAAGATGCTGGCTTTCAATTGCTTAGGAGAACAGTAATGAGGTTGAAGGTGGCAACCATAATACATTGTCAGGCATGGTTATTCCAACTTGCGAAGGACTGATGTTTCTAGCGCAGTGTGTACACATTCCCACAAATAGTCTACAAACACACATAACACAATGTAATTGTTTAAATTTGCATATTCTCACACACAACCACAACACAATTAGTTAATATTTTTGCCCCACACACACACCACACAGTTTGTTGCTAGAAAATTATCCTACCCACACACACACAACACAAATTTTAACTTGTGCCCTACCCACAACCACAAACACCACTCAATTGATATACGAAATTTTTCCCTACACACACACCACACAATAAACTTATTGTAGGCGTGTGTGCACACATTTTTGAACACTAACACTCATATTTGTGTGTCTGTCCCGGGGTATGGTTGTGAACCAGCACGTATCCAGTAGGGGCGGGGGGAGCGCATCGCCCCCTTCCTTAAATCTGAGAAAAAGGGAGGATTTTCGGGCTTAGCGCGAATATGTCTTAATTTTGACATTATTTTTGGTTGCGGCCCCCCTTGACCAAATTTCTGGATACGTGCCTGATTGTGAATGTCCTAGTTGTTTAGATACAGTTGTTTATATAAAAATACCATACCTACCCGAAAATAGTGAAAATACGTCATACATTGATTTATATCCGCAATTCGCAACCATCCTCACTGTAGGTCAAAGTCAACAAATTGTTAAAACGTATAGTCTCGTTCTCGGGCTCATCCCTTCTACCCGACAACCAAAGCCACCGCACCCGACATCCGACGCCCAAGGACCCAACACCCGACGACACCCCACCCGACAACCAAAACCACCCCACCCGACTACCGACGCCACCAGAAACGACAATTGAATTTACAAAAATATTTCGGAATCTCGAAATCTTAGGGTAGACTAGGATCAGGTTGAGTTTTGTCCGGATCACATTGGTTTTGACCACTGAACAAAGCCATTTCGTTTACTAAATAACCGTTTTGTCCGGATGAAATACATTTTATCCGTATGTTTAAAGTTGAAAATATTTATAAAAATAATTTTTCTTTTTTATCGTTAGACTGGAAATTAATTCATTCTTATTCTAGTTTTGAAATGCACTTGTAGTAACATAAGCTATAAATAAAAAAAACCATTGGTTCAATTAAATGTCAAATGGTATACTCCTAAACTTTATTTACATTAACTTTTAGTCAACGGTAGCAAGCACGTATGCAGAACTGAGTTTCGGAGGGGGCTAGATTTCCAATAAATATTTTAAGTATATATATTCCCGCGCAGCGCGAAAATGTTTGGCATTTTTTGAAGGAAATGAGTCAAAAATGGAAATGATCGCGCCGAGCGCGAAATTTTTAGCTATTTTGAGGAAAAAATTCCCTTTTTCTTGGATTTCGGATAGCCCATCCCGAAATACGTCCTTGAACAGTAGTGAAAAAATATTCCTTAAGTCTTATTGGAAAATAATTGTTTAAATTGGTGGATATTTACTAGTCATTGATACAGCATATATATGATGTATAAATATTTAGACATTATCACACTTTTTTCTCTCGCGAACTATAAAGTCTAGCATGACACTAATTAATCATTTATCTAACTTAGGTAACATATTATAATATGCATTCTAGTGTATCTTCCTAAAACAATTGTTTCCGTTTTTAAATTTGGACATTGAAGTCTCCAATGTTATCGGATGATGTCAAAAAATAAAGTTCAGGAATATGACATAAAACGACGTGACAATGAAAGATGAAATTTTTTAATATCTGTCATCAGTTGAACATGAAATAAATGTAATTAAAATAGGATTACATAAATTTACAACAGGAAAGGGGAGTACCGGGTTTCGCTGGACACATTGGCCTAGGTCAATTGAATTTTGAAAAAATCCCATGAAAATCAAATGCGACATGGGTGGGCCTGAGATTCTTGGGGAAAATTGCTTAGTAACTGAATATTATGCAAATAATTTGTAGAATTATTTGTCTAAGATCCTCCATAATCCATAATATGGTACTCCTCCGCTAATAATTCCAAGGTGATTAGAGTAAGAGTCTAGAGGAAGGATGTGCCATGGGTAAATGAAGCCAGGTAGACCGTTAACAAGTTTTAACCCTTGCGAGCAACGAAAACACTTTAGCTAAGTCACTTTTCGACAGGATTGCGGTGGATGAAATATGATGGATGATTAAAATTGCACAATATCAATTTCTTCCAGAATAAAATTAATTTCGTCAAGGACAAAAGTGGACACAACTAATTTTGTCCAGCACAAAAGTGGACACAACTAATTTCGTCCAGGAAAAAAGTGGACACAATTAATTTCGTCCAGGACAAAAGTAGACACAATTAATTTCACCCAGGACAAAAGTAGACACAATTAATTTCACCCAGGACAATTTTTATTTCTTCCGGACAATATATTATAATCCTGCCTTTCGATTATTCCCAAAACGAGCATTTTCAAAAAAGTTCGAGTATTTTCGAAAGTTTTCGAGTAATTTCGAAAGTTTTCGAGTAATTTCGAAAGTTTTCGAGTAATTTCGAAAGTTTTCGAGTACTTTCGAAAGTTTTCGAGTATTTTCGAAAGTTTTCGAGTATTTTCGAAAGTTTTCGAGTATTTTCGAAAGTTTTCGAGTAT
Organism: Tomocerus qinae; assembly: GCA_020055645.1. Lineage (NCBI taxonomy): Eukaryota > Metazoa > Arthropoda > Collembola > Entomobryomorpha > Tomoceridae > Tomocerus > Tomocerus qinae. The sequence continues at coordinate 36,804,148 of CM034546.1, read as the reverse complement.
TTTCGAAAGTTTTCGAGCATTTTCGAAAGTTTTCGAGTATTTTCGAAAGTTTACGAATATTTTCGAAAGTTTTCGAGTATTTTCAAAAGTTTTCGAGAATTTTTAAAAATTCTCGAATAATTTGTTATTTTTACCCTGGGCCCAAATCTTCTGTTGTTGGGTTCAGTCAACAGATCTGTGGACCTACATTAGGCTAAACCCAGAGCTGCAGGGGTGAAAATAACAAACTTTTATTCGAAAAAAATTCGCTCCCTACAACCTGCCTTGAAAAGGCATAATTGGAAATATTCGTTGAAACAAGGGAAAATAGGTATTTGTATGGCAGACACATGACTTTTGTATGGGATAGCTAAAAATAGATAATGTGAATTTAGGGGTTTATAAATGTGTTTCGGAAATTGAATATCTATGGGAAGCGTCAGCTTCACTCATCACAGCGTCACCGTCACTGCCATAGCTCAGAGCATTGCATTCACTTCATCTACATACCTAAATACCTAAAATAGCCTGGTCATGACAGTTTCTACAGGGTGGCCAATGATGAAGGACATACACTTTGTCCCTAAATAACTTTTGAACGGTATGACATATTCAAAGGAGATAAATACCGATGGAAAGACCAAGAGATTACTTACAAGTGAACTAAATATCAATACTAACAAATCACTAGAACTAGGTAAAAACTAGCTTGGACAAAAATAGATAAATTCGTACTCCCGCGTCAATGATTAAATGCCGCTTTGATCTTTAATAACGTTTCAATTATTAGATCTAGGTAACGAGGTTAGGTTAGATTAGAGAGTTCTTCTAAAGCCCAAATGTTTTAAGTGTAAAATTAAAAACACCTTCACCTGGAAAGTGACACACAAAAAAGAGTAACGTTCAATTCGGAATTTTTGGGAAACAGAATAAAATCTGAATTTTGAAAGGAATGCAATATGAAAAGTTGAGAGTCGATTTTGGACAGTTTTTAGCTCGTCTGAATAAGGCAGCTTATAGAATCTCACAGTCCCTCATAAATCCTAATGGACGTGGTTAAATACGAATGTAAAATAACGAATAATCGTGGAGCCGTGTGTCTATTTGATTTGTTTTTGAATATGAACTGTCTGGGGAATGTTAGGTCATCCTTTTTTAAGGGACCTTGAATCTGAGAAGTTGAAACTTTTTAGTGATGACCGACCCGGGATGCAACCAAATTGGAAAAACAGTCGAAATACGAATCTAACTTTTCAGATTGCATTCCTTACAAAATTCAGATTTTATTGTTTACCAAAAATTCCCCACCGAGCGTAAATCTTTTTTGTGGGTCATTTTCCAGAAGAAGGTGTTTTTATTTTTACACTTAAAAACATGGTTCGTATAATCAAATCGTATATGTTCTTTTATTTGCCGTTAACTTCGTTGACCTGAACCTAATAATTGAAAAGTTAAAAAAGATTAAAGTGGCATTTAGTTATTTACGGAAGTACGAATTCACCTATTTTTGTCCAAGCTACATTTTACCTAGTTCTAGTGATTTGTTATTATTGATATTTAGTTGACCTCTAAGTAATCCTCTAGTCTTTCCATCGGTATCTATCTCGTCTGAATATGTCATACCATTCGAAAGTTATTTACGGCCAAAGTGTATGTCATTCATCTTTGGCCACCTTGTACTTGGGCGGTATAACATTTGCATCACTTTGCTGTTTAGGTTTCTACAGTTACCCCGTTACCATACAAAAAATCACATATCACATACCATACAAAGTGACACTATATTTATTAAAAAATCCACCGTACAAAATTCATGTGTGTGTCATACCTGTTAATTGGCAGCCTTGAAACCCTAGAGGTGTCTTGGGGTGGGACTTGTTCGCTGAAAGACCCAACCTGATTACCTGGTATGCAATGGAGCACAGCAACCTTGACATGTTTCGTGTACTAGTAATGTAGTAGCACTACAAGCAAACGAAGTGCATATAGCAACGCATATGTACTCTATGCATTAGTACTTTTTAGGGCAAAATGTCACGAACTGTGGTATCACCCATTACAAATTGTGGTCTTTTTTAAAAAAAAATTATATCTCATGAATAAGAAAAACACCATTTTTGAGACTCATTTAATGTGTTCAAAAACGGTTGTTCTAAATATCCTGAGATTTTGGGCTCTTTAAGTTCTTGCGCCCAGTGCGTTTTTTAAAGAAAAGTACATGAAAGTTAATTTTTGTATCTAACTACACGTTAAAAGAGACTGTGGTTTCAACGGAATATCTGCTAAACGAAAAAAACACCATTTCCCAAATTTAAGTATGATATTAAGCACTAACTAAACTATGTGTCTTCAAAATTTGGATGCCCTAACTTCTTGCGCCCAGTGTCAAATATTCACTTGTAATAATGTACTCTTATACGGTACTCCCCTTTTACTTGTGATTTATTTGCATCAAAATAGTAATAAAGGAATAAAATAAAAATTGAATTAATAAAAGAAATGGTTAAGGAAGTTTTCCACGTCTGCATAGCAACCACACGGGCCCAATGATATAAAAGATCCAGGAACCGTCGTGTGTTTCTCGATAGTCCAAGGTTTAAGCATGCAGAATTGGCACTATTCAGAGGGGGTTGGGTGGGTAGGGTTTTGTTCAGGTGGTCGATATCTATTGAAAACCGGTGAAATCTCATTTTGCCCCAAACCCCCCCAGGATGGGTCCCGTATAAATATTCTGAGATACGAAGTACTTGTGAGACTTATGTCTTATGCGCACTGTTATGTCCAATCTAACCCACTCAGCTTGTAATATGCAAAGCATATGTTGCTAAGAAAATTATATTAGATTTATTATGTGTGTCTACTCATGTCGCATTGTTATAAATTGTTAGTTGTTATTTTAAAATATGTCAGTTGATCAGTGAATGTCTAAGATGAAAGGTGCATGATCGGTCTTCTCCAATAAATATTTAATTATTGTTAGTAATTGGTGGTTGCAACCAAATCATTTGAAAGTAATCATTAGTAAATATTCTTCGTAATAGCATAGAACCTAAAACACTTCTCAATCATAAAAAAAACTACAGTAGTCTGCCCTAAGATTTTGAGATTTCGAAATATTGAGTTATTTTTAAAATTGTTTTTGTAAATTCAATTGTCGGGTCCGGTGGCGTCGGTAGTCGGGGGGTTGTTTTGGTTGTCGGGTCCGGCGGTGTCTGTTGTCGGGTGGGGTGTCGACTCCTGGGGCGTCGGGTGCGGTGGATTTGGTTGTCGGGTAGGGTGGTGTCGGCTGTCGGGTACCGTGTCGTCGGTTGTCGGGTGGAAGAGATGAGCCTCGTTCTCGTTGAATTGGGAATATACAGATATCCTTGTAATAGGCACGTAGTCAAAAACACACAACGAACGATGTTTTTGGGTTTTTTGCCTCTAACTTAAGCTAAAATAAAAAAATAAGTGGCCTATTTTGGACTCTTGAAGATCAGGCACAGTTGAAAGTTGACATTTGATTTGACATGGCATGTACAGAAGAGAAGTTGCTGACTGTCCTATTAAATCTCAGCTGCCAAAAAGGATGGATCAGTGAAAATGAAAAGCTTCGAATTGTAAGGATGACGAAAATTCAAAACTTGCCTATTTTTTCATCTGTTAAAATTTTACAATAACTTCTGCAAAATTATAATAATTAATACTAATTTATTGAGTTTAATTGTAAATTAAAATGTATATTGATCGAATATTGAACAAATGACTTGATATGCATATTTATCACACTTTCAACTTTAGAAAACCACGAGGGGGACACTATCAAACGATCTAGAGTTGCCATGGTTTGATTTGATAAATTCAATGGAATGTAGGAAGGCAGTGCTAAACGATAAAAAGTTGGCATTGTTTGATTTGATGAATTCAATGGTAAGTGATGACGACGCTGCCAGATTGTTATTCTCTATGAGATGCATCCGTGAGGTGAATACTCCAGAACTTCCGGATGGGGATGATAATCGGTTTTTACCGAAAATTATGCTCAAGTTATTTGAAAAGGGTCTTGCAGCGGAAGAAGAGATGTTAGACGCTGTTGTAAGTAAATATTGTTGAAAACATAATAATTTATTGCCACTGAAAAAGCATTGTCTTTGTTTTGTATTACTTTTAGTTTCTATAACCATATTATGTGCGCACATTGCAAGTTATATCTCTATTTTAATAGGAGAAATATCAAAGTAATATAAATAGTAAATGAAAATAATACTTATTAAGCCCAATAATAAATTGAATTAAAAAATTTCAAAGCTAGCTTCAGTTTAATGAAATTGTAAAATGTAATTTTAAAATATTGTAATACGTATAATGAAGAAGGTATTTCTTTCCAAAATGTTTTAAAAAGCTGATCTGTGGCTATTATCACTCATTATTCAGAGGAGTTTACTCCGATGTATGCGTTTACACTTTCTGTCCGTCCGTCCGTCCGTCCCTATACGTGATAACTTTAGAACGGTTACACCTACAATATTCAAATTTTCAGGAAACAGTCTTGGGGCAAAATGTAGGTCTGAGTTCGTATATGAGCAGGATCGGTCACATCCCCTGACTGGGGGAAAGGGTTGAAAATTTCAATTGGCGATAACTTTGGAACGGTTATACCTAAACTGCTCAAATTTTCAGAGCACAATATTGAGGTAAAATGTAGGTCTGAGTTCGTATATGAGCAGGATCGGTCACATCCCCTGACTGGGGGAAAGGGTTGAAAATTTCAATTGGCGATAACTTTGGAACGGTTATACCTAAACTACTCAAATAAATTTCAATTGCTGATACTTTGGAACGCGAAACTCCTCTGCTGTTATACCCCGTTTTGCAACGGTTTATTATTGCTCATTTTTGCAATTAACTTTTCAAATAAATTATATTGATTCTGTATAGGAAGGGCAACTACAAACCGAAAAGAAAATTAGCCGACATGAAAATGCTACGGGTGTCAGTTTAGTTGATGTTGGTGACACTCAGGGATTTGGGAATGTAGTAACAGTTAAGAATCCTTTGCAAATTAACGTGGTAAGTCAATATATTTAAGTAAATACTGTCTCCATAGTCGTCGGAACGTAATTTATCCAGGGGGGACAAAATGGATACTTCAGAAGGCCTCGTTCACGCCTGGTTGGGGTGTGTGGTCTTCTGAAGTTTCACAAAAATCTTAGGATAGTTTGCTTTTAACTATAAAAATATTTTACAATATGCTAAGCCAAGCATGTATCCAGAAATTTGATTAAGGGGGGCACCAAAATATATTGGTGACACAAAGACATTCGCGCGGAGCGCAAAAAACTATTGGATTTCTGACCTTTTTTGACAAAAAAATCGCCTTTTTCTAGAAATTTAGGGGTGCCCAGCCCTCTCTGTGTACGTGCTTCCGCTAAGCGACGAAATAATAATTTTGATAATAATGTACTCTGCCTCCCAAAAAACTTTGGTATTACTGTATGACGTCTTATCGTTATGACTAAATAGTTCAGGTACTTTTACATGGTGCATTTCCGCCATGGACATTGCCAAAAATCGTTGCCATTAACAGTATATATGATGAATGAAAGTAAATGAAAGTAAAGAATAAGTCCCTTCTGGCCTTATTCTAGGGGGGACTATCCGGTTCCGACGCCTATGACCGTCTCCTCTGTAATGTGAATCAGTGATTATTAATGTCCGAATTTCAAGTTTTGATACTTCCTTCAATTTAGGTGATCAAATGTATACTTCAGTATTTAAATTTTGAAGAGGTGAAAGAATCTCGTTTGATATCCAAAGAATGGGCATCAGTTGGGCTTAATGTTTTAATACCTCGCTCAAAAATTTATTTCAATACCAGTTACCACGATGATGAAAGTTTGACGACGACGACGACAGAAAGACAAGGTCCTATCCAATTTTTCCAAGTCTTTCCAGAACGGAGCGAAGATAACAGAACTTTTCCCTTCAGCAACTTTACATTTTGTAGCCAAGATGAACTTCATGATCCATGGCTAATAGAGGAATTGAATTATTTCTTTCGAAATCACCAACAGTATATCACCAATCTAGAGTTCTCAGACTTATTCCTAGCTGACGATGAATGGAAAGAGGTTCGCCGTTTCAACATTACTTCGTGGATAACTAATTCGCCAATGGCTATGACGAATTCCGATGCGAATACACGTTTGTCCATCAAGTTTGATTGTGAAGGACCAGCAAAACTCTCAGTTGATTCAAATGCTTTGACGAATGTTAAAAATTTCGAATTATCTAAATCCACAGTAAATCTTAAAGATGGATTTCGAATCAGTCCAATCAGCTTGGATATAGTAAATTCGAGATTTACTAGAGATGGAAATCATTTGGATGAGCTATGCATTAACGAATTTGTCGACTTCTCTGCAGCAAAGTATATCCGTCTTCGCTCAAAAAAAAATTCAAGAGTTGTAACCAAATTGTCTATGGACTTTAGCGGATGTCATAAACTGGAAACCCTCAATGTATCAAACATTACACTCATAAACTGGAAAACGTCAAATTGGACAATAGATGAACTATACCTATACAAAGTTCCATTGACATTGGAGACGGGGACGACGAAAATGCAAATCAAAGAACTCCATTTTGTGAATGCACAAATTGATCTTTCAGTTCTCCCACAATCACTGGAAAAACTTTTAATTAAAAATACCCCAGACGAAACTTTTTCGGTTTCCCAACCAATATTTTTACATAATTTAGAATGCCTAAAGTTGCGTTTACCAGTCAACTGTTTTTCAACATTTTCCCAAAATGTTAATTGTCCAAATTTGGTTCGGGTTGACTTGAAAGGATCTCATGAAGAATTGGATCTAGCATGGCTTGCATCAACAAGTGTGAAAATACTTCTCCTCAAGGGAATTACCATTAAGAATGAAGAAAGTAGGACTTTAAATCTTGATAAACTTGTACTGAAGAATTATAAGTTTTCTGAAGTGACTCAAATCTGCAGTAATCATATTCAAGCAAAAGAACTTGTCCTTGTTCATCTTAGGACCCCAACTGCTAGTGACGTTTATGTGGAATTTTCGAATCTTTTGGAAAGTCAGAAGGCCTTCCAAGATTTGGGGCAACGTATTTATGTTAAGAAGGCTAATCAAAAGCAGGTTTTTCCCAAAGGGGAAGGTCTCGGTTGTACTGATGGGGATGGTCTATATTATGTTTACGAAAATAATTTTGGAAGAGAAATTGATTGCGATGAGTTTAACAATACATCTATGAGTGACTTCTAGCAGTTTCGTTAGTGGTGTTCATTGTGTGAGCTGCAAGTTTAGGGTTGGAAAAAATGGCTAAACAAATATAAGTTATGATTTACCAATGTATTTGTACTCTTTTTGTAAACTACGTTTCATAAACTAATATAAATTGAAAATGTAATTTATGACATGACATAAAGAAACAATGACTGTAATTTTAAACTAGTGTTTGGCTGTTCTTTAATCTATGCATATCCAATTAAATTATTTTTGCAATATATATAATGCAAGTGTTAACAATTCAGTAAGTTATAACATCTTAATCCTTATTATACTCCATATTAAGTATGTTGCTTTAAGTAAAATGTCTTTCCAATTTTTGAATCCATTTCAACATAAATTTGAAAGCTTCAAAAACAATTTTAAAGATATAATAGAAATGCTCATATTGTTCCTCTTTTGTTTTATAATTGTATCAAAATAGATTAATTCTAGAAATTATTTTTCTCAATTTCAACTTTTACAAAGCGACATACTTCATCATGGCAATATGCTCATTATCATAAATGCACTAAATGCAGACATCTTTTGTCCTTCCTTAAGGCTAATTGATGCATGGCCCCTGAATGACTGTTTGCATGTTTTTATGCTTCAAATGATCAGGTAAATTTACTTTATGCATATTTCTGTAGTAGAAAGTTTTGGAATCTGGGATTGATTATCTAGGATTTGTGTCTCCAAGATTTTGCAAAAGATTCGTAGTTTCGGAGAAATTAACGCTTCAAAAAGGGCAACAGTTGGCAGAAAAATGACACGGTTTCTTTGATTGGCAATTTTGACGAGATGAAAACGTTTTTCAAAATAATGGCCACTGAATGAAAAAAATTGTCGGAATTTCTCAGAATTTTTACTTTTTTGACACCTAAAAATAATTGAAGTTCACCAAGATGTGGAAATGTGTTAGACTCTTTTTTATCTGCCTATTTCTTAAATATAGTTCCTGGCAGCCTAGATTTCCCAGTTGATTTATACGAATATTTCTTTCATCAATCATACTATACGTCTGCTACCTAAATTATACAGGCATTATGCAACGCCAAATTTAGTTTTAAATCATAACCAAATATTCGAATAGTAAGTAATAACGCAAAGCTATTTATATTTATGAATTTATTTATTTAATATCAAAATTTTCTTATTGAATTAAGGATACCTCTAAAAATCTCATTACAAATTCCAAACAGACAATAATCCAGCTTTAAAAGGGTGAAAAAAATTGAGAAAATAAAGTGACCACAACTTCCCTATTGGGGTAAAGTTTCAAATGGTGCACATCACTTTGTTGTGAATGTACTAGTTCTTTAGCTAGATACAGTTGGATATTTAAAAGAAAACCTTAAAACTATCTGTAAATATGTTATACATTAATTAGTGTTGTAATCCTGTGTTGGTCAACTATTATTAATATTAATTTGTTAAAACGTTTGGTCTCATTGCACTGGGACTGGGAGTAAATATGCAGATATCCTTGTAGCAGTCACACAGTCTACCAAATCACACAACGCGCGAAACTTACAAATGAACTGCGTGTGTGCTTAACTAACTTCACACGCCTAATAACCTACTACTAATAACCAACAACCAAAAACAGAAATAAAATAAAAGTGGCATATTTTGGACATTTGGACTCTTGAAGTTCCGTCACAGTTGACATTTGACATGGCAGAAGAGAAGTTGCTGACTGTCCTGGTAAATCTCAGCTTCCAAAAGGGCTGGATCACTGAAAATGAGAAGCTTCAAATTGTAAGGATGATAGAAAAATCAAAAGTTGCCTATTTTTATCATCTGTTAAAATTATACAATGATTTCTCTATAGTATTAATCGTCTTTAATTATAAATAAAAATTATTAATCGAGTTTCGAATAAATGACTAGATGCGCATGTTCATTACTGTTTTATGTTTTAGAAAACGAGGAAGCTAGAAGATAAAAAGGCAGCAATGCTAGACTTGATGAATACAATGGAATGCGAAGACAACGCTACAAGATTGTTTCTGTCCATGAGATGCATTCATGAGATGAACACTCCAGAACTTCCGGATGGAGATGAGAATCGGTTTTTACCGAAAATTATGACCAAGTTATTTGAAAAGGGTCTCGTGACGCAAGAAGAGATGATTGATGTTGTAAGTTGAGAATATTGAAAATATTAATTATATTGGTAGTTTACCCGGCTTTAAACGAACTCCGAACCTGTCGCAGTATTTAGAAAATACGCTGGTTGGAATACGTTTAGCCTTTTACTCCTTCCGGAGAGAAAAATGCCCTGTGTAAATGTGTTTGGCAAAAATTAAGCCTGATTAATACACAGGGTACGATTTCTCTCCCAAAACACCACCAAAAGCCGGGTGCGGCAAAGGCCGCCTTTGAAGAGTATGGAGTGTACGTTACACATTACGTGGCGGAATAAAAGTGACGTACTACACTAAAATTCGTCGTGCGGTGGTAGTTGAATTTTTTTCACTATATACCACTTGTGCTCGTCTCTCTCGTCTTAGTAGAAACCATATCTATTACATTGGCACTGCAGCATTGAATTTCTTTTAGTTTTCATACCACGTGTGTATAGGGCACTTTTGGTAAGTTAATTCGTATAAATTTAATCCGAGATACATTAAATGTAATAAATAGAAAATGAAATTAATGAAAGCCCAAATGTAAAATTAATTTAAAAATGTTCAGCTTTAGTTGAATGACATTGTAAAATGTATAATTTTCAAAATAGGAATTTAGTTATTTAATTAGGTAGGAATTTAATTATTTCTTCCCAAAATATTTTTGCAACAGAAAATTGATAATGTGGCTCGTATCACATATTAAGTCAATAGTGTTGACAAAATTATAATGTTGGCACTAAAGGATTGTCTTTGTATTACTTTTAGTTTCTATAACAATATGTGCGCATATTGTAAGCTATATTTATATTTTAATACGAAAAATATCAAAGTAATAAATAAAAAATGAATATAATACTTATTTAGCTCTATTATAAATTTAATTAAAAAATGTCAAAGCTGACCCTTCAGTTCAATGACATTATAAAATGTAATTTTAAAATATTGTAACAATAGAAAACTTATAATGTGGCTAGTAACGCTATCATTGCTATTTTTGGCAAATATTGCCCATTGTCCTCTATTGGAAACCAGATTCATGTTGCCATGAATCTGTATAGTGTCTGACAATAAAGCCTTTACAATTACAATATTTTTGGCAAATAATGTTCCAAATAAATTATATTGATTCTGTCATTCGTATAGGAAGGGCAGCTACGAACGGAAAAGAAAATCAACCAACAAGAAAATGCTTCGGGTATCAGTTTAAACAATTTTGGTGACACTCAGGGATGTGGCAATGCAATAATAGTTAAGAATCCTTTTCAAATAAATGTGGTAAGTCAATATAAGTAATGTAAATACTGTCTGGTCTGTAATATGAATCAGTGATTTCCAATGTCAGAATTTGAAATTTGTGTATTTATTGCAATTTATGTAATCAAATGTGTACTCCAGTATTTGAAATTTAAGGAAGTCAAAGTAGCTCGTTTTATCAACAAAGAATGGGCATCAAATGGGCTTAACGTTTTGATACCTCGATCAAAAATTTGTTTCGATCCCAGTTTAGACGATGTTGCCAAAAGACGTGGTCCTATCCAATTTTTCCAAGTCTTTCCGGAACGGAACGAAGATAACAGAACTCTTCCCTTCAGCCACTTTACATTTCGCAGCAAATACCCCCAACAAGGTGCATGGCCAATAGAGGAATTGAATTATTTTTTTCGGAATCAGAAACGGCATATCACCGAACTTAAGTTCAAAGACTTATTCTTAGTTGACGATGATTGGAACAAGGTTGACAGTTATGACATTACTTCTTGGATATCTAATTCTCCAATGGCCATTACGAATTCAGACACTAACCCAAAACTTTCAGTCAAAGTTTATTCTGAAAGACCAGCAAAACTCTCAGTTGATTCAATGGCTTTATCCAATGTTAAAAATTTAGTATTATATAACTGTACAGTCAATCTTAAAGATGGATTTCGAATAAGTCCGATAAGCTTGGATATAAAATATTTGAGCTTTACTAGAGATGGAAATAATTTAGATGAGCTACGCATTAACGAATTTGTCGACTTCTGTAAGGCAAAAGATATCTGTCTTGGCTCTTGTCAAACCAAATTGTCGTTGGATTTGAGTGGATTTCGCCAACTGGAATGCCTCAATTTAACAAACATTACACTCATAAACTGGAAATCGTCAAACTGGGCAATAGATAAACTAAACCTACATAAAGTTCCATTGACATTGGAGTTGGGGACGACGAAAATTCTAATCAAAAAACTTTATTTTGTGAATGCAGAAATTGATCTTTCAGTTCTCCCACAATCACTGGAGCAACTTTTTATCTGTACCTTGAAGGACGTAACTTTTTCGGCTTCCCAACCAATATATTTACATAATTTAAAATGCCTAGCGTTGAATTTAAAAAGCAGTTGTTTTTCAACATTTTCCCAAAATATTAAATGTCCAAATTTGGTTCGGTTTGACTTAACAGGATGGCCAGATTACGATGTAGAATTTGATGTAGCATGGCTTACATCAACAAGTGTGAAAATACTTCTCCTCAAGGGAATTACCATTAAGAATGAAGAAAGTAGGACTTTAAATCTTGATAAACTTGTACTGCATGATTATAAATTTTCTAATTTCACTAATATATGCAGTGCCCATATTCAAACAAAAGATCTTGTCCTTTCTTTTAGTCCTTTGAACGATCCTAATAGTGACGGTTGTAGGGAATTTTCGAATTTTTTGAAAAGTCAAAAGGACTTTCAAGATTTGGGGCAACGTATTTATATTAATAAGGTTACTCAGGAGAAGCTTTTTTCCAATGGGGAAAGTTTCAGTTGTAGTGGTCCATATTATGTTTACGAAAATAATTTTGAAAGAGAAATCGGTCGCGATGAGTTTACAAATGCATTGAAAGACTTTTTCAATATTCAATGGTTTACTGTTTACTGTTTATAAGTGAGTTGCTAGTTTATGGTCGGAATAAAATGGCTAAACAATAAGTTATGATTTACCAATGTATTTGTACTCTTGTTGTAAAACTATGTATTGTAAACTAATGTAAATTGAATTACAAAATCTAGTATTCAATTTGTCTCATTGTAAGTTAAAGATAATTATCAAATACATGAACATGATTTGAATGGCTGTGAATTTAATTTATGACATGACATAAAGAAACAATTGATTGTTATGTGTAAATATTTAAAATGTAATATTATGCAACTTTATATAAAGCTATTATTATGGCACTTTTTTTAATCTATGCATATCCAATTCAATAATTTCCAATTTTTGGATCCATTTCAACATATATTGGAAGGCTTCCAAAAAAAATTTGATGACAAAAAAAATGCTCATATTGTTCTACTTTTGTGCTATAATTGTATTGAAATAGAATAATTCTAGAAATTTTGTTTCTCAATTTCACCTTTACAAATCTACATGCTTCATCAAGGCAATATGCTCATTATCATAAATGCAGACATCTTTTGTCCTTCCTGAAGGGTAATTGATGTATGGCCACTCCTGAATAACCGTTTACATAATTATGCTTCAAATGATCATGGGTATTTACTTTATGCAAAACACAGTGGTAGAAAGTTTGGAAACCTGTGATTGATTATCTAGGATTTCTGTGTCTAATATTTTGCGAAAGGTCTTAATTTCGTAAATTTTTTTTCAAAAACGGCAAAAGTTGTCAGAAAAGTGGCGCGGTTTCTTTGATAAGCGCTTTAGACGAGATGAAAACGTTTATCAAAATATTGGCGACTTAATGAAAAGATCGGTGAGGTTCTTATTGAATTTGGATAAAACAACATATACATACATATATCAATCGTAAGTTGCTATGGCTTGCAATAAATGCATTACAATTACAATACAAGCACAATAACATTAATCTCTTTTTTCCTTCTATAATACTTTTATGTGCTTCAATTTTCCAACTTGTGTAGATTGACTGTGAATCATTTATTACTCACTATAAAAGTTTAATATTGTACCACATGCTAATTTTGTTGTAATTAATTTGAGTGCTTCACAGTATAATACTTCCGGCTATAATGAGCAATAAATAAATACCGAAACACGAGAGTATGTCGTGTCTAAGTATTATAAATTAGTTAACTTTTACTTATTAATTAATAGTTCTAATAATAGAGTGTTCAGTATAGAACTCAAAGAATGTACTTACAATAATATTATCATATTGTTGTTTCTTCTACGCAAGAGTTCTGACATCTTTGTGACATAATTGTCGGAATTCCTTCAGAATACTTTGGCACTTAAATAACTGAAATTCACCAAAATGTGGAAAGGTGTTACACTCTTTTTTATCTGCCTATATTTCTTAAACATAGTTCATGGCAGCCAAATAGATTTCCCAGTTGATCTTACAATGTACCAAAATTGTACCTTTCATCTGACACATTTTTCTGGTTCATTCAAGGACAACATAGAAAGTTTTATATTTAAAACTCAACTTGCTCAGCCTTTGACAATTCAAGAGAAGAAACCCGAAAAATATTGGGATGGTTTCAAAATCAAAGAAATTTTGGTGACAAAAGAAGTTTGTGACCTAAATGTCATTTTTATGCCTTTGTCATATGGAGACATTCTTGGAACTTTAAAAGGATCATGGAGAGCTCTTCGTTCACAAAGTGTATTTTGGATCATCTCTGGGAACCTAGAAGAAAATATCGCGACTCTTCAATTCCTAAATGCGATTAGCAAATTCAACGCACATTTATATCTCAGCAGGATACATGAGAATAATTTGATGTCCACCAGCCTTATGTATGGAAATACCTTTTCAGAGATTCATTCCTCAAGGGATTTTCCACTTCGGCTGGAACGATTGTACGGGGAAGACGGAATTATTTCTCTAAATGGAAAAGAGATATTTATTCGTGTTTTGTCTTGGCCCTCCAAATACAGACAAGATCCACCTGAATCATATTTTGCAGCAATAAACGCCTACTACAAACATTACGATGTTCAAGTAACTTCCGTGACTGGATCGACGATTCTGATTGGTCAATTGGCAAAATTGTACAATTTCACTCAGAGATTTGTAACAGAGAAAGATGAATTTGAAATCAATGAAAATGGAGTAGACGAACTTGTACCTTGTGGGACTATCCACCTTGATAGGCCAAGCAATTTTTTCTATAACATGTCTATAGAAAAATTTCTGACTACTCTGTCACCTCTCCACACAGTCGATACTGTCTTTGCATATTGCTCAGTGGAAGAATCCTCTGATAAACAAAAATATTCTATCAATTGGGCCACAAGAGACACTTTTGACTTCACAACGTGGATTTTGTTGGTTATTCTTTATTTTACAATATCGGTCTACATAATGCTACATGATTATAGTAAAGGCAAAAAAATCAGGCTATCCTCTTTTTACGATGGGTTATCGCTGCTACTACGTCAAGATCATGCTCCTGTGGCCAAATACATCATTCTGCTATTTGCAATGGTGTCCCTCTTTTTGGGATGGGTATACGAATCAAGAATGACAAGCAATCTCACAGTCTACGAAAAAGAACTAGTTTTGACTTTTCAAGAAGTTATTGACAAAGGGTTTAAATATATCGTGGAAGATGTCAAAGGAAAAAATGGAAGTTCATTCGTTGCAGAGCATCCAACTATGGCAAATTATTTTAAGAGTCAAAAATTTTCTGAACAAAATTTAATTGACACACTCAAAAGAGTTAACTTTTCAAACTTTGATATTCAGACAGGATATGAAAAGCTTGTACACGTTTATGGGCCGCGACTCAAATCTTATGATGGGTTTCCATTTTGGATTAAAGAAAATGAGGATTTTTATTTTGGACCGTTTCTGTCTACTTCTAATGAATTTTTACATATTTGGAAAGATATTTTCACCGTACACATTATACATCCCTTCATATCTGAAGATTTGGAGCGTTATGTCCCTGCAGCCTATTCAATTGTTGGCAGAGGGAATAATCTTTACATAGACGTGGAAAAGAAGTATTTTCCTATAATTTCCCTCCCAATATTTCATCCAATTGAATGTCATAAAATTGAAGATGACAAGATGGATACAACGACATATTCCGTTTTATTGGAAGGTTGTTTCATGGAAAATTTTAATCATGGTTTGAAAAGATTTATTGAATCAGGAATTTATGAATCTGTAAATCAAATCGGTATGTATGAAATAACTTTTCAATCAGCGGTCAGAAAAGTATTAGCCGTTGACAATTTTCAAAATCAGTTACCCAAAAAATTAGGTATGCAATCTAACCTAATGATGATTTTTGAATATTTCGGATATGCCCTATTACTATGCTTTGTAGTACTTCTTACAGAAATTTTCAGAAAGCATACAATTACGGAAATGTATAACAAAATTAAGGAAAGTTTCTGTAGCAAATGTATTCGGTTCATTCAGATTTCACTAAATTCTCGATTTATTTCCTCAATCAGACTACGACTCTTACGATTGCGGCATATATTATACAGCCAAGGCCAAACTTAAGTTTTAAATTATAACCAAACATTTGAATGTTTGTAAGTGATAATATAAAACTTTTTCTTATTTCACTACAAAGACACCTATACTTAAAATAAAATAATGACTTCTTTTAGGATATTATTTAGTTGTCAGTATCGCCACGTTTTAAGCAAATGGATTATTTGCCAAACTGTCTAAAATAAGTAAATATAGTTCATTAACAGAATCATTATATAGAACAGATAGGCAAAGGCAAAAATTACATTACATATAATTATGCTTGATAATGAGGATGATAATAAATCAAATTAAGTAAAACCATAGCTATAGTTCTAGGGCGACAACAACAAATTTATAAAACATGATAGTTAGAACATAATATTAAGTAATTGCTCAAGAATGTTTTCCCCATTCAAATAGTAAACTCATTTGCATGGACTATTTTCCATAAAAGGAAATTAATAAGTACCTATATAACAATTAATACTGGCAGCTTACGCCAATTGTACTAAAATATTAATCTGTTAAATAGAATCGCTGTCACGCATTTACTTGATTTTCTTTTCTTCTAATTATATTGTATTATACCAAATAAGTATTGTAGATACTATAAGTAGATGTCTGTATAATAAAAAATCAATCTACAACAATTAATAGTCAAGCAGGACTGTGTCATTACATATATGTATAGTATTTGGTAGTCCACACATTATTTAGCATAATATTCTGTATATTTAGGTATTTACATCAAAACAACGTACTAACTTAGCCCTATTCAAGCAGTAAATAGTTGTTTGGATTTTTTACATTTATAAATGAATATTCACTTAATCTAGGGTGATGCGGAGGAATTTTTTCCGCAAAAATTAAATTAATCTCATTTCTAAAAGCTCTGAGACCCATTTCTTCTAAATTAGTCATCCAAGATTTATATTTTTGAAAGTTATTAGAATTCATTTTTGCAAGGAAGTGTATTTTTACTGACGCCTGGCCTAAAGGAAGGAAGTCAGGAAAATCATTTTTGAAATTATCAAAAACTGCAAATTCGGCTCCTTCCGTATCCATTTTTAGAATATCTATAAATGTATGCCCATATTTTTTCATAGTTGATAAAAGAGATCTAGTGTTGTTTGTAAGTGTATCATTAACTCCTATACCAACTTTTTCGATAAAAACCCTTCCAGGGTAATTTTTTGGTAATTGTACTTTAGTTATGTCTATGGTATGGTCAAATATGTACACCAAACAGTTTGTACGAGCCACAATCTCATTTTCAAAACTGGTTTCTCCGTTACATCCATAAGAATACACAATGCATGGCTTTGATTTCTTTGCCAAGTGATTAAGACCACAAATCCATTTTCCTCCGTCACCAAATTGTCCGACTCGCTCAACTGTATGTGGGCAGTCAAAATTAGGATAAAAAAGGTCCCAGATTGAAATACCATTATTGAAATTCCACCAGTTATTTGGGTCGATCAAATATTTTTTTTCCATCATTTTCCTCGCTTTTAAACTTCTTTTCCAGTTTTCATTTGCTTCTTCTAATCGTTTTTCAATTGAACACTGTAACGTTTTTTTCCACTCTTGAATCTCTCTCAACATTTCGTCTGTTTTCTTCTCTGTAGTGAAATGTTTAATAAATCAGCCAATTCAGAAATCATGTACTAATAAATACGGATTTACTGTATTAATTTACTGAAACATCAGTTTCATTTTACCTTCTGGGGGTGTTATCTTCCAAATTGTGATGATGATAAAAATCCAAATAGCAATCGATAGATATAAAATATTATTCATTTTTGTCTCCAATGTACGTTATACCGTTGGCTATTAATACATTATTATTTTACAATTCAGTGTTTTATTTATTTCCAGTTTAAAAGTAGTATTTAACTCGGTGTTCAATTTGGAATATTATGCAAACTCTTTTCCACTTTTAACCTCAACAATTTTCAAAATACGAAACATCCAAAATAATCTATAAAGGTAGAACATAATATATTTTCACAGTGCTCAGTATCTCAGTTACTATTTATAAATGTTCAGTGTAGAAAGAAATTGGGCTGGGAGTAAATGTTTCTTGTCTTTACAAGTTTGATTTCTTTTGAGTGTATGCCATTGTTGTACAATGTATGCTATTTGTAATTTGTTAGGAATAGTTCTTATATAGGTACTTTGTGTTTTTAATGTTATTGTCCTCCACAATAAAGAATTATGACATAATGTTTATAATATCATACACTTACACTTTATTCCATATTGTTTCCGGGTAATAAAAGCAAGGAAGGTCTTATAATATAATAGATATAAACATGAAATCTATAACTATTTACCATACTAGTGTGTTTTTAAGTTTTGTGTTTCTAAATGCTAATAACACTGCATGGTAGCCCCCTAAATTGGCATACACCTTTTGGCACACAATAAAAAAACATCATATTGGCATAAAAATCAACGTTTTTGCAAAAAAAATTTCGACCACTGGTTGGCATAAAGTGTGTTGGTTACTAACTATCGGATGAAAAGGTAAAAAAATGAAATAAAAGTAATAAACGAATTAACATTTCTAATATATATAAAATGCTAATATCTGATATTATTCTGCTTACTTTATTCATTATTCAGGTTAGGTAAAATTGCCTTTTTCTGGATACTGGATACGTGCTTGGGGTAAACCTATCACACACTAATAGTTAAAACTGCAACAATTCTGAGTAATATGCAAATGATTCTACTTCGTTTATATTATTTTGAAATGCATGAAAATCTACAACGCGACTGCGCATTGTACCCGGGTTCACAAAAATGATTTGAATTATTACTAAAATTCCTTAATGTTATTCCTAAGTAAAGCTCTTGGCTCTGGTCACTTTGGACGAAAAACTCGGTTGATTCTCCAAAACAAATAAACAGTATTCAAATATCGACAGAGTTTTTGCCTTCCCTCCAGTATTTTGCTGTTACTTTTTGTTCGATATAGATGGAAGATTCAAGATGAGCTGCTATATCTGCCCAATTTGTTTTGATTTGTTAATAATACCAACAGAAATTGCTCCAGAAACGGCTATACAAGTTTATTACCCAGTCGGAACATTCTGTGGGCACGTTTTCCACCATATCTGTTTGTCTACATGGCTAGACACCAAAAAAGGAAAGGGGCAAGTCATTTCTTTTATCAGAATATTTTAATAGTGTAGGTAATGTTTTATTCCACATTTAATTATGTCAAGGTTTTACTAATGATGGGTGATATATAAGTGGTTTGTAATGAATACAGTTTACTACCTCAATGTAATACATCAAAGATAAAATTAGGGTTTACCTGTTGGTACAAAATCATTTCATCAAATTTATTTTCTTTATGAAATAATTTTGATTACAGGTTACCCTTGTCTTGTCCTTTTTGCAACGAGCCTATCCTTTTAATGGACGTTGTCAAAATTTATTTTCTTGCCAGCGAAGATTATGAAGATTATTACTCTGTGTTGAAGAAAAGGGATATTGTGATCTTGGATGAAAGGCCATTAAAAGAGGAAACGGAATTGGTGAAAATAGACACACATGAACTTCAACAGGCAATCGAGGACGATTATTATAAGATAATTGAGTTGGCTGTAAACATTGAACGACAGGAGAATGTCATTTTGTCATCCGGCAATCCTGCAGGAAGTTTCAGGTGATAATAACTATTTATTAATTATTGAATCTTGGAAATTATTATTTAATAGTGTATCTTTTGGCAATGACTTTATTAGTGGTCGCAGTTGCAAATCTTTGGAAGAAGAAAATAAATATCTAACTGAATTATGTGAAGAGGCAGAGAAATGTCTTGCAATGCAAGTCGAATTAGAAAATCATCATGAAATTTTTAGTCTTTTCTCATCTGATGCTATTTCAGGCAATGACAATGCAAAACGAGTCTTCGTTAATTCTGATGACAAAAATACAGCCACATACGATATCCCAGAGGAAATGTTGGAAAAAATTAAGCAGCTTGAAATGTAAGTAGTGCAAAATATTATTTAAAATGCTAAAATTACATTTTCCGTTTCAATACGATAAAACCATTTAAATTTATTTCAGAAAGCAAGAAATTTGTGCCGAGAAGGAAAAGGCTTTGGAAACTTTAATGAAAACCTATTTCGATACAGATTCATCTCTGTCTATTGCTAATATAATCAGAACCACGATAATTGGAAGTCCGTTAAGTTTCACTGAAAAGCGGGCAGTTGAAGAATACATGCAAAAACAACATCTTAAATTCCCTATATCAAAAAAGCAAGTCATTATTTACCTTCCACGAGGAAATTCCTACTTCCCGACGCTTGAGCTGCTACAATTACAACTCGTTGCATTTTTAAAAGTGTCTAAAATCCGCTACAAATTTAAAACCATAAAACCCGATGTGCAAAATTGTCCTGTCCTAAGAATTGGCAACAAAAATATTTACGACCCGAACATTTGCTGCGAATTAATCAGGAAAATGTATTGCAAAATACCAAAGGAGAAGAAGAGAGACTACAAATGGATTAAATTGTGCAATATTTTCTCGACCAAGATGATTTGGGGGATTCTACTCTGGCAATGGGTTTACAGTGACGAAGATCCAATGATGTTTCCCAAAAATGACAACTCAAAAAAGATTGCTGCAGCTATTAAGATACAAATCCAAGAAAAGGCAAGAGAAGAATCATTACTTGGCTTCTTGGAAAAAGAAAAAGTGATTCAAATTGTCATCAACGATTTTAAAGTACTTTCGAAGGAACTCGGAGAGAATGACTACTTTTTTGGAGCAGAACCAAATGAAATTGACTGCTGCGCTTTCGTTCTGTTTGCTCAAATATTATGGAATACTCCTGGATCTGAACTTCGAGAGGAATTACTCAAGCAAGACAATCTGATCGCTTTCGTCAAACGGATGAGACAAACATTTTGGCCAGAATGGATGGCAGGCTCTGCTGTTCCTCTTTTTTGGGTTGGTCAATCTTCATCGCGTTAAGTTGCCACTTGCATAAATCTTGTGCATTCAAATGATGGCTGAACTTTGTGTTGTATTAACTGTTTTATTTGATGATAGTAAATGTCATAGGCAAAGTCAACTAACATGTTCAATTAGCATATAATTTCTAACTTTTTATAAAATGCCCTTCACCTTGCATGCCATATAGATCTGTACGCTTATATATATATATCCATCGTCATCGTAGATATAAATCTGAACGCCTGTGTTCTATTTAAGAGATACTTGATAGCGAAGACAGGGTTGAAATAGTTATACCCTTTTTGTCAACACGTAACACCTTTATGTCAACAAGATGCCTATTGTGCATGGAATATGTACAATATAGCACAAGTTCCATTTATTGTACATTGTGAGACACGGTGTAAAGCTTGAACTAAGCTACTCACTAATCACTGTAATCACTGCCCTCACATTACCATTTTATGCATTATCAGGTATTCAGATTTTGATGATAAGGTAGAATGTTCATATAAGTTGATGACTCGCAGTAGTTTAGTTTACTGCCTTCTTTTCAACCGAAAGTGGTGTTGACAAAAAGTTTTGGTTTTTTTCGTTCTGTTGACATTTTAGTGTTCACAAAAGGGGGTGAATCTATTAAATAAAAGTTCATCATGTTCTTAATTTGTGGTATAATTAGAGCAAATCTAATTATATTTCCGAATTTCAACTTTACATGCCAATTCACTTCATAAGCTATGATTATTATTACAAGTTTAGTTGAGACCTCTCTTGTCCTTCCCTAATACCATAATTACACTTAATTAAGAGATGTAGTCAATATCACATTTTGTGTCAATATTTAAGGTATAATTGCATTTTACTTTTCCCCTTTATTAATTTCTAAATTGACTAAATTTGCATGCATATAGAACAAACAAATACTTAGCGATTAGATTGACTTGCACACAATTGACAAAAATTGACTCTTTTGGATAAAAGCACATCACAAATGTACCAATGTCGTATTTCAAAAAGCTTGAAGAATTTTGACAATGCCTCTACTCAGAGAGTACAAATACTTTGAGATAGATGTTCGTTTAGCGAAATAAAAATTTCCAAAATAAATTTTGTCTGGTGTAAATGAAGAATGCAGTCTTTTGTTGTATTCAAACGTTTTAGTTTTTCTAAGGGCGTAAACTGGATTCCGAGATTTAATGAATGCTTTGGAATCATGGTAAACTAGGGCAAATGACCATACTGTAGATATCCACAAAGCAGTGATGGTTGATGAACAGTATATAATTGTAAATATTAGCCAGCTGTCAAGAGATGCATGTCTTCGAATGACCATGTAACAACAAATGTATGTGATACGTTTGATGAAATATTGGATACTTGTCAACGGATTTGAATACAACTCATTAATCATCATCGTTAAAATATTCAGGGCTCTAGAGTATATAATGTCAAGTAAGATTTTCTATTGCTCCTGTAAAAAGCATAATATTGAAATTATCGATTTAAATTAAAATTTGTTATTAAGATTTGTAACAAATAGATATTTTTAATGATTTTCTTACCTTATTTCATGATTGACAAATCTGTAATTGACTACAAAAGCTATCGGGATGAGAATTAAAAATACTATACGTATTACTTCAGCTGTTACTACCAATCCCTCAATAACAATATAAATTAAAAATATGCAATAGTCAAAAACGGTGTCCATTGGTAACAGAGATGTTATAAAAGCCGACCATTTTGGTTTAACAACGGGCATTATGGATAATATAAATGGCCATGCAAACATTAAATAAAAACAGATCAGATTTATTATCGTGTCATGCATTCGATTCAATCCAATTCTTCGTTTTGAGAATTCGTCTGTAATAAAGAATAAATAAAATACATTGGGAACATCCTAAATTTAAATTTTTGTTTAATTTACCTTGAATATTTCCATGAAATGTAAATAAGGTGTTAATTAGTAACAGTATTGAATTCTGTTGAAGAATAAACGTGTACACAGACAATATACCTGCACACATCGTAACAATAGCTAATGAGCAACAATATGTTCCAAAAGATTCAGGATCGAGTTTAAATTCGTATAAAAATCGTAGTACCAAATAAAACAAATAGAAATGAGTTCCAAAACAAAGAAAATACGATTTCAATTTTCCATATTTAGTTTTTGATGGTGAAACTTTTCCATCTGCATTACAAATGAAAGGCACACTGCCAAAAATATTTCCCAAACGAATTGATTTCTGCAAAAGTTTATGCAAAATTAAAATTAGTACTTCATGATCAAAACTCGGTAACTGAAATTGACGTCCCATAATTTACTTTTTACTTTTTCTTAAACAAGGTCTTTATTCTGTACCAACAAATAATCAAATGGTTTATATTAATTTTTTTATTCAAACGTTTCGTTTTTCTATTTATGAAACCTAATTCACCGATAAATCATCTATAACCCGATTTACCGTACTTACAATAACTGACTGATGTGGAAATTTATTGACACGTAGTATAATCGTTGTTGAATCAAATCCTATAGAGTATTGTTCGTTTTACATAATAGGAGGGTAGATTATAGTCGAAAGGTTCAAATTAAATGCTCTATAGTAAATACAACACTACCCACTTCAATTTCGCGGAGGGTATATATTTTGAGCAAATGTATATAGAGCTTTAATCATTGTTTATTCGTTCCAATTTCCAGAAAAGAATTATTTTTCTTTTTTATTACGCTACAATCAATAAAATGACTGTGTAACGTATTTCTCGGAAAATACAGATTGCGGGGGACGTAAACTTTGACTTTCCACTAATTTTTCATAGTTATATTGTAAGGACTACCTATAACAACTACGTACCTAAAAATAGTTTTAGTGTATTTCAATTCATATGTGATAAATCATATCTATACCAGGACATCGATTTAGATTACAGATAACTACGTTATATACGCAGGTACCTGGAATATAAATGTTGCTTACAAAAGGTTACTAACATGCCAATTTCAGGTTTTTCGGCTCCAAATGTAAGTACAACTGTGTATTTATTTGTATTTGTATATATGGTAAAAAGCATCATTGTCAGACTTCAGTGTGAGTGAACCAGTATCGTATTTTGTCAGCAATTTTATGAATTAGGTTTCATCTTGATAAAATTGTACATGACAATATAAACCCATTTACAAATTAGTACTTTAAAAAATATTTTGCTTCTAAAATGAGAATAAGGTTTTCATGCCTAAGAAATAAATGCTCGTCATGTTCTTACTTTGGGGTATTATTATATTAATATGGAATAATTGTATAACTTATGTTTCCCAATTTCAACATTATATGCCCATTCACTTCATAAGCCATGCTTATAACTACCAGCTCAGACCTCTCCTCTTGTCCCTCCCTAATGATATATACTTAAGAGATGTAATCAGTTCTTCGAGTCAATATTCCAACAACGATTAAGGTATAATTGCATTTAATCTTTTCATATCACCAATTTTTATAGTGTCTAAATTCATATTGCATTTAGAACAAAAATACTTAAGAATTAGATTAAATTGCACATAATTGATATTTTCAGAGAAAAAGCCAACACAAAATGTCATACCAATGTCATTTTTCAAAAAGCTTGAAGAATTTTGACAATGCCTCTACTCATAGAGTACAAAAACTTTGAGACAGATGTACGTTTGGCGAAATAAAAATTTCCAAAATAAATTTTGTCTGGTGTAAATGAAGAATGTAGTATTTTGTTGTATTCAAACTTGTCTGTTTTTCTAAGGCAGTAAACAGGATTCTGAGATTTAATGAATGCTTTTGAATCGTGGTACACCAGGGCAAATGACCATAACGTAAATATCCACAAAGCGGTGATGGTTGATGAACAGTACATCAATGTAAATATTGTCCAGCTGTCCAGAAATGCATGTTCGCGAATGATCATGTAATAAATAATGTATATGCTTCGTTTGATAAAAAATTGAATAATTGACAAAGAATTTGAATACAACTCATTCATTATCATCGTTAAAATATTCAGTGCTCTAGAGTGTTTTAATATATTCGTTGTCGATCTCAGCTCACTTAATGTCAAGTAAGATTTTCTATTGCTCCTATGTAAAGTACCATATTAATATTATTGATTTAAATTGCAATTTGTAATAAAATTTGCCACAAATAAATATTTAATGAATTTCTTACCTTATTTCATGATTAACAAATCTGTAGTTGACTACAAAAGCTATCAGGATAAACATTAGAAATACTATACGTATTACTTCAGCTGTTACTACCAATCCCTCAATTACAATACAAATTAAAAAAATGCAATAGTCAAAAACCGTGTCCATTGGTAAAATAGATGTCATAAATACCGACCAATTTCGTTTCACAACGGGAACTATCGATATGAGAAATGGCCACACAAACATTAAGTAAAAACAGATCAGATTTATTAACGTGTTATGCATTCGATTCAGTCCAGTTCTTCGTTTCGAGAATTCGTCTGTAATAAAAATGTAAGAAATGTAATATTATGTAATACACTGAGAACGTGGGAACATTCTAAATTTAAAGGATTTTAATAATTGTATTTATTTTAGTTTTCTTACTTTGAAAATTTCCATGAAATGTAAACAAGGTGTTAATGAGGAGCAGTATTGATTTCTGTTTAAGAATCGTATTGTACGTATATAATAAATTTGACAATAACGTGAGTATAGCTAATGAGCAACAATATGTTCCAAAAGAATCAGGATCGAGTTTAACGTCGTAGAAAAGTCGGAGCAGCAAATAAAACAAATATAAATGAGTTGCAAAACAAAGAAAACAGGATTTTAATTTTCCATATTTTGATTTTGATGGTGAAACTGTTACATCTGCATTACAAATGAAAGATACACTGCCAAAAATATTTCCCAAACGAATTGATTTCTGCAAAAGTTTGTTCAAAATTAAAATAAGTAATTCATAATCAAAACGTGGTAACTGAAATTGACGCCCCATAATTTTGGTTTTTAAATTTTCTTAAACCAGGTCTTTATGCTGTGCCAACAAATATTCAAATTTTGTTTTTTCGTTTTTCTATTCACAGCCAATAAATATCACTCCAATTTCCTTCACTTTTAACAACCGACTGATTTTTAAAATTTATTGGTACTTAGTGTGTTTTTTTTAAATCAAATACTATAGTGTTTTCCATTCTATATAAATAGAACGGTAGAAAGTAGATTATAGTGGAAAGTGTCAAAGTAACTGTTCAATAATCTCTACAACACTACACATTTCCATTTCGGAGAGTATATTTAAAATAAAAAAATTTCCCCCTATTAATTCCTGCCAATTTGCAGAAAAGTCAGAAAAGAAACGACTTTTTTTGTTTTTTTAGTCTATAATCAATATAATAATGACTGTAACATATTTCTTGGTAAATACAAAATGAAAGGAGAACTGAAACCTTTAATTTGTGCTTAGTGTTTTCTAATTCCACATAAGTATGGGATTGAGTACCTATTACATGACAACTAAAGGTGTTTAAGAAATTTTTTTATTGCTATTTCATTTCACAATAACATGCCGATGCCATAAATCCTATAGATCATATCTATATCAGACATTGGCCTAGATTACAGATAATTACTTTGTATACAGGCACCTTAAATTTAAGTATTGCTCACAAAAGTCTTCAAACATACTAATTTCAGGATTTTGGGTTCCATATGTAATTCCATTTCATCAGTTCTTATAAAGTCTAAATTCATATTGCATGTAGAACAAAAATACTTAACAATTAGATTAAATTATACATAATTGACAACAATTTACAATTTTTGGTAGTAAAACACATCGTAATGTTGTTTTTCAAAAAGCTTGAAGGATTTTGACAAGGCCCTTACTCAGAGAATACAAACACCTTGAGATAGATGCCCGTTTAAAGAAATAAAAATTTCCAAAATAAATTTTGTCGACTGTAAATGAAGAATGTAGTCTTTTATTGTATTCAAACGTGTCGGTTTTTCTGAAGCTGTAAACTGGATTCTGAGATTTAATGAATGCTTTGGAATCGTGGTAAACTAGGGCAAATGACCATAACGTAAATATCCACAAAGCGGTGATGGTTGATGAACAGTACATAAATGTAAATATTGTCCAGCTGTCTAGAAATGCATGTCTTCGAATGATCATGTAACAACAAATGTATATGACACGTTTGACAAAAAATTGAATATATGTCAACGGATTTGAAAACAACTCATTCATTATCATTGTTAAAATATTCAGTGCTCTAGAGTATACTAAAATATTTGTTGTCGACCTCAGCTTACTTATTGTCAAGTAAGATTTTCTGTTTCTCCTTTAAAAAGCATATTAATATTATTACCAATTAAATTGAAATTTGTATTAAGGTTTACAACAAATAGATATTTAATGATTTTCTTACCTTATTTCATGATTAACAAATCTGTAGTTGAATACAAAAGCTATCGGAATGAAAATTAGAAATACTATACGTATTACTTCAGCTGTTATTACCCATCTCTCAATAGTAATAAAAATTATAAAAATGCAGTAGTCAAAAAAGGTGTCCATTGGTAATAGACATGTCATAAATACGGACCAATTTCGTTTCACAACGGGAACTATCGATATCAGAAATGGCCACACAAACATTAAGTAAAAACAGACTAAATTTATAATTTTGTTGTGCGTTCGATTCAATTCAATTCTTCGTTTCGAAAATTCGTCTGTAATAAAGTAATACATGAAAAATAATGGGAGAGATTTTATTAAATATTTGTTTAATTTAGTTTTCTTACCTTGAAACTTTGCATGAAATGTAAATAAGGTGTTAATCAGGAGGAGTATTGAATTCTGTTTAAGAATAAAGGTGTAAGCGTACAATAAAGCTACACACACCGAAACTATAGCTAATAAGCAACAATATGTTCCAAACGATTCAGGATCTAGTTTAAATTCGTAAAACCATCGTAACAACAAATAAAAGAAATATAAATGAGTCCAAAAGTAAAGAAAATATGATTTTAATTTCACGTTTTTGTTGATCGAAACTTTTCCATCTCCACTACAAATTAAAGGCACACTGCCAAAAACATTCCCCAAACGAATTGATTTCTGCAAAAGTTTATGCAAAATTAAAATACGTACTCCATATTCTAACTGCGGTAACTGAAAATGAACTCCCATGATTTTAGTAGTCTACACTTTTTCTTAAATTAGGTCGTTTGCTGTTCCAACAAATATTTAAATTTTGTTTGTATCCTACTTTTCACTTTCCTATTCGCAAAATCAAAATTGGCAATTTAAATCACTCCCATTTACGGCACTTACAATGACCAACTGATTTGGAAATTTATTGACGTTTGATGCTGTATAGAGTTTTGTCCGTTCTACATTGGTAGAAGGTAAATTATAGTCGAAATTTTCAAATTAATTGCTCAGTAGTTGTTACAACACTGAAAGCCCATTTCCATGCATTTCAGAGAGTACATTTAAAATAGAAGTAGAGTTTTAATCTATGTTTATTATTCGTGCCAATATGCAGAAAAGTTTTTTGTTTTTAGTACTACCCTATAATTTATATAATAGCAGCAACGTATTTCTCGATAAGTACAGATTGCGGAAGAACAGAAAACTTTGCCCTTTGACTAATTATTTTCGAGTTATACAGGTATGGTATGGACTACTTAGTACAACTGCGTGTCTAAAATATAGTTGTATTGCTATTTCATTTCACATGCCATAAATCCTATCTATACCACAAATTGATTTAGATTACAAATGTTCAGGCACCTGGAATTACTAAAGTTCCCAAACATGCCAATTTCGGGTTTTTCTAGTCCAAATGTCTGTACAACTATGTATTTATTCTACAAATGGTAAAGCAATATATTATTTCAACGCCAAATGAAACACTTATATTCCTTTCCTCCAACTATATGCCTATTACGGGTACACATAAATCATGGATAATTGATGAAATCCAGGAAGTAAATATAGTACATAACTGAAATAATGAACTACAGGGTGTCAAACTAGGATTCAGGCCCTATGTATCTAAAGAACCGTAAGTAGCACGACAAAACCGTTGATACCAATCGAAAGCCCGTGCAAAGTTACATTGAAATACCGGTTTTCATCAACTTATTTCTACGCATTCGCTTACAACAGCAGTTCTCCCAAAAAAAGTTGAAAATATAAATAAATTACTATCTAATTCGTGACCAAATCTAAGGCAGCGGTACTGTGTTGCGACTGTTGCCGCTGTTGCCGCCGTTGCCGCTGGGAGGTATGGGGGTGAGCGGCAACAGCGGAGACAGTGGCGACACGCTCCAACCACTGGCGGCAACAGTGGCGACACGCTACAACCACTAGCGGCAACAGCGGCGACACGCTACAACCACTTGCGGCAACAGCGGCGACACGCTGCAACCACTAGCGGCAACAGAGTCACATTAATCTGATTTCCTCTGTTGCCGCTAAATCTAATATAAGCCAGTGCACTGTTGCTCTGAGCTCAATGCTAAGACAAGAGCAAAACAGAGGAAACCAGATTAATGTGTCTCTGTTGCCGCTGGTCAGTGTTGCCGCCAGTGGTTGCAGCGTGTCGCCGCTGTTGCTGCAAGTGGTTGTAGCTTGTCCCCGCTGTTGCCCCAAGTGGTTGTAGCGTGTCGCCACTGTTGCCGCCAGGGGTTCTAGCGTGTCGCCACTGTTGCCGTTGTTGCCACTGTCTCCGCTATTATGCTGTTGCCGCTCACCCCTATACCTCCCAGCGGCAACGGCGGCAACAGCGGAAACAGTTGCAACACAGTACCGCTGCCTAAATTCAGCCCCCGCGACAGATTTGGTCACGAATTAGTTAGTAATTTATTTATATTTTCAACTTTTTTTGGGAGAACTGCAGGTGTAAGCGAATGCGTAAGAATAAGTTGATGAAAACCGGTGTTTTAATGTAACTTTGCACGGGCTTTCGATTGGTATCAACGGTTTTATCGTGCTACTTACGGTTCTTTAGATACATAGGGCCTGAATCCTAGTTTGACACCCTGTATGTATACCGTGTATGTGTCAAAATATTTTGAAGTGTCACAAAAAGTAAAGTATCCTGAAAATACTTTTACTATAGTAGGACTAAAGAAATTGTTGAACTGTTCTCAGCAAATTTTTCCTTGATGTGCTTCCAGCAGCGGCTTAAGGGGGTTAATTATTTTATTTATTAAAATACATTATCACAAACCAAAAAAGGTTAAATCCGTCTAATTTAACCTCCGATTGTTAAATAATATGGAAGTACTAAAATGCATTGTTTATTATTTATTCAGATAAGATTTTCAGGACCAGATAATAATTGGAAGACATAATATATCATATCATACCGATGTAGAATAAATATTTAGCATTTATGATATTATTAATCCTTCTATAGTAAAAATATTTTCGTAATACTTTATTTTTTTTTGATACTTCAAAATATTTTGACAAATAAACGATATACATAGTTCATTATTTCCAGATAGTTATATGCACTATATTTAGTATTTGTGTAATTAATTTTTGGAAAAAATTCTTGGAGTGATATTTTTTACATTTCTTTAAACCACTTGGTTGAGGTGGATGATCTAAAAAATATTTTTAAAACATTTCCAAACTCATAAGCAGAAAAATGTATTTAATTCGTAACAAGGATAGAAATTCACGAGGTTTTACGACATATCCACCTTGAGCTAAAATACAGCAAAGTCAGAAAATCACAGCTTCGACCATATAATCTAGAGTGTTACAAGTTTCAATATATATTTATTTCAGAATGTTTGTAGTAGTGTGACCAGACCTTTGCTGATAGCATACAAGTATTTAATTATACTCTTTCTGCCTATGAAGCGAAACACGCCGATGAATATTTTATTTGGTTGATATGAAGAGTGTACAATTATTTTATATTTAAGTGCATAATTTCTGATATTATATTTACAGTAAATAGGGTTCCAGGATTTAATACACCGTTTCGAATCTAGGTATACCTGGGCCATGCACCACAATACAAATATCCACAAAAGAGTGATGGTTGACATGCAATAAATATCTGCAAAAATTATCCAGGTATCTAAATGTGCATGTCTTCGAATTACCAAGAAACAACCGACGTACGTTAAACGTTTTATAAGAAACTGGAACATCATTAAAGAGTGCGAAACAAGCTCGTTGACAATTTTCGTCAAAATATTTAAAATTTTGTAGTATTTGGAAATATTTGTCTCCAAACGTAGCTGACTGACTGTGGAATATCTTTTTTGGTTAAATCTGTAACATTAATTTTTTTAATTAAGTTTATCAGCTGAATGTATAATTTAAAAGACAAAATAATTCTTACCTTATTTCATGACAAATGGATCGATATGTTGTCATAAATGATGCATTTACGAGTACTAAAACTAATGCTTGTATTAATACAGAAGTAAATCCCCACCCAGTAAGAAAACTCACGATTAAAATAATAATGTGTTCCAACCAGTTTGTGGGATTTAACAGGGAAGCGATAAACATTGGCCAGTGAGATTTAATCATGGGTAGTGTAAAAAGTAATATTGGCCACAATATGAAAAAATAAAAACTGACGAAATTTATTATTGTCTTATGAATTGGAGTCAGATCCCATTTCCTTTCCATTGCAAATTCATCTAAAATTATTTAACATTCGATTTTTTACTACCAAGATTTTGAAAATAAATTAAAAACAATTTCGAATTATCATTGTGTTAAAAATAACATTTAAATTGATATATTTTTCATATCTCACCTTGCAATTCTTCGTTAACTACTGCTAAGGTATTTAATAGTAGCTGTAAACGGTCGTTATTGAATAAGAAAATATACATTACTAATATCCCAGAAAATGCTGTCACCGCGCCCAATAGGCAAATGCATGTGTCAAATGATTCTGGATTGAGGTAGAACTCGTAGCCCAATCTGATTAAAATATAAACTAAATACAATATAACACCAAAATGAAGGAAATATGATTTTATTGTTGTGTATTTGTTTTTTAAGGGCGAAACGCAACCGTCTTTATTCCTAATGAACGTGACACTTCCTAAGACGTTTCCCAAGCGAATGGCTCTATGTAAAATTTTATTACAGATTAAAATATACACAAATATTTGCAAATTCGCTTTAGAAAATTTAATTCTGATACCCATGGCTTTGTATAACGAGCAATCCAACTCACAGGGAATGCTACAATGAATTCAGTATCATATTTTCGATGGCCTAATAAATGGCATGGCACAATTTTGGTTTAGGCTTAGTCTTAAAAACTGTACTTAACACCAAACTCTTTCCGAATTTAGGACCTATCATTAGCTATAAATATAGTTTGCTTCTTATATTACAGTTTAGAAGTTTTGCGAATAATATCCACTAATTGCACAAATTATATTTCTCGATTTCTGAACACGAAACTCACAAGACAATATTTGGTATAACATGACGCTATAAGATTCTTATCGAAAAAGTCTGACCTCTCTAGTCCTTTGCTAATGGTTATTTTACGATATATAATTTAATATAATCTGTACTTAACACGTAATATCAAATTTCAACTACGGTGTAATTGTATTTTAAATTCCTCTTTTATTAATTTCTGAAGTCACAACATTCAAACTGTATACAGAGAAAATAGCTTAACCTTTAGATTAAATCTAAATGGCCCATATTACAAACATTATTAGCTCTTATGCATAGACATACAAATCAAAAATGTCACCATCAATGCAGTCGAATGAAAATGACAGAAATCTGAAAGAAATGATGTAAATTAAGTTTATTGATATGACTATTCATTTTGAGAATCAGATAATGTTTCAGAAGCTTTAAATTACCAGATCGCAGAAAAATCATCATTCTACAGGAATTGTGATCTAATATTTAGGACGTAGGTACAGAACAGTAAGTGATGTTCTGATACAATAAATAATCCTTTCCCCTCAATCAATTGTCCAGTTATTTTTATTATTAGGAAAAAGTCCTATAGACAATGTTTCTGATAGAGGTGTTATCAAATATTCATCATGTCTGTGTGCTTTGGCTCGGCAGCCGGCAGGTTTTGTTCCTAAGAAATGAAGAACTCTGTTGACGTCAATTAGTTTCTACAAAATACAATATGTGTCCTTCTTTACAGCAATGCAGTGTACAAAAATTGCCACTTTAAGTTTTTTACCACAAAAGTGGTAAAACAACCTTAATGGCCAAATGGTAAATTTTGAAAGATTATTGCACATACAATCCGAAAATTTCATTCAAAATTTTCCACGAAAATCAATTGAAACTATATTTACCATTCCTTACAAAGTATATCATTTGCAGCCGAAGTGTATGGGCAATGGTATTTAACAGTAAATACCCTTACCATATAGACCATTAAAAACCACTTACCACTGGTAAGTGTTAAATAGTATTTTGTACACTGAAAATATAGCGTTTCTTATACTTTATATATATTATTCTATGTAACATACTAATATTATATATATGAGATACTTATGTATAAGATATTGTGTTTTATTTGTGTTCGATTTAAGTTGCCCAAATAGCCTGTATCCCTAAAATAATTTAATTAGGGATACTTTAGTTAACTTAATTTAGGGATACAGGTCATTTTGGCAACTTAAATCTCCTTATTGTCGCTTATTATCACCTAATTAATTTTGGCATCGCCTTAAAATTTCTACATTACTACTACCTCATCTTTCGGATGGTGTAACGTTAGATTTCGGCTTGATACGCGCTGAAACCAATTCGTCCAATTGTTGTACCGATATGTCACCTGTGATTTATAATTTCAAAAATACCCAAACCCCTGGAGCACTTCCGAGATATAAGTGCCCAAAGAAGGTCAAAAAACAGCACGGCCTTAAAAGTATGATATTTCTGAAAGTACTAGGAAATGAAACAGTAGTTAAGCTTCTTTTAATCTAAGAAAGATTTTTTATAATTTTTAAAGCCCCTACCTTAAGAAGGTAGGAAATAAGAAGGGGAAAATCCCTCCCCAAATTGTTTCGCGCGTGAAATGAATTAAAATCTAGGTTTTTAAATTAATTGCAATAGATTGAAACCTTACAATACAAGCGTAAAAATACTTTCGTCCCCTACCCGAAGCTTAAAGTCACATGTGCGTCATCCGCCGTAAACACACGCGAAATCCTCTTCGAATGTCTTTAGCGATAGTTTTTTACTTTGCTTAGAAGAATGATGATTTGCATTTTCAGAGTCAATCTAGAGTGCCACAACCATTCCAAAAGAAGAGTGATGAATGCTCCAAAAGTAGAAAGTATCCACAAGCAATGAAAATAGCATGGATTTTCATGGATAGACTAATACGCAATGTCTGAGAATAATTCTTTATGCTTCAATTTTGAATGGGACATTATATATTCCAAATCAGAAATGAAATCGTATTGTTCCTTGAAGTAGTTTAGAAAACCTCTCTCTTGCATCCCTCAATAACAATAAAAATTAAAAAAAAATGCAATAGTCAAAAATGGTGTCCATTGGGAATAACAGGGACGTCATAAAAGCCGACCATTTTGGTTTAATAATGGGAACAAAATAGGTTGCCGGAGACTGGGAAATAAAGTTAGCTTCTTGAAATATATACCTGATCATTATTTGCAATTTTGAATGTTCAAGTATATTATAATCAATGGCCTTTGTTTGAAAGCCTGAGTTAAATGCATATACTCCATTGCAAAAAGAGCCCTCAAACTGCATTTAGTGCGTTGTATTGATCGGTAAAAGGGACTGTAAAATAATGTGGAAATCATAATTAGAATCACTGAGCTGGTTGTAAAGATGCCAAGATGCCATTGATGAACTTGGCGAGTATGATTTATCTAGAATACTTTCTTTCAGTATTTCAATGGTCATGTATCAAAAAATTATTTAGAGCAATATCTAATCTATTAATTTTACTTAGCTTTAACTTATAATTGCTAAGAATAAAAATGAAATGTGTTACACAAGGGTGTAAACTATAAACTTATTCTTAACCTACATTTATTCTATATACGAATTCTATATTCTATTTTGAAAATTTAAGAAAACAGAGAGATCCAAATATTATCCTTCAGTCGTGGTAAAGGCAAATATAATACTGACTTGTTACAATTTACTTACTGCATAGTGCATACTACAATCTGGTTGTATATAGTACAACACTTTAACTTGTAATTTACAACACCTTTTGCAGTCTGCACATGTATTATCTATAGGTATCCATGTATTATGTACTATGCCATATAGATATTACAGTATTTTATTACAAGTTACAATAAAAGCGGGCGTGTGTAAAGCATGTTAAATAAAAGTTGAATGGCTACGACTACATTGGTTGGTAAACATTAATTTTTCGAAATTATACAATAGTGAATGTCTATACGAAATTCAGTGACTGAAATTGTGGCCTAGTGTACAATGTACAGTTTAAGGAAGAAGGTTCAAACAAGCTGAGACACGAGATAATCAATAACTTCCCAATAGAAAAATGACCTTTTCACGGATAAGCACTTTCGTTGAGCAGAACATGAACACTGTACTTAGAATTTCTATGTTGGCTCACCAAAAATGCCTAACCATATACGACATATAGACGTATGACCTTGGATAATTGGGAAGAAATTCATCAAAATTTTGACAATAAAATAAAATAATTCCCCGATGATGAAATTAATACCGAACTACTAAGATACAATTACAATACCATCTTAGTCCAGTAATAAGTTACCATCCTAATTTCTAAAAGTCAGTAACAAATTGATTGTGTTTTCAATCATGATGCTGAAAAAAGAAATAGTGGTAGAATCCGTGATGACGAAAAACGAAGCGGACTTTACTCCCACCGGTCGGCACCCCGAAGCAAACTTCCTGACGTATTT
Organism: Tomocerus qinae; assembly: GCA_020055645.1. Taxonomy (NCBI): domain Eukaryota; kingdom Metazoa; phylum Arthropoda; class Collembola; order Entomobryomorpha; family Tomoceridae; genus Tomocerus; species Tomocerus qinae. Next base: position 36,768,375 of record CM034546.1, on the reverse strand, counting down.
ATTGGAATGGTGTCTGAATTTTTGTATTATTCCGTCGGAATTCGTATGGAGGAGTGCTGTGTGGGGAATTAGGAGTGCTTCGAGGGTGACAAGGACAATTGTTAGGCATGGGAGTGTCAAGTACATTGGCATTTCAATGACACGGTAGAATCTGATGGTTCCAAAAATGCTCGTTGTCGTTGTTACTTGAGCCACAAATAGGAAACATGCTGCGCCCAAGTTGGCAAGGTCATTGTAATACAGCATCATTATAGACAGATCCAGATACGCCATTTTGATCGACTCTTTGAAATTCTCTATTTGCGTGAGAAGATCCATCCAGAATGTTAAGATGTGAGTAATCATGAGATTACATTGAAGAGCCAGCGTTGCAGTTGACAAGAGACAGGTAGCCATGACCAAGCAATACAATCCTGTCCCGATCATAACAATTGGATGCGTGATGTATTCCTCTGGCAGATCCAAAGCGTTGACTATTGCAAACCTCAACGGAGAGAATGGACTGATAGCCGCGAAGAGGGAGAACAGAACCCCAAGGAGAATCATGATGTACGGCAGAAACATTGAGCCGATTCCAATCACTTTGATGATAAATCCCGGTTTGATTTCCTTCCGTTCTTCTTTGAAGATTTCTAATAAATAAATAAATAAAATAATTTATACTAATAATTATAAAAATTTAGTTTCCAAATTATTCAGAATTTTAGTAGGTAGATTTTTAGCCCGCCTGAATAAGACAGCTTATAGAACCGCACAGTCTGTCCGTACCTCCGTCCGCCTACACTGTAACTTTTGAACACATTCACAAAAATTGACCAAACTTTGCAAATGGCCCTGAGACGAAGACGAAACCTATTGGTTTTGGTGCCCACGTGCTCACTTTGTCTTCATTTTAAAAGTAGAAAATGGGCTTTAAATGTGTAATGACGTTTCCAATAAATTGTTTGAGGGTATAAAATAAAAACTAAATTAAATTTTGATAGTTAACAATGTTCTACTTTGATTTTCTGTTGATTTTGATAATAAAATATGATCTACTTCAAATGTTTTTTGATTTTGGTAGTCTCAATATTAATTTGTTTTTAATTTTTGTTTATTTTTATTTTGAATGATGGATATTGATCTACTAACTACTATTCATTTTAGTAATCAAAATAAATTTATTTCTACTCTTATTCTATCAAAAAGTTGCGCAAGGTCCCCTTTACTCAGGCGAGCTTCTGTTACGGCTTGCTGTAGGTTTTAATTATGATTACAATTATGCTTACTAATTATGTTGTATTTAATTGATAAAAATTATTGCAATTAGTTCAGTTACTGTATTAATTTATTTGAAAACTACCTTAGACATAAGAAATTGAGGGACAGTCCCTTAAATGAGTCTTGTCATTAAATTTGTCTATTATACACAGAAATGTTTAATTACCTTCAAAATTGGCGTCGAGTTTTAATAACTTATCACAGGTACGTGGCAGAAAATCCAAATTCCTGAAGAATAGATAATTGCAGACAGTGGCAGTTAGGACTAGCGACATTACACAAATGTCCATGATAATAATTTCCGCCTTGTAGTATTCCTTTGGGATGAATATTAATTTCACGTGATGGTATATAGTCCATCCCAAGAAAAATGCAACATTCAAAGCCCCAGCAGCCGACAAATAGAGTTTCCATTTTATTCTGGTCTTTTGAAGGGAAATTTCTTTTTCGGAAACTGTTACCTCAAATGGACAAATCCCAATTCTGTAAAATATATTTTGATGGTGTACCAAAGATTGAAGCGGGAAAGAGTCAATCATTTTTGATACTGCACAAATATTTTCATAAGCCCCAGAAAAGGTTTGTCAGGAATAAGGAAATCCAAAGCTTTTTATAGTGCGGAAATGAAATATTTTACGGAATTTATTACCGATGCGGAAAAGAATTAAATACTGGGATATACATAAATTATATCAAATGGACGAATCCCAATTCTTTATAAAAAATACATTTTTGTTGTCGAATCAGCCAAGTGGCATTCATACTAGGTATATATTAGTGGTTAAAACGTTTGCAAACCTTGTATTACACTCGAGAGACGGTATTTTATAAACATAAGGATATCATTAGCGTTTTGTAATTTGTAGTAGGAAATTAAATGTCCAAGGAATTTTCAAAGCGGAAGAAATGGTTACGTTTTAAGCAATATTATATGACAAGATTATTACCAAGTAGCATAAGGAAGGCAAATGACTACCGTATGTGAAATTTAGATAGGTAGAAGCAGGGGCAAAAAATAAGAAAAGTAATTTATAACAACAGGAAAAGGCTGGAATTACGTAGGTACAAACAAATATCAATATTCATACGACCAAATGCATAAAATAGCATTCCTTTATTCGCATGTATTTTTATTACTTACTTTACCTAGTGTAACTTTATAAAGCAATGCATTGTCATTATATGGTTTTACGAGGGTACATTATGAGGCAAAAGAATTGCGATACTTTCTTATGCAGACAATTAGGAAAACAGCAAAGACTTTTTCAACATAGAACTGAAAAGCCTACATACAGTGTACAAAATTTACCACCTTTAGACTTTTTTACCATCACAGTGGTAAAAATGCACTTAATAATAAAAATTCATTAAATGGTAAAAATGGTAAATTTTAGCGATTGATTAGACCGCTGGGTACAGATACACTAGACTTCCTAAAATATAAGTTTTAAAACTTTATTTTCTATGACATATTTCCAATTAGCCCTTTAATCAATTAAATTAATCATATTTATTTGACCCATATGCAAAGTTTTGGAATATTTTATGACTTATGAATGTGAAGTACTGTATCTGTACTTCTGGCCCAAATAAGGAGGAGTTAACATAAAGATCTATGTATCTGAAATACATTCTACCCATCGTTACAATATTGCCCCGAAGTACACACTAGTTTTATTTATAACAGGACCTGGGTCCTGTGACCGGCTAGTATGTATATAAAGAATAAAGATGCTGGGCTTTTGTTCGGAAAAGCGAGTTTCAAAATGTCAACACTAAAATGTCAACAGAGCCAAAAGATCAAAAAACCTTTTTGTCAACACCGCTTTCTTTTTTGTCAACACCACTTTCTTTTTTGTCAACAGCAATTTCCCTTTTTGTCAACACCACTTTCAGCATATGAAAGAAGTACTCAAATAAGTATGAGGTAACAAATCAGATAAGTACTTGGAATGTTCTAAATAAATAGTTAAATAAGCAGATGAGATAATAACAAGTCTATAAGAACGTACTGTGTTGTACGTACCCTAACATTGGCTAAATTCAAGGGGAATGGCGGTGTATGTTTTCAACGTCCATACAGAAGAAGACATTTTGTATCAGTTTTGAATAATCTTTTCTAACATTTTTGAATAATACTGTGGAGTTTCAAGACTACTTTTGTTAGGAAAAGTGTTTTGCACATAGATGCGGATTAATGTATTCTCGGTACGGTGCTGCTCTTTTTAAATCAGGAACTTTACTCCATAAAGTTGCATCTGCCAGGCCGAGTGGCAAGGGTAGTGAGTAATAGCTTAGTTAAAGCTATACACCTTGTCTCACAATGTACAAGTAACTTAAATTGGAAGTTGTGCTACATTATATATATATATACATTTTGTTGACAAAAAGGGTGTTACGTGTTGACTAAAGGCGAGTTACGTATTGACAAAAAGGGATCTCAAAAATAATTTGTTGACAAAAAGGGGTCCTTCCCAAAATGTGGCGAAATTCAAAGTCTCAGGTTGCAATTATCAAGCGCGAAAAACATGTTTTCATTGTTCTTGCTCATGCTATGATTACATACTCAGACTAAGATACGGAAGGGCCCTTAATTGGCATGCCCTCTGTGCTATTAAATAAAAAATCCCCTTATTAGCATAAAATCCCCCATATTGGCATACAGTTTTCTCCACATAATAGGATATAAATTTATGTTTCACTATTTGACATAAACTACCGTGGTAAGTAAGGCCAAGGTGAGTTAGTAAGTTAAGAAATCTATGCTGCGAATGAATGGGTGCCAATTAATTTGTATGGCACACACATGACTTTAGCATGGAAGAATTTTTGACATTTAGCATGACTTTGTATGGTGTGTTATGGCTTACTTAATGAATTTGTATGGAAATAATTACTATTTATGGTGATATAAACATGCATAGTATACCGATACACGATATATATCACTATAGGTTGGTAAATTTATTCAATGTTAATTGAATGCAAAAAAAATGTTTAACTGTTAATTTAAATATAGCATATTTAGTTAACAAACATTGACAGTTTTGCGGCAGACAGATACCATTGTCAAACATTGACAGTTTTGCGGCAGACAGACACCAATGTTATTTTTTTAAAGTTTGAAGAATTTTGACGATGCCTCTACTCTTTAAGGAACATGCCACATTTGGTTTTGTCAACCTTTATTGTGTCGGTTCCAAATAACTGTATAATTACCGGAACGAATGATAAAAAAACATGTTACAACATCGTAATATTGCAAAACTTTATTTTTTCCTCCGACGCAATAATCGGAAGGTTGTTAACTTAATACTAAGGAACGGAAAACGCAGAAATTTCCTTCGGCTGGAATTTTCTAAGTAGTTCCATTAATATGTGTTGTGCTCAATATTTTCTTCAAATTATTTTTGAAAAGGTAATGATAACAGAATTGAAGACGTTCAACATAATAAGAAAAATAACCACATATCAAATGAACGAAATTGTATCTTTCTTGCACACATTTAAGTGACGTTATTTTATCAATTGTCGTATATGACAGTTTAGTTTAGAACATGACTATGACGACATTTATTTACCAGTCAGTCGATATGAGATATATTTTATGTGCACATTTTTTAAACCCTGATTACAGCCTTTCATACCACTTTTCAGGATTATAGGCTACATTAAATTTTATTAAAGGCTATATATGTTTCTTGAAATATACAGGCTTTCTATAATTGCTGCTCACCCAAGCAAATTATTGATTATTTGAGACATATTTGTAAATTACAACCGTCCATAGATGTTTAGGTTGAGACGATAAACGAAATTTAAAATGTCTGCAGTAATTTGACGACGCCACTGCTCAAGGAGTACAAATACTTGATTATAGACCTTCGTTTACTGAAGTATAAATGGCCAATAAATATTACATTTGGTTGACAGGAAGCAAATAATTGCTGTCTATATTTAAATGTCACATCCCTTTTGAAGTAGCTGTAGACTGGATTGTAAGATTTTATGCAACGTTTGGAATCATGATAAACTAAGGACATGGAATATAATGCATAGATCCATATACAAATAATTGTTATAGAAGTAAATAATATAAAAAAAATTATCCCAATATCCAATTTGGTATGTTTTCGAATACATAAATACAAACCAAGATGGGTTGAACGTTTTAGGAAAAACTGTATGATCAACAAAGTGACTGAAATAAGTTCATTCGCTTCCCTCGTTAGAATTTTCAATGCTCTGTAGTATTTTAAATCTGCGTCTTCCAAGTGGATATTTCCTCGGGTCGGATAACCTTTTCTTTCAAATCTATTTCAGATTTATTTAGAATTTAAATATTGTACTGGGTGCACCTTGAAAAATAATTATTAGGCCAGCGGATTCATTATGGATTATGAAACCTACCTTATTTCATAACAAAGAAATCTGTAAGTTGTAATAAAAAGGCACGTTGTGAAAAGAATAGAGGTAGCCAAGGTAAAATGGGCGTGAGCTATCCAAATGGTAATGAGATTAAGACATAACCGTGAAATGATATTCACATAGTTTGTTCCTTGTATTAGTGAAGTAATAAAAAGCGGCAATTCAGATTTCATCACTGCAGCAATAGAAAATAAAGTTGGCCATACTATCATCAGATATAAACATACCGAGCGAATTATTAAAGTATGTTCAGTCTTCAACATAGGACTTTTTTGTCCTGTGTAGTCTGAAAGTACAAATTAAAATAATTTTGTAAATTGCATTTTTGAATAAGAATGGAGATTTAATTTTAATTCAACCTATGGAAATAAAACAAATGTCTTCTGATTTTATTGTTTCATAATATATCTCTTAAGTGTGCTGGAATATATAATTACGCTTACCTTTATAATGTTGGTGGAGCGCTAATGTAGAATTGATGAAACGGATTGTGTCGTGTTTGATTAAAAATATCGGCACCATTGATAAACCAATTAGATACGCCAACAGTGCAAACAAGCACATGAACAAACGAAAGGAATCTGGATTTTCATAAAATTCATAGCAAGTTCTTGCTAATAGGTAAAACAAATATAAAATTACGAAAAATAGGTATGAATAAAGCTTAGCTTTTGTATATTTGGATTTCGATAGTACAAGTTTCCCATTTTTATTAAAGTGAAATGGTATAGATCCAAGAAAACTTCCTATTTTAATTCCATTACGTAGAATATGATGGGAAATTAAAACATATATTTCTAATTCAAAGTTTGTAAAATTAAACTTTTTCAACTTCTTCGACAACTGCATTTTATTTACAAGTGGCAAACGAGTTTTTCACAATTATATCTTTCTATGACAATGTAGAGAACTGATATGGGTTTCTCTGTATTTATACCCTGGCCGGTCGGTTTCCAAACACCCGTTAAAACATGTGACTAAAAATTGTAAGTAATTATATACTTATTTACTGGAACTTTTATTTACTGAATTTTTTGCCCTACTCTAATGCTCTAGTCTGGTATATAAACATATATCCTAGTGTTTTACTTTCCAACATGTAAAAGTAAATATTACCTGCATGTCTGGATCATAACTGCAGCAATAGGCATTATGACTTTATGTTATCATTTATAAGTATAGGTTGCCGGAGACTGGGAAATAAAAATAGCTTCTTGAAATATGTACCTGATCATTATTTGCAATTTTGCATGTTCAAGTATATAATCAAAGGCCTTTCTTTAGAAAGCTTGAAATAAGTGCATGCTGCATTGCAAAAAGAGTCCCAATACTGCATTAGTGCGGTGTATTGATCGGTAAAAAAGGGACTGTGAAATAATGTTGAAATCATGATTAGCATCATTAGCAGGTTGTAAAGCTGCCACTGTTGAACTTGTCGTGAAAACCCGACTCTTGGTAGCTAACACAAGAGTCAGAGGCGTTGTGTGTGTTTATTTGCATTCTTGTTTCCACTCCTCACGTGGTACAAACTACAAACGAGTTGATGGCCGACAGTGAGGCGAGGAGGAAATGAGGGGAGGCGGCCAGAAGTAATTGTTACAATCAGTCTGTCTGTAGCACATAGTCGTGGGTTACTGGCAGAGTTTTATTAGTCACCGGCTAGTGGGCGGGTGGTTAGGGGGTAAAAGTCGCTAGTGGGCGGGCAAAATGTCAGGTGGCTAGTGGGCAAAAGTCAAAATGGGGCTAAATAACACAGTAAAGGATCCGTTTTTCTTTAACCCTACTTTGCTGTGCTGTCTGCTTACTGTTGTAAACGTTACTCCTGGTTTACTGTACAAATTATCACTAAGAGATATTTTTCAAATAAAAACCGCAGTGAAATTGACCAATCAGAGCACAGAATTCCATAGCAAAATTTTATATGATTTTCATAAACCATTCCCAAGGGAAATATTTATCTCAACACTGAAATTGAACTACAGACTTGAGATAGGATAGGAAAATACTGACTAACACTTTTAGCATAATCGCAAACTAATACACTGTACTCAACTTTATGATGCTTACTTGCTGAATAGAGCAACTGCTTGCATGTGTTACAATTGATTATTACTTCACTAAGCAGTCTGGACAAACATATAACCATAACATTTTGCATCTATATTATCACCACTACTACACTGCGTATTCATCTCTCTCTATGAAGTAGTACAAACTAATTAATTAGATTTACTTTTAAATTTACAAATACAAGATATCATTGAAAATATTTTGCATATAATTAAAAGTTATTTAAGACTTACAATTGATTTATATAATGACATAATGATTTATACGAAACTTGTCGAATTTATTTGAAACTTGTCGAATTTATTCGAAACTTGTCGAATTTATTCGAAACTTGTCGAATTTATTTGAAACTTGTCGAATTTATTCGAAACTTGCCGAATTTATTCGAAACTTGCCGAATTTATTCGAAACTTGGCGAATTTATTCGAAACTTGTCGAACTTATTTGAAACTTTTCGAATTTATTCGAAACTTTTCGAATTTATTCGAAACTTGCAGAATTTATTCGAAACTTGCCGAATTTATTCGAAACTTGGCGAATTTATCCGAAACTTGCCGAATTTATTCGGATCTAGTAAACTAGTCGACTTTACAATAATTATATTACACCAATTGTAAAAATTAATTCTGGCCGCCTTCCCTCATTTCTGCCTCGCCTCGTGTCGGCCATCAACTCTGTTTGTAACGAATATCGTTACAATTTTGGGTGCAAATAAGACAATGAACGACTCTAGGCTGTTTGCTGCCAGCAATCAAGCCTAGCATAGTTTCGGATATTCCCATTTCCCAGCAAATTTTGCTTGGACACTGGGAATTCCCACCAATTTGGGAAATGGGAAATAGTGGGAAATAGTGGGAAATGGGTGTCGCCATCTTGCGGAATTAGGGTCTATTTCCCACTTGATTTTTCTATTTCCCATTTTCCCACCCACTTGGCCTTTTTGTTTCCCACTTTTCCCACTGGGAAATGGGAAATGTCCAACTTCTTTCATTTCCCACTCGAAACCATGAAGCCTAGTTACTAGTCAACTGTTGAACTTGGCGGGTATGATTTATCTAGAATACATATGTGTATTTCAAAGGTCATGCGTCAACAAATTATTTAGAGCAATATCTATCTATTATTATTATTTTACTTAGCTTTAACGTAGAATTGCTAAGAATAAAAATGAAATTTGTTATGTTATCAATCCAACGAAAGTTTTCCTCTGCTGATATGAGGCAGAGGAAAATTTTCGTTGGATTGATAATACAAGAAGGTATAAACTTATTTTTAACCTACATTTATTCTACGAAATCAATTCCATTTTGAAAAGTTAAGAAATCAGAGGAACCCAAATATTATCCTTCAATCTTTGTATTTTCACTGTCCCGTTAATATCTTTGTATTCAAAAGACAATAGATCATATCGTCCTTTAATGAACGAAAAAGCCAATATTCATTTTTTGTTTGGTGCAGCAAAGAGCCAATATACATTTTTTGTTTGGAAGCGGAAAAAGCCTATATCCATACGCTTGTTAGTGGAGTTAGACTAATTCCTACTTTTTCGTTCCTTAAAGGACGATATTTTGTTGCAATACAATGGCTTAACTTCAGCGCAAACTTCGAGTCGAAAAAATGAACGTGGGAGGTCCATTGTAATGCAAAATATGATCCATTGTCTTTCGAATACAAAGATATTAACGTGAGAGTGAAGTAGTTATAACTAAAGACAAATATCATACTGACTTATTACAATTTACTTATGCATTCCATACCACAATCTGGTTGTGTATAGTACCACACTTTGACTTGGAATTTACAACGCCTCTTGCAGTCTGCACTTGTATTAATTATCTATATAGGTACCTATGTTTTATGTGCTATACCATATAGATATTGCAGTATTTTATTTTATTAAAGTTACAATAAAAGCGTGTATGTGTAAAGCATGTTAAACAAAAATTGATTGTCTACTGTGGGTGTTAATGATTAATTTTTCGAAATTATACAAAGGTGGACACCTATACGATATTCAGTAACCGAAATGTTGGCCTAGTTTACAGTGCAAATTTTTAAGGAAGAAAGTCCAAACAAGCTGGAACACAAAATAATTAATAACTTCCCAATATCAAAATGACCTTTTCTTGGTTAGACACTTTTGGTGAGCAGAACATGAACATTGTATTAACTTTCTATGTCGGCTCACAAAAAATGTCTAACCGTGAATAGGTCTGTTTAATACGACATATTTTATAGACGTATGACTTTTATATATTAGACTACAGATTTTATTTGGTATAGGTAAATGGTTTCTAAATAGCCATTTCCTTCTCTCTACATGTGAGGAATGGCAATATGCAATAGGAACTATGAACAAACAACTTTTAGGAAAAAAATTTTTGATCCTGTTAATAGTTATAAATGAAAAACGATTATTTAGCGATTTTGTGTGTGTAAACATCAATCATGTAGAAAAATTATTGCATTATAATATGACTTCTAAACTCTTCATGAGGTCGTTATTGGCTAAAATAATGTCTTTTTAGAGACATCGGGGTCCGTGTCAGCTTTTGATTGATACCGCCTCAGACGATAAAAATCTTCTTTATACCAAGTTTTGACATTTGACATCTGGCAGGGGTCACTGAAAGTTAAATACTTCACATACCCCCAATGTCTAGTTTTACAATCTCTTTCATTTGAAAGGAGCAGATGTTCGAAAAAAATTTTGTTTTTGGAAACCATTCAAAAAAACGTGACTTTTTGAAACTTTGCCGGGCCATTTGAAATCGAAAAACTGAGAATTATAGGGTCTTTTAAAATACGTCTGGAGATATACTTATGACGGTTATCTATACCAACTTTCATCAAAATCCATCAAGGGATTCAAAAGTTATTTATCTTTCATTTTTAAGAGGTTTTTTCATATAACTACTGACAGGATCAAAAATGATTTTTTTCCTGAAAGTTGTTTGTTCCTGTTGCCTATTGCCATTCCGCACATGTAGAGAGAAGGAAATGGTAATGGCATTTCGGAAACCATCGGGCTGATCATTTACCTATATGAAATAAAATTTTTACATTGGATAATTGGCAAGAAATTCATCAAAATTTTGACAATAAATTAAATTATTAAATGAAATTATTGGGTGATGATGAAATTATTACAAACTACTTAGATATAATACGTCTTAATCCACCAATAAATTAACATCCTAATTTCTAAATGTCAGTAACAAATTGATTGTGTTTTCAATCATGATGCTGAAAAAAGAAATTGTGGTAGAATCCGTGATGATGAAAAACGAAGCGACCCTTACTCCAACCGGTTGGAAACCCAAAGCAAACTTCCTGACGTATTTATTGGAATGGTGTCTGAATTTTTGAATGATTCCGTCTGAATTCGTATGGAGGAGTGCTGTGTGGGGAAGTAGAAGTGCTTCGAGGGTGATCAGCAGAATTGTAAGGCTTGGGAGTGTCAAGTACATTGGCATTTCAATGACACGGTAGAATCTGATGGTTCCGAAAATGCTCGTTGTCGTTGTTACTTGAGCCACAAATAGGAAACAGGCTGCGCCCAAGTTGATAAGGTCATTGTAATACAGCATCATTATATACAGATCCAGATACGCCATTTTGACTGATTCTTTGAAATCCTCTATTTGCATGAGCAGATCCATCCAGAATGTTAAGATGTGAGTCGTCAGGAGATTAAGTAGAAGAGCCAGCGTTGCAGTTGACAAGAGACAGGTAGCCATGACCAAGCAATACATTCCTGTACCGATCATAACAACCGGATGGGTGATATATTCCTCTGGCAGATCCAAAGCGTTGACTATTGCAAACCTCAACGGAGAGAATGGACTGATAGCCGCGAAGAGGGAGAACAGAACCCCAATGAGAATCATGATGTATGGCAGAAACATTGAGCCGATCCCAATCACTTTGATGATAAATCCCGGTTTTATTTCCTTCCGTTCTTCTTTGAAGATTTCTAGTAAAAATAATTAATGCACAGAATTATAGAAACTATTTTTCAAATTAATCAGAATTTTAGTGCGTAGATTTTTAAGTCTATAATGTACTGATTACAATTATATTTACTAATTATGCTGTATTTAATTAATTAATATTGCTACAATTAGCTTATTTACTGTATCAATTTATTTTAACACCTATTTTGGGATAAGAAATTGGGATTACAGTTCATTGTATAAGTTTGTTGAGTATAAGTTTTTATGTTTAGTTACCTTCAAAATTGGCGTCGAGTTTTAATAACTTATCACAGGTACGCGGCAGAAAATCCAAATCCCTGAAGAATAGATAATTGCAGACAGTGGCAGTTAGGACTAGCGACATGACGCAGATGTCCATGATAATAATTTGCGCCTTGTAGTATTCCTTTGGGATGAATATCAATTTCATATGATGGTATATAGTCCATCCCAAGAAAAATGCAACATTCAATGCCCCAGCAGTCGACAAATAAAGTTTCCATTTTATTCTGGTCTTTTGAAGGGATATTTCTTTTTCAGAAATTGTTACCTCAAATGGACAGATACCAATTCTGTAAAATATATTTTGATGGTGTATCAAAGATTGAAGCAGAAAAGAGTCAATCATTTTTGATAATGAACATATATTTTCATGAGCCCCGGAAAAAGTATGTCAGGAATAAGGAAATCTAAAAGTTTTCATAGTGCGGAAATGAAATATTTTAAGGAATTTATTACCAATGCGGAAAAGAATTAAATACTGGGATATACATAAATTATATAAATTGGACGAATCTCAATGCTTTATAAAAACACATTTTGGTTGTCGAATCAGCCAAGTGGCATTCATATTGATACTAGGTATATATTAATGATTAAAACGTATACATACCTTGTATTCAACTCGAGGGACGGTATTTTATTAACATAGGGGAATCATTATTTTGTAATTTGTAGTAGGAAATTAAATGTCCGGGGAATTTTCAAAGAGGAAGAAATGGCTACATTTTAAGCAATATTATGTGACAATATAATTACCAAATAGCCATAAGGAAGGCAAATAGCTACCGTATGTGAAATTTAGATAGGAAGAAGCAGGGGCCAAGAATAAGAAAAGTAATTTATAAGAACATGAGAAGGTTAGAATTGAGTAGGTACAAACAAACATCAATATTCATACGACCAAATGCATAAAATGGCAATCCTTTTTTGGCGTATGTATTTTTATTACTTACTTTACCTTTTGTAACTTTATAAAGCAATGCCTCGTTATTATATGGTTATACAAGAGTACATTATGAGCAATGCAAAAGAATTTCGATACTTTCTTATGCAGACAAATAAGAAATTGTAACAGCAAAGACTATTTCAACATAGAATTGAAAAGCCTACATACATATTTGAACAATATCACAACATCTAAATTGATTTAGAAATCTTCTTTAATATAAACGTAATCGGTTTGTATGTATACGGATGTTTGTATGTTGTATGTTTATGTGTACGGATGTTTGTGTGTAGTGTACGCCATATATATCCAAACTATATTATAAATAATCTATAAGAAACATTGTCTATACAGTCAATGTTAAAACAATTTTGTCCTTGTGATTGGATGGAGTAATGAGCCGAGTCATACAGTGACTACAATCGGTGACTAAAACCTCATCCTCATATGAAAATTTAAATTTTTTAGCCATTTCACAATATGATTTTGATTGTAGTTTTCTCAATGTTTCATATAGATTACTAGTTGAATCCTAGCACATAAAGCGTGCTATAAAATGTTGAAATCAGTAAATTTCTAGCGACTGCGCATTGGCCCGAATTTCATATACCATTGATTGGGCTCAGTACTGATTGTCTAGTCCTTGCTCATTAATTGCAAAATATTACGGACATATATACAAACATTTATACACGAATAGTGACAGACATGTCCCACTTTACGTTTATGTAGAGTAAAGATTTATATAATTTAAATACATATATGGTTTATTTGGCTAAGATGCTAAATTCCATCCAGATGAAACTTGGTTTCATGCCAACACGCTTGCGCGATTATGAAATTATGAAAATCACTGTTGAGCGACGTGGTAGTTGAAACTCCTTCCTTCAATTAAATATACAGTGTATTGTTATTTTATATGCAGTAAAATTTAAACTTTGGCCACTTTTATATGAGATTGATTATCATAAAATTATGACTTCTATGATAACACCTTTTCATTTCCGTACATTTCTTAATTTTCGCAGGTAGCTAACAAGTTGAGATGGTTGGATATTTATGAGAATTCAAAATTTCATTAAGGTAATGGTGCATGTGTCAAAAGACTCAGATTGAAGATTGTTTTTGCCAAAAATGTGGATGTTGCTGTGTAACCAGCAAAAATTATCATAGAGGGTAAATAGGAATCGGAAAAATTCGTACATTTTTTTGGAAATTCCCTAAGAATCTGAGACCACTTGTCCTACACCATTGCAATAATTTTTAAAAACCTATTCTATAGTAGTTATATTGAAAATTCAACATCTTGGTCTTCGACTTGAAGATATCATCGTTTGAAACCGAAAAATGTGGTTTTTGTGCATTATATATTACGAATTTATATCCTCCAGTCAAAGCCCAAAATGTAGAATATTCAATATAACTAGTGAAGAATAGGGTTCGGAGAATTTTTTAAAATTTACTTTATGGCCGTAGGACCTGTGGTCACAGATCCTTAGGGAATTTCCAAAAAAAGTTATTGTGATTTTCTAACGTTGTAACACATTTTGTATTTAATATTATGTCATGATTCAAGGGCCCCAATAATACATTAAAAAATATAATGAATAAATAGTAATGGTGTTTCAGGGTTCTGTAAATCCTGAGTCAAGTGTTCATGGTGGGTAACCGGAGTAAGTTGCCCATCCCCACATTTCAATTTAAAAATAAAAGTTTAATCTAAGTCGAACTAAACCGAAGTTTTGCAACATTCTTGACTCTCTATCAATGTAAAATCTCTACCTCTGCACGACCAAATTAGAAACCCTGAAGTGGACAAATGAAATTAATATAAAAATCTAAGTATATCTGAAATACATTCTATCCATCGTACAAAATTACCCCGGGATACACACTAGCTTTATTTATACCAGGGCCTGGGCCCTGTGACCAGCTAGTATTAAGATAATTTTTTAAAGCTCCTGGAAAAAAATTACTTGAAATATAAATTACGTTGTTGTTTTTACCTTCAAATATACAATTTCAACATTATCACAACACTTAAATTCATTCAGAAACGTAAATGAAATATTTTCACAAAGTCCAAAAGTAATTTTGGACTATTTATTACTGATTTGAAGATGAGTGGGTATATCTACTCGAAATGGCTCACACTATTTATATTTTCATTTAGAATATAGGCCGAGCCGATAAACATTTGTACTTGTTCGGAGACCATACTTTGTAAAACTATATGTCATGGCTTGCTACAATAACCTTTGTGTTTCTGTCAATTAAGATAATCAAAATACTGACATATTAAGATAATTTTTTAAGGCTCCTGGAATGAAATTACTTGCAATATAAATTATGTTGTTGTTTCTAGCTTCAAATATACAATTTCAACACTATCACAACACTTAAAATCATTCAGAAACGTAAATGAAATATTTTCACAAAGTCCAAAAGTAATTTTGGACAATTTATTAGTGATTTGAAGATGAGTGGGTATATCTAGTCGAAATGGCTCACACTATTTATATTTTCATTTAGAATATAGGTCGAGCCGTCAAACATTCATACTTGTTCGAAAACCATACTTTGTAAAACTATATGTCATGGTTTGCAACAATAGCCTTTGTGTTTCTTTCAATTAAGATAATGAAAATACTGACATATTAAGATAATTTTTTAAGGCTCCTGGAATGAAATTACTTGCAATATAAATTATGTTGTTGTTTCTAGCTTCAAATATACAATTTCAACAATATCACAACACTTAAAATCATTCAGAAACGTAAATGAAATAATTTCACAAAGTCCAAAAGTAATTTTGGACTATTTATTACTGATTAGAAGATGAGCGGGTATATCTAGTCGGAATGGCTCACACCATTTACATTTTCATTTAGAAACTAGGTCGAGCCGTCAAACATTCGTACTTGTTCGAAGATTTTACTTTGTAAAACTATGTCATGGTTTGCCACAATAGCCTTTGTGTTTCTTTCAATTAAGATAATCAAAATACTGACATATTAAGATAATTTTTTAAGGCTCCTGGAATGAAATTACTTGCAATATAAATTACGTTGCTGTTTCTAGCTTCAAATATACAATTTCAACAATATCACAACACATAAATTCATTCAGAAACGTAAATGAAATATTTTCACAAAGTCCAAAAGTAATTTTGGACTACTTATTACTAATTTGAAGATGAGAGGGAATATCTAGTCGAAATGGCTCACACTATTTACATTTTCATTTAGAAACTAGGTCGAGCCGTCAAACATTCATACTTGTTCAAAGATTTTACTTTGTAAAACTATATGTCATGGTTTGCTACAAAAGCCTTTGTGTTTCTTTCAATTAAGATAATCAAAATACTGACATATTAAGATAATTTTTTAAGGCTCCTGGAATAAAATTACTTGCAATATAAATTACGTTAATAAAATAATAAATAATAATAATAATAATAATAATAATAATAATAATAATAATAATAAAATTAGAAACACAAAGGGAGGCAACATCACAATTAGCGTACTATTCGTTAAGTGGGCTCAATCTGGTTTTTGAAGAAGATCCTACAGAACCTAGGTGAGAATCAACATCAAAATTTACTAGTTAATACCTTTCTAGATGCACTAACGGTTTTGGGAAGGTTCTATTGAAACACAAAGAGAAGCAACATTACAATTAGCGTACTATTCGTTAAATAGGCTCAGTCTGGCTTTTGAAGAAGATCCCAAAGAACCAGGGTGAGAATCAATATCAAGATTTACTGGTTAATACCTTGCTAGATGCACTTACGGTTTTGAGAAGGTTGCATAGAAAAACAAAGGGAAGCAACATCACAATTAGGGTCCTATTCGTTAAGTAGGCTCAATCTGGTTTTTAAAGAAGATCCCACAGAACCAGGGTGAGAATCAACATCAAGATTTACTGGTTAATACCTTGCTAGATGCACTAACGGTTTCGAGAAGGTTGCATTGAAACACAAAGGGAAGCAACATCACAATTACCGTACTATTAGTTCAGTAGGCTCAGTCTGGTTTTTGAAGAAGACCCCACAGAACCATGGTGAGAATCAACATCAAAATTTACTAGTTAATACCTTGCTAGATGCACTAACGGTTTTGAGAAGGTTCCATTGAAACACAAAGGGAAGCATCATCACAATTAGCGTCCTAATCGTTAAGTAGGCTCAATCTGGTTTTTAAAGAAGATCCCGCAGAACCAGGGTGAGAATCAACGTCAAGATTTACTGGTTAATACCTTGCTAGATGCACTAACGGTTTCGAGAAGGTTGCATTGAAACACAAAGGGAAGCAACATCACAATTACCGTACTATTAGTTCAGTAGGTTGTTGGTTTTTGAAGAAGATCCTACAGAACCAGGGTGAGAATCAATATCAAAATTTACTAGTTAATACCTTGCTAGATGCACTTACGGTTTTGAGAAGGTTCATGTGAAACACAAAGAGAAGCAACATTACAATTAGCGTACTATTCGTTAAATAGGCTCAGTCTGGCTTTTGAAGAAGATCCCAAAGAACCAGGGTGAGAATCAATATCAAGATTTACTGGTTAATATCTTGCTAGATGCACTTACGGTTTTGAGAAGGTTGCATAGAAAAACAAAGGGAAGCAACATCACAATTAGGGTCCTATTCGTTAAGTAGGCTCAATCTGGTTTTTAAAGAAGATCCCACAGAACCAGGGTGAGAATCAACATCAAGATTTACTGGTTAATACCTTGCTAGATGCACTAACGGTTTCGAGAAGGGTGCATTGAAACACAAAGGGAAGCAACATCACAATTACCGTACTATTAGTTCAGTAGGCTCAGTCTGGTTTTTGAAGAAGACCCCACAGAACCATGGTGAGAATCAACATCAAAATTTACTAGTTAATACCTTGCTAGATGCACTAACGGTTTTGAGAAGGTTCCATTGAAACACAAAGGGAAGCAACATCACAATTAGCGTCCTAATCGTTAAGTAGGCTCAATCTGGTTTTTAAAGAAGATCCCGCAGAACCAGGGTGAGAATCAACGTCAAGATTTACTGGTTAATACCTTGCTAGATGCACTAACGGTTTCGAGAAGGTTGCATTGAAACACAAAGGGAAGCAACATCACAATTACCGTACTATTAGTTCAGTAGGTTGTTGGTTTTTGAAGAAGATCCTACAGAACCAGGGTGAGAATCAACATCAAAATTTACTAGTTAATACCTTGCTAGATGCACTTACGGTTTTGAGAAGGTTCATGTGAAACACAAAGCGAGGCAACATCACAATTAGCGTACTATTCGTTAAGTAGTCTCAGTCTGGTTTTTGAATTTAATCCAACAGAACCAGGGTGAGAATCAACATCAAAATTTACTAGTTAATACCTTGCTAGATGCACTAACGGTTTTGAGAAGGTTCCATTGAAACACAAAGGGAAGCAACATCACAATTAGCGTCCTATTCGTTAAGTAGGCTCAATCTGGTTTTTAAAGAAGATCCCACAGAACCAGGGTGAGAATCAACATCAAGATTTACTGGTTAATACCTTGCTAGATGCACTAACGGTTTCGAGAAGGTTGCATTAAAAGACAAAGGGAAGCAACATCACAATTAGCGTACTATTAGTTCAGTAGGCTCAGTCTGGTTTTTGAAGAAGATCCTACAGAACCAGGGTGAGAATCAACATCAAGATTTACTAGTTAATACCTTGCTAGATGCACTAACGGTTTTGAGAAGGTTCCATTGAAACACAAAGGGAAGCAACATCACAATTAGCGTCCTAATCGTTAAGTAGGCTCAATCTGGTTTTTAAAGAAGATCCCGCAGAACCAGGGTGAGAATCAACGTCAAGATTTACTGGTTAATACCTTGCTAGATGCACTAACGGTTTCGAGAAGGTTGCATTGAAACACAAAGGGAAGCAACATCACAATTACCGTACTATTAGTTCAGTAGGTTGTTGGTTTTTGAAGAAGATCCTAAAGAACCAGGGTGAGAATCAACATCAAAATTTACTAGTTAATACCTTGCTAGATGCACTTACGGTTTTGAGAAGGTTCCATTGAAACACAAAGGGAAGCAACATCACAATTAGCGTCCTATTCGTTAAGTAGGCTCAATCTGGTTTTTAAAGAAGGTCCCACAGAACCAGGGTAAGAATCAACATCAAGATTTACTGGTTAATACCTTGCTAGATGCACTAACGGTTTCGAGAAGGTTGCATTGAAACGCAAAGGGAAGCTACATCACAATTACCGTACTATTAGTTCAGTAGGCTCAGTCTGGTTTTTGAAGAAGATCCCACAGAACCAGGGTGAGAATCTACATCAAGATTTACTGGTTAATACCTTGCTAGATGCACTAACGGTTTTTGAGAAGGTTCATGTGAAACACAAAGCGAGGCAACATCACAATTAGCGTACTATTCGATAAGTAGGCTCAGTCTGGTTTTTGAATTTAATCCAACAGAACCAGGGTGAGAATCAACATCAAAATTTACTAGTTAATACCTTGCTAGATGCACTAACGGTTTTAAAAAGGTTCCATTGAAACACAAAGGGAAGCAACATCACAATTAGCGTCCTATTCGTTAAGTAGGCTCAATCTGGTTTTTAAAGAAGATCCCAAAGAACCAGGGTGAGAATCAACATCAAGATTTACTGGTTAATACCTTGCTAGATGCACTAACGGTTTTTGAGAAGGTTCATGTGAAACACAAAGGGAGGCAACATCACAATTAGCGTACTATTCGTTAAGTAGGCTCAGTCTGGTTTTTGAAGAAGATCCACCAGAACCAGGGTGAGAATCTATTTCAAGATTTAATAGTTAATTTTGTGCTAGATGCACTTACGGTTTTGAGAAGGTTCCATTGAAACACAAAGGGAAGCAACATCACAATTAGCGAACTATTCGTTAAGTAGGCTCAGTCTGGTTTTTGAAGAAGATCCAACAGAACCAGGGTGAGAATCAACATCAAAATTTACTAGTTAATACCTTGCTAGATGCACTAACGGTTTTTGAGAAGGTTCCATTGAAACACAAAGGGAAGCAACATCACAATTAGCGAACTATTCGTTAAGGAGGCTCAGTCTGGTTTTTGAAGAAGATCCCACAGAACCAGGGTGAGAATCTACATCAAGATTTACTGGTTAATACCTTGCTAGATGCACTAACGGTTTTTGAGAAGGTTCGTGTGAAACACAAAGGGAGGCAACATCACAATTAGCGTACTATTCGTTAAGTAGGCTCAGTCTGGTTTTTGAAGAAGATCCAACAGAACCAGGGTGAGAATCAACATCAAAATTTACTAGTTAATACCTTGCTAGATGCACTAACGGTTTTTGAGAAGGTTCATGTGAAACACAAAGGGAGGCAACATCACAATTAGCGTACTATTCGTTAAGTAGGCTCAGTCTGGTTTTTGAAGAAGATCCTACAGAACAAGGGTGAGAATCAACATCAAAATTTACTAGTTAATACCTTGCTAGATGCACTAACGGTTTTTGAGAAGGTTCATGTGAAACACAAAGGGAAGCAACATCACAATTAGCGTACTATTCGTTAAGTAGGCTCAGTCTGGTTTTTGAAGAAGATCCCACAGAACCAGGGTGAGAATCTACATCAAGATTTACTGGTTAATACCTTGCTAGATGCACTAACGGTTTCGAGAAGGTTCATGTGAAACACAAAGGGAGGCAATATCACAATTAGCGTACTATTCGTTAAGTAGGCTCAGTCTGGTTTTTAAAGAAGATCCACCAGAACCAGGGTGAGAATCTATTTCAAGATTTAGTAGTTAATATCTTGCTAGATGCACTTACGGTTTTGAGAAGGTTCCATTGAAACACAAAGGGAAGCAACATCACAATTAGCGAACTATTCGTTAAGTAGGCTCAGTCTGGTTTTTGAAGAAGATCCAACAGAACCAGGGTGAGAATCAACATCAAAATTTACTAGTTAATACCTTGCTAGATGCAGTAACGGTTTTTGAGAAGGTTCCATTGAAACACAAAGGGAAGCAACATCACAATTAGCGAACTATTCGTTAAGGAGGCTCAGTCTGGTTTTTGAAGAAGATCCCACAGAACCAGGGTGAGAATCTACATCAAGATTTACTGGTTAATACCTTGCTAGATGCACTAACGGTTTTTGAGAAGGTTCGTGTGAAACACAAAGGGAGGCAACATCACAATTAGCGTACTATTCGTTAAGTAGGCTCAGTCTGGTTTTTGAAGAAGATCCAACAGAACCAGGGTGAGAATCAACATCAAAATTTACTAGTTAATACCTTGCTAGATGCACTAACGGTTTTTGAGAAGGTTCATGTGAAACACAAAGGGAGGCAACATCACAATTAGCGTACTATTCGTTAAGTAGGCTCAGTCTGGTTTTTGAAGAAGATCCTACAGAACAAGGGTGAGAATCAACATCAAGATTTACTGGTTAATACCTTGCTAGATGCACTAACGGTTTTTGAGAAGGTTCATGTGAAACACAAAGGGAAGCAACATCACAATTAGCGTACTATTCGTTAAGTAGGCTCAGTCTGGTTTTTGAAGAAGATCCCACAGAACCAGGGTGAGAATCTACATCAAGATTTACTGGTTAATACCTTGCTAGATGCACTAACGGTTTCGAGAAGGTTCATGTGAAACACAAAGGGAGGCAATATCACAATTAGCGTACTATTCGTTAAGTAGGCTCAGTCTGGTTTTTAAAGAAGATCCACCAGAACCAGGGTGAGAATCTATTTCAAGATTTAGTAGTTAATATCTTGCTAGATGCACTTACGGTTTTGAGAAGGTTCCATTGAAACACAAAGGGAAGCAACATCACAATTAGCGAACTATTCGTTAAGGAGGCTCAGTCTGGTTTTTGAAGAAGATCCCACAGAACCAGGGTGAGAATCTACATCAAGATTTACTGGTTAATACCTTGCTAGATGCACTAACGGTTTTTGAGAAGGTTCATGTGAAACACAAAGGGAGGCAACATCACAATTAGCGTACTATTCGTTAAGTAGGCTCAGTCTGGTTTTTGAAGAAGATCCAACAGAACCAGGGTGAGAATCAACATCAAAATTTACTAGTTAATACCTTGCTAGATGCACTAACGGTTTTTGAGAAGGTTCATGTGAAACACAAAGGGAGGCAACATCACAATTAGCGTACTATTCGTTAAGTGGGCTCAGTCTGGTTCTTGAAGAAGATCCCACAGAACCAGGGTGAGAATCAACATCAAAATTTACTAGTTAATACATTGCTAGATGCGATTACGGTTTTGAGAAGGTTCCATTGAAACACAAAGGGAAGAAACATCACAATTAGCGTACTATTCGTTAAGTAGGCTCAGTCTGGTTTTTGAAGAAGATCCACCAGAAACAGGGTGAGAATCTATTTCAAGATTTACTAGTTAATATCTTGCTAGATGCACTTACGGTTTTGAGATGGTTCCATTGAAACACAAAGGGAAGCAACATCACAATTAGCGTACTATTCGTTAAGTGGGCTCAGTCTGGTTTTTGATAAAGATCCCACTGAACCAGGGTGAGAATCTACATCAAGATTTACTGGTTAATACCTTGCTAGATGCACTAACGGTTTTTGAGAAGGTTAAATTGAAACCCAAAGGGAAACAACACAACAATTAGCGTACTATTCGTTAAGTAGGCTCAGTCTGGCTTTTGAAGAAGATCCCACAAAACCAGGGTGAGAATCAACATCAAAATTTACTAGTTAATACCTTTCTAGATGCACTAACGGTTTTGAGTAGGTTCTATCGAAACACAAAGGGAAGCAACATCACAATTAGCGTACTATTCGTTAAGTAGGCTCAAAACTTACTGAACTAATTGTGATGTTGCTTCCCTTTGTGTTTCAATGGAACCTTTTCAAAACCGTTAGTGCATCTAGCAAGGTATTAACTAGTAAATCTTGATGTTGATTCTCACCCTGGTTCTGTGGGATCTTCTTCAAAAACCTGACTGAGCCTACTTAACGAATAGTACGCTAATTGTTGTGTTGTTTCCCTTTGGGTTTCAATTTAACCTTCTCAAAAACCGTTAGTGCATCTAGCAAGGTATTAACCAGTAAATCTTGATGTAGATTCTCACCCTGGTTCAGTGGGATCTTTATCAAAAACCAGACTGAGCCCACTTAACGAATAGTACGCTAATTGTGATGTTGCTTCCCTTTGTGTTTCAATGGAACCATCTCAAAACCGTAAGTGCATCTAGCAAGATATTAACTAGTAAATCTTGAAATAGATTCTCACCCTGTTTCTGGTGGATCTTCTTCAAAAACCAGACTGAGCCTACTTAACGAATAGTACGCTAATTGTGATGTTGCCTCCCTTTGTGTTTCACATGAACCTTCTCAAAAACCGTTAGTGCATCTAGCAAGGTATTAACCAGTAAATCTTGACAATAATTCTAACCCTGGTTCTGTGGGATCTTCTTTAAAAACCAGATTGAGCCTACTTAACGAATAGGACGCTAATTGTAATGTTGCTTCCCTTTGTGTTTCAATGGAACCTTCTCAAAACCGTTAGTGCATCTAGCAAGGTATTAACTAGTAAATATTGATGTTGATTCTCACCCTGGTTCTGAAGGATCTTCTTCAAAAACCAGACTGAGCTTACTGAACTAATAGTACGGTAATTGTGATGTTGCTTCCCTTTGTGTGTATCAAAATACTGACATATTAAGATAATTTTTTAAGTCTCCTTGAATGAAATTACTAGCAATATAAATTACGTTGTTGTTTTTAGCTTCAAATATATAATTTCAACAATATCACAACGCTTAAATTCATTCAGAAACGTAAATGAAATATTTTCACAAAGTCCAAAAGTAATTTTGGACTACTTATTACTGATTTGAAGATGAGAGGGTATATCTAGTCGAAATGGCTCGCACTATTTACATTTTCATTTAGAAACTAGGTCGAGCCGTCAAACATTAATACTTGTTCGAAGATTTTACTTTGTAAAACTATATGTCATGGTTTGCTACAAAGGCCTTTGTGTTTCTTTCAATTAAGATAATCAAAATACTGACATATTAAGATAATTTTTTAAGGCTCCTGGAATGAAATTACTTGCGATATAAATTACGTTGTTGTTTCTAGCTTCAAATACACAATTGCAACCATTTCACAACACTTAAATTCATTCAGAGACGTAAATGAAATATTTTCACAAAGTCAAAAAGTAAGTTTGGACCATTTATTACTGATTTGAAGATGAGCGGGTATATCTTGTCGAAATGGTCCACACTATTTACATTTTCATTTAGAAACTAGGTCGAGCCGTCAAACATTTATACTTCTTCGAAGATTTTACTTTGTAAAACTATATGTCATGGTTTGCTACAATAGCCTTTGTGTTTCTTTCAATTAAGATAATCAAAATACTAATATACTAAGATAATTTTTTAAGGCTCCTGGGATGAAATTACTTGCAATATAAATTACGTTGTTGTTTCTAGCTTCAAATATACAATTTCAACAATATCACAACACTTAAATTCATTCAGAAACGTAAATGAAATATTTTCACAAAGTCCAAAAGTAATTTTGGACTATTTATTACTGGTTTGAGGATGAGAGGGTATATCTAGTCGAAATGGCTCACACTATTTACATTTTTATTTAGAAACTAGGTCGAGCCGTCAAACATTCATACTTGTTCGAAAACCATACTTTGTAAAACTATATGTCATGGTTTGCTACAATAGCCTTTGTGTTTCTTTCAATTAAGATAATCAAAATACAGACATATTAAGATAATTTTTTAAAGCTCCTGGAAAAAAATTACTTGAAATATAAATTACGTTGTTGTTTTTACCTTCAAATATACAATTTCAACATTATCACAACACTTAAATTCATTCAGAAACGTAAATGAAATATTTTCACAAAGTCCAAAAGTAATTTTGGACTATTTATTACTGATTTGAAGATGAGCGGGTATATCTACTCGAAATGGCTCACACTATTTATATTTTCATTGAGAATATAGGCCGAGCCGATTAACATTCGTACTTGTTCGAAGACCATACTTTGTAAAACTATATGTCATGGCTTCCTACAATAAACTTCGTGTTTCTGTCAATTAAGATAATCAAAATACTGACATATTAAGATAATTTTTAAAGCTCCTTGAATGAAATTACTAGCAATATAAATTACGTTGTTGTTTCTAGCTTCAAATATACAATTTCAACAATATCACAACATTTAAATTCATTCAGAAACGTAAATGAAATATTTTCACAAAGTCCAAAAGTAATTTTGGACAATTTATTAGTGATTTGAAGATGAGCGGGTATATCTAGTCGAAATACACTATTTACATTTTCATTTAGAAACTAGGTCGAGCCGTCAAACATTCGTACTTGTTCGAAGATTTTACTTTGTAAAACTATATGTCATGGTTTGCTACAATAGACTTTGTGTTTCTTTCAATTAAGATAATCAAAATACTGACATACTATGATAATTTTTAAGGCTCCTGGAATGAAATTACTTGCAATATAAATTATGTTGTTGTTTCTAGCTTCAAATACACAATTTCAACAATATCACAAAACTTAAATTCATTCAGAAATGTAAATGAAATAATTTCACAAAGTCCAAAAGTAATTTTGGACTATTTATTACTGATTTGAAGATGAGCGGGTATATCTAGTCGAAATGGCTCACACCATTTACATTTTCATTTAGAAACTAGGTCGAGCCGTCAAACATTCGTACTTGTTCGAAAACCATACTTTGTAAAACTATATGTCATGGTTTGCTACAATAGCCTTTGTTTCTTTCAATTAAGATAATCAAAATACTGACATATTAAGATAATTTTTTAAGGCTCCTGGAATGAAATTACTTGCGATATAAATTACGTTGTTGTTTCTAGTTTCAAATATACAATTTCAACAATATCACAACACTTAAATTCATTCAGAAACGCAAATGAAATATTTTCATAATATAGTCCCAAAGTAATTTTGGACTATTTATTACTGATTTGAAGATGAGCGGGTATATCTAGTCGAAATGGATCACGCTATTTATATTTTCATTTGGAAACTAGGCGGCGCGAAAAACATTCGTACTTGTTCGAAGAACATACTTTGTAAAACTATATGTCATGGTTTGCTACAATAACTTTTTTTTCTTTCAATTAAGATAATCAAAATATTGACATATTAAGATAATTTTATAAGGCTGCTGTAAATAAATTACTTCCAATATAAATTACGTTGTTGTTTCTACCTTCAAATATACAATTTCAACAATATCACAACACTTAAATTCATTCAGAAACGCAAATGAAATATTTTCATAATATAGTCCAAAAGTAATTTTGGACTATTTATTACTGATTTGAAGATGAGCGGGTATATCTACTCGAAATGGCTCACACTATTTATATTTTCATTGAGAATATAGGCCGAGCCGATTAACATTCGTACTTGTTCGAAGACCATACTTTGTAAAACTATATGTCATGGCTTGCTACAATAACCTTTGTGTTTCTGTCAATTAAGATAATCAAAATACTGACATATTAAGATAATTTTTTAAGTCTCCTTGAATGAAATTAGTAGCAATATAAATTACGTTGTTGTTTCTAGCTTCAAATATACAATTTCAACAATATCACAACACTTAAATTCATTCAGAAACGTAAATGAAATATTTTCACAAAGTCCAAAAGTAATTTTGGACTATTTATTACTGATTTGAAGATGAGCGGGTATATATCTAGTCGAAATGGCTCACACCATTTACATTTTCATTTAGAAACTAAGTCGAGCCGTCAAACATTCATACTTGTTCGAAGATTTTACTTTGTAAAACTATATGTCATGGTTTGCTACAATAGCCTTTGTGTTTCTTTCAATTAAGATAATCAAAACACTGACATATTAAGATAATTTTTTAAGGCTCCTGGAATGAAATTACTTGCAATATAAATTATGTTGTTGTTTCTAGCTTCAAATAAACAATTTCAACAATATCACAACACTTAAATTCATTCAGAAACGTAAATGAAATATTTTCACAAAGTCCAAAAGTAATTTTGGACTATTTATTACTGATTTGAAGATGAGCGGGTATATCTAGTCGAAATGGCTCACACCATTTACATTTTCATTTAGAAACTAGGTCGAGCCGTCAAACATTCGTACTTGTTCGAAAACCATACTTTGTAAAACTATATGTCATGGTTTGCTACAATAGCCTTTGTTTCTTTCAATTAAGATAATCAAAATACTGACATATTAAGATAATTTTTTAAGGCTCCTGGAATGAAATTACTTGCGATATAAATTACGTTGTTGTTTCTAGTTTCAAATATACAATTTCAACAATATCACAACACTTAAATTCATTCAGAAACGCAAATGAAATATTTTCATAATATAGTCCCAAAGTAATTTTGGACTATTTATTACTGATTTGAAGATGAGCGGGTATATCTAGTCGAAATGGATCACGCTATTTATATTTTCATTTGGAAACTAGGCGGCGCGAAAAACATTCGTACTTGTTCGAAGAACATACTTTGTAAAACTATATGTCATGGTTTGCTACAATAACTTTTTTTTCTTTCAATTAAGATAATCAAAATATTGACATATTAAGATAATTTTATAAGGCTGCTGTAAATAAATTACTTCCAATATAAATTACGTTGTTGTTTCTACCTTCAAATATACAATTTCAACAATATCACAACACTTAAATTCATTCAGAAACGCAAATGAAATATTTTCATAATATAGTCCAAAAGTAATTTTGGACTATTTATTACTGATTTGAAGATGAGCGGGTATATCTACTCGAAATGGCTCACACTATTTATATTTTCATTGAGAATATAGGCCGAGCCGATTAACATTCGTACTTGTTCGAAGACCATACTTTGTAAAACTATATGTCATGGCTTGCTACAATAACCTTTGTGTTTCTGTCAATTAAGATAATCAAAATACTGACATATTAAGATAATTTTTTAAGTCTCCTTGAATGAAATTAGTAGCAATATAAATTACGTTGTTGTTTCTAGCTTCAAATATACAATTTCAACAATATCACAACACTTAAATTCATTCAGAAACGTAAATGAAATATTTTCACAAAGTCCAAAAGTAATTTTGGACTATTTATTACTGATTTGAAGATGAGCGGGTATATATCTAGTCGAAATGGCTCACACCATTTACATTTTCATTTAGAAACTAAGTCGAGCCGTCAAACATTCATACTTGTTCGAAGATTTTACTTTGTAAAACTATATGTCATGGTTTGCTACAATAGCCTTTGTGTTTCTTTCAATTAAGATAATCAAAACACTGACATATTAAGATAATTTTTTAAGGCTCCTGGAATGAAATTACTTGCAATATAAATTATGTTGTTGTTTCTAGCTTCAAATAAACAATTTCAACAATATCACAACACTTAAATTCATTCAGAAACGTAAATGAAATATTTTCACAAAGTCCAAAAGTAATTTTGGACTATTTATTACTGATTTGAAGATGAGCGGGTATATCTAGTCGAAATGGATCACTTTATTTATATTTTCATTTAGAAACTAGGCCGCGCGAAAAACATTCGTACTTGTTCGAAGATTTTAGTTTGTAAAACTATATGTCATGGTTTGCTACAATAACTTAAGATAATAATCAAAATTTTAATTAAGATAATCAAAATATTGACATATTAAGATAATTTTATAAGGCAACTGGAAATAAATTACTTCCAATATAGCTTAAGTCGTTGTTTCAAGCTTTGAATGTGCAATTTTAACAATATCACAACACCTAAAATCATTTGGAAAAATTAGTTTTGGGAAATTGATCCCTCAAATGGACAAATCCCACTTCTGTAAAATCTATTTTTGATGGTGTACTAAAGTTTGAAACAGAAAATGGTTAAGGTTAATCACATTTTAATACTGAACAAATTTTTTCATAAGCCCCGGAAAAGGTATGTCAGGAATTAGGAAATCTAAAGCTCTTTATAGAGCAGAAATGAGGTATTATACGGAATGTGTTACCAATGCGGAAAAGAATTACGTACTGGGATATATATAATTTGCCGTAATAATCGAATTGATTCTCCGTATTGAAATAGTGCTCCCCCGGGTAACTATTTCGATTTTTTTCATTTTAAAGAGCAAAATGGTAGCATTTGAAATATAATTCTCCGTATCGAAATGATTCACAATCCCAATCTAAGTTTTAGTAGAGCAGCTAAATTTGAGTGCAGATGTACTTATAAAGTGAATGTATGAGCTTACGGCGTAAGATAGAAATGGTAGATCTGATAAGAATGAAACGGTCACCAATACAACTGGATTGTAACTCCAGGGAACTTAGTCTTTACCAAAGGAGGAAATTCTAAACCTCCTTAGTTGAAAGCGGTTTGTAATTGGAGTTTAGCTAAGCATGGGACATTACTTCTGATGCAAAATCAAAAATTCATTTTACTCCTGCTGCATTATGAATCGATATGATTACAACCTTGAAATCTGGGCCTGGTAAAGACTGTATTGAATGTAGGGGAGCTTCTGCTACAAGCACCCAATATCCAGAAACTGGTCAGCTAATAACTGAGGAGAATGACATATTATTATCCTAAGACGACGAAGAAATGAGGCCAATAAAACAATAACAACCCGGAGAATTAATTCGATTAATACGGTATATCAAATGGACGAATCCCAGTTCTTTATAAAACACATTTTGGTTGTGGAATCAGCCAAGTGGCGTTCATCTTGATACTAGGTATATATTGATGGTTACAACGTATTCATACCTTGTGTTACACTCGAAGGACGGTATTTTATAAACATAAGGAAATCATTAGCTTGTTGTAATTTTTTAAGGAAATTAAATGTCCGGGGAATTCTCAAAGCGGTTTTAAGCAATATTATATGACAAGATTATTTACCAAGTAGCATAAGGAAGGCAAATGGCTACCTTATGTGAAATTTAGATAGGTAAAAGCAGTGGCCAAGAATAAGAAAAGTAATTTATATGAACAGGAGAAGGTTGGAATTGAGTAAGTACAAACAAACATCAATATTCATACGACCAAATGCATAAAATGGCAATCCTTTATTGGCGTATGTATTTTTATTACTTACTTTACCTTCTGTAACTTTATAAAGCAATGTTATTATATGGTTATATGAGGGTGCATTATGAGAAACGCAAAAGAATTTCGATAATTTCTTATGCAGACAAATAGGAAATTGTAACAGCAAAGACTATTTCAACATAGAATTGAAAAGCCTACAAACTGCCTTGGATGTTGGTGATAGGATGGATTTAGGGTAGGTTGAATCTCTCATCTTCTGGAGTGGATGGGATGTTTACGTACAACTTACATCTTTGTTGCTATATAGTCAATCGATGCACTATCGATAGGGCAACGGTTAACCTAGGTAACTCTATTAAGTCATATTATGTTAGGAATTTTAGGCTATTATTTTCTCGTTTAATGATGAGCTCCTTTCAATCAAGAGCACATCTGATGAGAATCATAATTATATTCAAAAAGTGATTGGTTTAATAAAAGTGAGTCAGTTTT
The DNA here is from genome assembly GCA_020055645.1 of Tomocerus qinae. Classification (NCBI taxonomy): domain Eukaryota; kingdom Metazoa; phylum Arthropoda; class Collembola; order Entomobryomorpha; family Tomoceridae; genus Tomocerus; species Tomocerus qinae. The sequence goes on along the minus strand of CM034546.1, from coordinate 36,737,809 downwards.
CGATTCTGTAAAGCAAATTTTGCACCGTTTAAGGCAGTGGTGCAGATTTCAAAAGACTGTTTCTACCACAAATGGGGACGGTGCTAGGCAACCAGCAAAAGTTATCATAGAGTAGAGGGTGAATGGGAATCGCGAAAATTCGTACTTTTTTGGAAAAGTCCTAAAGGATCTGAGATTACTGGTCCTACACCAATGTAGTAAATGTAAAAAAGATTCTTTAAAACTTATTCTAGAGGTTATACTTTGAAATCTTCACATTTTTGTCTCTGGCTCTGTCTCTGGCTCGTTTGAAACTTGAAATTGATACATAATCCTGTATTTGCATTTTGTGATCCGTGTATCTTCCAATCAAAGACAAAATTGTGAAAATTTCTAAATATAACCTCTAGAATAAGTTACGATGAATCTTTATTGAATATACTTTATTTTATGGGTGATGGATCAGTAATCTCGGATCCTTTAGCACTTTCCCAAAAAAAGTTAATGAGGAATATGATAGTCAAGAGAACATTTACGTTTGTGTGCACCAGGACTTTAAGCTCCGGGTACCTCAGATTTGGAAATCTCTGATGATCATCAAAATACATGTAAAAATAGCTTTACAACTCTTGGAATTCTGTTTAAAGTTCTTACCCGATTTTATTGTGTGGTACATTTTTGGAATCCTGAATATAATATCGACCACAATGTATAAAATATACGATATACATTAATGGTATAATAGTATGCTCAATGAGTTACTCCAATAGTCAAAAAATATTCTAAAATTTCATCTTACTATTACCTAGGGTCAATAGGCATCGAAAAAATTTTAATTTCCAGTGTAACGGGCCCCGCCCACTGTCTAATTTTCACACTTTAGCTCCGCCAATTAGCCACGCCCCCGAAGGGAGCGTGACTATCTATTGGCTGAGAAAATGTAAGCTCCCTCTACTTTGGGGGCGGGGCAAGGGCCGATTTCCACAGCAACCATGCTGGTTGCAAGAGGTTTTCGTTACCTGAGTCAATATGTTTGTATTAAAATAGCATATTAGCCATCGGTAACATACTCTGGCCACCCACGAGGGTCACATTTTTAACTTATTGGGGTATAAGGTAACGTTACTTTGAGAGGAGCGCTGCACCCCCTCCCCCACTGGACACGTCCAAGCACGTACGTGCTTGGAAATGAGCATGGACTGTTGCAAAAAGGAGTGGACGCTACTCACTTTCAAATTTTACTCCTTTTTGAGTACAGGAGTGGAGAACAAAACCTACAACAAGCCGTAACAGAAACTCGCCTGAGTAAAGGTGTGCACATTTTTGGTAGAATGATAGTAGATATAAGTCTATTTTGATTTGATTACTAAAATCTACAGTAATTCAAATTAGATCAATATTGATCATAATTGATTATCAAAATCAAAAAGTTTTAAAATAAGTAAAATAAGTTATATTTGACTATCAAAACAAATCTTAAATTTGGTAGGAGCGAGCGGAGTGAAATATTTTCCGCAAACAATTTATAGGAAACGCAATTGACCTTTTTAATACCCATTTTCTGCTTTCACTATCAAAATGAAACAAAGTGAGCACGCAGTATCTCACCAACCAATTTACCGACCGATTTACCCCAAAACCTTAGGCATTTTTTTGCCAAGTTTGGTCAATATCCGTCATAGCATTCGAAAGTTATCGTGGGGACAGAAGGACGGACGTACGGACTGTTCGGTTCAATAAGCTTGCTTCTTCTGGCGATGAAATAAAATTACCATAAAAAACACTCAATTTTCTAATTCATCGCTTGACGCTACATTGCTAATTAAGGCTAACTCGGCCTTAAAATGAGCCATTGTCCAGTGATGGCAGTATGTATAATGAGGATTAAGAGTATCCGATTCAAAAATGTGGTGGATAACTGGAGTGATTTGCGAATATCCAAATTCTCTTTCTGAACAAAAGGTTGACCCTAGGCCGCAATAAGGCGAAGTTTTGGAATATTTTTTGACTCTATCAAATCTGTACCTCTGGCCCTGGCCCACCTAATGAGAAAGCATGAAAAGGTCAATTGGAATTAACATAAAAATCTATGTATCTGAAATACATTCTACCCATCGTACAATATTGCCCCGGAATACATACTATAGCTTTATTTATAACAGGACTTGGGTCCTGTGACCGGTACATTATATTAGTGATGAACCCAAATAAATGCCGGTGTGATTGGCCTACTAGAAACCATCATTCTTGCAAAATTGTTTGTAGATGCACTAGCCCCATGTACTACAGGACCTGGGTCCTGTGACCGCCTAGTTAATAATAAGATAAAAAATGCCTTCCAAAACATGTGAAAGAAGTATGAATTTTGAATTTACGCTCTCATTTGGTCAATAAGTCAACCTATATGTTGCGTTTTCTTGTAGATGTAAGTGAAGTAAGCCGAAAAACATGCCTTTCGGCGTGGTTTCGGTTTACTTGATTTTGACATTGGAAAAGGCCGGGAGCTTACATCATAAACGTTACTCGGCTTACAAGAGAAGTAAGCTCAGTAACATGTAACCCGATGTAACTTTTGTAACGAATAAGTGAAAAACCCTATTATTTTAAAAGGCATATCGATAATTTTCTCTAGTTAGATTAGTCGTGAGTGTCATAGTTAGTAAAGCATAGCATCCAACCGACAACCGACCAGTGAATTTACGACTCATTGGCCAATTTCCATCCTTCCTCCTCAGAGGTGATTAGGCAGCAGCAATTTCAAGCCACCAAGTGACGTCGACGTACAATGTGGTTGTTAGGACTTGATAATAAATAGTTGGTAACATAAAACGTGTTTGCGATGTGCAAATATTTGTGGAATCTGAAATAAAGCTGCCGCAAAAGAAATTTATAGGCATTTAATTTGCTGCATAATGTACAGTAGTTATACGTTAAGAGCAGACATGGCACTTGAAATATTTCTCGGAAATAAATAGGCGAAATTTTTGAAATATTTTGCGAAATATTTCACTCCCACTTTCCTTGTAAAATGAAATATTTGAAATATTTCATTTAGTGCATGGCATTAATTTCAATTAATTTCAATAAATTTCGTGCGAAATAAATGAATTGCGCATGCGTGTACACATGTGCATTGTATATTAATTTCATTAATTTCATTTTTCAAGAAGAATTCTTTGAAATAAGAAATTAATGCCATGTCTGGTTAAAAGTTTTATTGCAACTGTGAAAAAGTAGCAAGCATCAGGCACGTATCCAGGAATCTGACCGAGAGGGGGCCCAACAAAATATAGTGGTAAAATCAAAACATATTCGCTTTTACAAGTTTTTATTGATTTTTAACCTATTTTGACAAAAAAATCATCTATTTGGGAAAATTAGACGGAGCTCGAGCCCTCAGCCCCCTCTGGATACTTGCTTGGCAACCATGACTACTAAATACGTTACTGCAAATTATGAAAATGAGATTTTAGAATAATACAAAACAGATAAGAAATTAGCAGAAAATGAATCGAATGAGCCCGAACAAATGTGAAAGATTGAGTGAGCAGGCCTTTGTGGGTGCTCACTGGATCTCAATGTGGCCTATTGTTTTTTTTTATTTATTTTCTATGGTTCTAAAATTTTATAAGGATTATAATCTACAGAATCTATTAAGATCCCTTAAAAACCAAAAAGACATGGCCAGTGCTTTACTTTAACCGGCATTTTTACATTTTAGCCAACCAGTAGGCAATTTTTTCCAGCTAAATTGGCAGCTGGCCAAAATGGCCATACCCTAATTTACATTGGTTTTAATTTTAAAGTCACTGGCTAAAATTTATTTTAGCCAGGATAACCATTTCAGCCACTACAATTTAGTCACTTGCCGATGGCTAGTCAAACACTGTACATGGCATCAAATAGGTAAAAATGATTTTTTTGTATTTTTTGTTACGAAAAAGGCAGCTTCTTTAATGTCATTTAAGTAAGGTTGTCAGTCGGTTTTCTTACAATGAGTCAACGTCAAAGTTTTGAAAAATTCTGTCCTTGTAAAACTATATTTCATCGTTTTATTGTTTATAAACAGTACATATTACGCATTAATCAGTCTACAAGGGCAACTAAACAAAGCATAATAACCGTACGAAATATGAAGCAATTCACTGAACACAACTTAAGAATTTTGTTTTTCTTTGTGTATTACGTTTGCCGATAACGACAGCGGCTGACAATAAAACCATAATGCAAATAGATATTTCGAGACATCCATTATTACGCCTAAAGAATGCAATGATGATTTAATTATGAATTATGAGTTATTTCAAGGAATTTTTATATGGGCATTATGGTCGAAATGATGCAGTAATGGACTCCAATTTATTGCTTTGCATGTGAATTTTTAATGTAGAAAATATATATAAATAGAGCAAGCAGATCATTTTTTCCCACTTCTCGATTAAGAAATAATTAGAAGCATCATGAAATCGTTTTGGGTCTTAATTCTGTTGGTTTTAGTTTTAGATTGGCCTCCAATCTTCTCTCAAGATTTGGCTGAAGAGCTAAATGTGGAACAAGAAAATGACGGTGATGATGATTTGGTAGAACGTATTTTAATTCGCAGAAGAAGAGCCAATCATGATATGGGTTTCAGAAATAAACGATCCCCAAACCCAGACGTGATCATCAGTAAGTAAAAGTTGTTTTTCCAAACAAATATTTATATATACCTTGACATGTCTATCGTAAAAATATTATAACCGACTGACAAATCTGCAGGGTTGCATTGAATGAAATAGAACGGAAGAAATCAACAAAAAATTAATTTCGTCCGGATGAATGTGGACGAAATTAATTTCGTTTTGATAAATGTGGACGAAATTGCTTTCGTTTTGATAAATGTGGACGAAATTACTTTCGTTTTGATAAATGTGGACGAAATTGCTTTCGTTTTGATAAATGTGGACGAAATTACTTTCGTTTTGATAAATGTGGACGAAATTGCTTTCGTTTTGATAAATGTGGACGAAATTAATTTTGCCCAATGGACAAAACCAATTTCATCCTGGTCAGTTAAATTTGCATCCGGACAAAACGCAACCCTGCCAATGTGCGTGAAATCGGGAAATACATTGCAATATTAAAATTGTTGTGCATACTTTAATATTATCAATACTCTGTTGTACGAATTGTAGTAGAAGACGGTTGGGGTTGGGGACCAATGGGACAGATGGCACGTGGCAAATGTAAGTATGAAATCTGTTGTTTATAAAACGTTTAATTGTATGAAATTAATTTTATTTGAATTTATATTCATGGCAAGTGTCTCTAGGTATCGATTTTGAAACTAATTTTTAACCCTCAGAAATCTGTACAAAGTAATATTTTCCAACGTTTTGAAAACATTTTATGGATGGATAATATTTTACTTAAAAAATATTGTGCATTTTGAGGAAATTAAATTTTGTACACCAATGATCGTTAAAAATTGAGTTATAAATTAAGTTTTACTAATTTCATATCAGAATATAGTTCAATCAAAAAGAACTATTACACAGATAAGTTGCTTTATTATCTCCGACTGAAAATAAAATTAAATAGAATAAGTCCTGTAAAATGAGTGCATAATATAACTATTTATGTTTATGTTATTTAACAATAGTCCACAATCCATGGAGAAATCCAACCTTTATCAAGAAGATGCCAGGGTGGTAAAGGTTTTATATTCGTAATCCACGCTGATGACGACTTTAAATGTTACAACACAACTTTTACTATTACATCCGTTCTAAGCAGCTAATAATAGAATTGGTAATGGCAATTAAGATTGAAAATTACCTGAGATAGTTTTAACCTAATTTTATTTTGTATCTGTATTGACTAACTAAAAATAATTGGAAATAAAGAATTTTGAATGAAATTGAAACCGCACAAAAGGTCCTGTTTGATTTCGCACGTTTTTGTACACAATTTTTGGACTTTTTTCCAAAATTTCAAAAAGTCCAAAAATCGAAAAAAATCTTTCCCAAATATGTCTTATTTTTTTACTATTATATTACAACAAAACAATTTCCAGGTGGCTCAACGGATGACAATTAATTTACGATCGGAGACGGCTTTAATATGTCTTTATTGATAAAAAGGATGATGATTACCCACATGTAGAGACGTAAATGGCATTTTGGAAGCCATCGGGCTGACCATTTACCTATATCAAATATGAGACTATCTAAGAAATAATGTACCATCCGCTACCAAACCACTTATTGAGAAAAGCCAAGATGAAGCGAGCCTACTCAATTTAACCTTTCATATTATTTATCACCAACAAATACACATTTCACCCAACAGCCAATAACGACCAAAATTTATGAGTAATTTGAAATCGGCCAAATTAAATTTTGTTATTCATCCCCACGGAGTAAAAAAATATGTGGAATTTAAACATGGACCCCGCTACAGTGTCAAACTAAAACCCCCATATATAGGAGGTTTAACCCTATATCGGGGGAATGTAAATATTGGATTTGGATATTGTCATTAACCCCATTGGGGTAAAAAAATACGGCAAAATCAAATATGGACACCACTATAGTGTGAAACTAATACCCCGCCATATAGGGGGTTTACCCCCATATCGGGGGAATGTAAATATTGGATTTGGATATTGTCATTAACCCCATTGGGGTAAACAAATACGGCAAAATCAAATATGGACACCACTATAGTGTGAAACTAATACCCCGCCATATAGGGGGTTTACCCCCATATCGGGGAAATGTAAATATTGACTTTGGATATTGTCATTAATCCCAATGGGGTAAACAAATACGGCGAACTCAAATATGGACACCGCTATAGTGTGAAACTAATACCCCACCATATAGGGGGTTTACCCCCATATCGGGGAAATGTAAATATTGACTTTGGATATTGTCATTAATCCCTATGGGGTAAACAAATACGGTGAACTCAAATAGGGACACCGCTATAGTGTGAAACTAATACCCCGCCGTATAGGGGGTTTACCCCCATATCGGGGAAATGTAAATATTGAATTTCAATATTGTCATTAACCCCATTGGGGTAAACAAATATGGCGAACTCAAATATGGACACCGCTATAGTGTGAAACTAATACCCCGCCATATAGGGGGTTTACCCCCATATCGGGGAAATGTAAATATTGAATTTCAATATTGTCATTAACCCCATTGGGGTAACCAAATATGGCGAACTCAAATATGGACACCGCTATAGTGTGAAACTAATACCACACCATATAGGGGGTTTACCCCCATATCGGGGAAATGTAAATATTGAATTTGGATATTGTCATTAACCCCTTTGGGGTAAACAAATACGGCGAACTCAAATATGGACACCGCTATAGTGTGAAACTAATACCCTGTCATATAGGGGGTTTACCCCTATATCGGGGAAATGTCCATTGTGTTCGTATTTAATGTCTCCTATTTTATCCTGAAGGGATTAATACCATTACCAAAATCCCAATATTTACATTTCCGTGTTATGGGGGTCATACTCCTATATAGCGGGGTATCAGTTTATTAAATTAATGGTGTCCATATTTAAATTTGCCTTATTTTTTTACCCAGTAGGGATTAATACCAACATCCTAATCAAATATTTACATACCCCTGATATGGGGGTCAACCCCCCTTATGGCGGGGTATTAGTTTTTCACTATTGTGGTGTCCGTGTTTAAATTCGCCATATTCTTTTACCCCGCAGGAATTAATACCAATGGCAAAATCCAATATTTACATGCCCCCAATATGGGGGTCAACTCTCTATATAGCAGGGTATTAGTTTATCACTATTATGGTGTCCATTTTTAAATTCGCCATATTCTTTTACTCCGAAGGGATTAATACCAATATCCAAATCCAATATTTACATACCCCCGATATGGGGGTCAACCCCTATATAGTGGGGTATTAGTTTACCACTAGTGTGGTGTGCATATTTAAGTTCCCCACTTTTCTTTTACCTCGTAAGGATTAATACCAATATCCAAATCCAATATTTACATTTTCCTGATATGGGGATAAACCCTTTATATAGCGGGGTTTCAGTGTATCTACATATTTGAGTTTCCCATTTTCCCCCGTATGGGTCAGTATCAATTTTTAATTCTGACGTTTGCAGTTTTCTCATAAGTCTTTGTCTGCTAAGTCTGTAGCATGATCAGTTGTACTTTTTGTGGATTTCGGGTGATTCATCACATTGAAGTGGTTTAGTAATAATGAATGTCTATCTGAAATGCTTTTATTTGATATGCTCATTAAAAATAGAAGGAATGGCATAAAAAATTCGAATTTTTTTTTAAAAGGTAGAGAATTTTTCAGGCTTTTTTTTGATAAGGCTAACCAATTTTTATAAAATTCAGCCGATGGTCTAAATTCCCATAGAAGGTCACATATAATCTGCCAGAAAGTATTTGAGGGGAACGGAAGAGGAGATAGAGAAAAAAACTAGTGCGTGCATACAATAGCAAAACTAGCAAATTAATGATGCCTTTAGAATTTTCCGCAGAAAAGGACTTTTGCAACTAAGGCAACCAAAAACATAGTAAATGTGTAGAATGTGAAGCATTTTACTGACAAAACCTTCGATTTTTTCGTTTTTATTTCTTTTTGTTATGTTTGCCGATGGCGACAACTGCATAAGAATTCAGGGTTGCCAGGTTTTTTTCAATAAATCGATTTAAGTATCAAATCCTTAACATTAAAAGCCATATTTATCAACTCGCGCCTTTTGAGCGTGTCTTTTTAAATTACTTCAAATATCAAACAGTCGTATTTCACACTACCATATGAGCGCAGGTCACAAATTTACGGTTTTTGGATCAAAATCAAAGCAAAATAACGTAAAGTCAGTATTTTGAAATGAATACTACATTGGTGAGGGAGGAGATCAAGGAGTTACTAATTCGTGCGCAGCGGGAGAAAGTTTTTAAGGGTGTAGATATTGTAGAACTGGAGGATCACTGAAAATAAATTTCCAAAACAAGTTACTTGTAATTTGGTACAAAACAAATAACAACTCCTGTAAGTTTGGCCATTCTTGCGTAGGTGCCACTTTAGTGCAACCGTTGCAGTGACTTAGGATTGTGAGTGGGATAATTGAAATTACATTTATTATTGTTTTTCGTTATCTCCACTCACACTAACAGCCGGTTATTGTTACTCCAACAATCAGGTGTCGTGTCATGCTAGTGTCATGCTCAAAAACTTTGGGCAAATTTTCCAGCTAAATCATCCTTTTGACCCTGACAATTTTCATTAGCCATGAATCACTAGTTGCCAGTAAAAAACCGGATTAGGAATACAACATGCAAAAAATTTAAAAAATCCTCAATTTTGTAAGATGGCATTTACCTGATTTACGTTTATTTGGGCACCATTACCACATAATCACATCATCAAACAACTCACACCACAAATCAATTCCATTCTCATTCAAGCGTTTCAAATTTCCAACTGCAACAGAATTGGAAATTGAAATGTTTGATAGCAGATGATGCGCTACCAGTGCGACATGAACGTAAAGTGACGTGAGCGATTGGAGAACTCGGAGGACATTTATTTTGGTTAAATCCTGAATTAAAGTTTACAGTGGCTCGTGTTTGACCACAGCGGAATTAAAGTGTCCCAACGTATGGGAAGGGCTCCCTTAAGTTCGAATGAAGGTAATGACAATTTTAATTCGCCGGAAGCGAGAGAAAAATTTAATATTTCACCTTATTTGGACAATAACAAAATGTGTTACAGTATTAAGGTTGAAGTTATTTCATTATTATCGATTTTAGCTCACTTAATTATACTTCAATACCATTTCAGTGTTTTAAAATACTTGCAAATGTTTTAAATATATGGTCTAATTTATGTATTATACTTGTCATTTAAGTATACCTGGTAACCCTGTGTGACAATAGAGGCCATAATACAATAGTTATTTCGAGACATCCATTATTCCGCTTAAATAACGCAATGATAATTTAATTGCAAAGTATTACGTATTTAAATTTTTTATATAAATTTTTTATGTCATTATGATCAGAATTATAGAACAATAGACGCTAATTGTTATTTAATGTACAAATAAGTTTTCATTGTAGAATATGCATATAAATAGAGCAAGCAGATCAATAATTTCCCACTTCTCGATTTTAAAAATAATTTGAAGAATCATGAAATCGTTTTGGGTCTTAATTCTGTTGGTTTTTGTTTTAGACTGGCCTCCTATCTTCTCTCAAGATTTGGCTGAAGAGATAAATGTGGAACAAGAAAATGACGGTGATGAAGATTTGGTAGAACGTATTTTAATTCGCAGGAGAAGAGCCAATGATGATATGGGTTTCAGAAATAAACGATCCCCGAACCCAGACATGATCATTAGTAAGTAAAAGTTATTTTTGTAATCCCCTTTTTGCACTCGTTGTTTTGTATTATAAAGGAAAAATGTTATTAGCTTATATGTTATTAGTAATAGTATTGATTTTGTAAAACATAAATTTACAAATACCTAGCTAAAGTTAAATTTTAGATATTTTAATATTGATGTCCGTTTGTAGTGGAAGACGGTTGGGGTTGGGAATCGGAGGAGTCAATGGGATGGAGACACAGAGCAAGAGGAGGCTGTAAGTTTAAATAAAACCTTTAATTCCCCCAAACCCTTTATTACTTGCACTTTAAATTACCCTTGAATTATTACCTGTTGTAATACTTTCAGAACATTTTTTAAGATTCATTTTTTACTAACTAAGGCTATGACATAATTAAAATTTCTAAGCTTTCGACAAATTTTATAGCAACCTATTTCTGAAATATTGAAAATTAAAAAAAAAACTTTGTACAACCGTTATTGAAAAACAAATTGAGTTAAATTATATTTTTGATTGTCATAAGTCAATTTGAGAGAACTATTGCACAGAACAAATTGTCTCCGACCAAACTGGCAATAAATGATAATGGTTCATCAGTGTAAAATGAATGCATTTAAACTAATCATTCAATATAATATTATAGTCCACAATATATTGATTTTGAAACTCATTTTTAACCAATGAAATCTGTACCAAGTTAAAATTTCCAATCTTTCGAAAATATTTTATGGATGGATAATATTTTCCTAGAAAAATATTGTGAATTTTAAGGAAATTAAATTTTGTTCAATGTTCGTTAAAATTGAATTACAAATTAAGTTTTACTAATTTCATATCAGAATATAGTTCAATCAAGAAGAAGTGTATGAATTTAAGAGATGTGTATGAAAAAAAATTCGATATTGGATCTCAACTAATGATAACCTATGCAGATAGGGGAATGTAAAAAACAGTATTTTTTCGATTTTTGATACATCGCCTCCTTCGCTCAGGAATCATCCCCCGAAGGTCGAAAAGCATATACAAAAATTCTCGGAAACTACTCGACCGATTTGGATGAAATTTTTTTTAAATTGAATAAGACAATATTTGCTCCTGGGGTTCTGCGATCCGTTTCAAAATTCATACTCCATCATTCAAAATAAATTTCAAAATTTTGAAAAAAGTCGTTTTTTTGAAATTTACCATAGAAAAAGCCAGCTTTCAAATTACATAAATTTGACCTCTGAAAATGTCAAAGGTCAACTTTTGGAAATGCTCCTATATATCTTGTGTGACCTATCAATCAGCATCTAAATAACTCGAGCAGAACGATTATGATGTAAAATGACACAAATTTTGTACCAGTAACATGCGTAGGTAACATGAAGGTCAATTTCTACAAAATAGCAAAAATAACATTGTCACAGATCTGTGTAATAGTTGCTTTTACTATCTCCGACTAAAATTAAGATTAAATAGAGTAATCCTTGTAAAATGAGTGCATTTACAATAATCATTTATTTTTATGTTATTTAACAACAGTCCACAATCCATGGAGAAATCCAACCTTTATCAAGAAGATGCCAGGGTGGTAAAAGTTTTATTTACCTTATCCCCGCTGACGATGACTTTTAATGCTGCAACACAACTTTTACTTATTATAATATCAATTAATGCATTCTAAGCAGTTGATAATAGAATTGGCAATTACGATTGAAAATTACTTGAGATAATCTTGGCATAATTCAATTTTGTGTCTGTATTGATTTAATAAAAATAATCGGAAATTAAACTTTGAATGTACTTTGTGTCTTTCTAAGTCAAGGACCTAAGTAAAGTGTTATCAATAGATAAAATAAGTTTTCATATGCCGCATATGTTTTTATACAATATTGACAACATATAGGTAATATTGTGATCAGTGTTGAGGTTGGAACACATATTATCTTTTACATATAGATATAGAGATAAAGTTCAACTTCAATATTCTTTATGTTATATATTACTTATTACTGTAATTGATGTTTATTCTGCTTTCATTAAATTATTTGCTATTTACAACTTACTGCATAAACTGATAGACACAAAAGCAAAAGCTGATTTATGCAAAATACTGGGCAATGACAGTAGTAAATTGAAGATGAAAAGTTCTTGGCATTTTTACATTTTAGTGTTTGATTTGCTGAGTAACGAGTTTTCATTAAATTTTTGGAATAATTTTCATACCTCCCGACAGTTTTCTAATTTTTGATAGTTGGAAGCAAACGTTCTGTATGCTTTCAAGGATTATTATTTTATGACAATAATACTTTTCTTCTGCTTAATGTTACAACAATTGTAACATTAAGCAGACGTTTTGTCTCTAAAACAAACTTTTTGTTTTAAAAAAACAAATAAACATTTTTTATAAAATCATTTTTTCCATTGCCTTTAAGAATTTGTTTTTATTTGCTTGAAAAGAGAATGGAGATAAATCTGTATTGCTATCCCTACATAAAGAAAAAGGAATTTTAAATGCACATCAACTTAAATGACAATTTTTAAAATTTACTCTAATAACTAGTTTAATACAGTTTTGCTAACATCTCAAACTCTTCCCTTCCCATTCCCCTCCCCCTTCCTCCCTCCCACAAATAATAATCTGCTTTTCTGTCTACATGGCTGGAGAGAACCGAAAAATCTGCGTCCCATCTTATTCTCCCGACTGCAATTCTCTTTATTTCTTTCTTCGTCAACTTAATCAACTCTTCTGGTGTAAAGCCATAAAAGTCAACAACGAGTTCGTTTGTCTGGAAGTGACTCAACAATTCCTCCACTTGTTTAATAGAAAAGTATTGCAGAATGAGTTTTTCTATTCTGTTCACTCTACCAACAACAATTGTAGGACGAAGAGTAATTTTGACATGGGTGACGCTTTTGGGGAGTTGATCTAAATTAACTTTTATCATCCAAGCGAAGTGTATGTGTGTGAGGTTGGCAGATTGGAAAGAAGACAAGAAGGAATAATCGGATATCCTGTCAAGTGTCAAATATTTCAGATTTGGAAGGTCAATTGGTTCATTACAAGAAACTTCTGCTCTACTTAAATAAAGTTTTTCAATTGTTGGCGGAAAACAAGAAGTGCCCAAAAATGAAGAACTAAATTCCATTTCTTTGATTTTCATTTTCGTTTTTTCAACCAATGAAATACCCCACAATACTAATTTTTGAATATTCCATCTGGCCTCTTTCCAGTTCAACACTTTCACTTCATACAAGTCAAGATATTCCATTGGGATTTCGTCATTTAGCTCGATATACATTTTACTACACTTGAGTGTCAATTTATTGATTTTGTGGAAGTCACAGAATTCGTTGGCATTCGCCTCCTCCACTTCCCGTCCATTTCTATTCAATGAGACATCCCATAACTTCAATTCATGTGGAGACAGTCGATCGAAAGATAAAAGATCCAATGAACATCCATTCACTTCAATTTTACTTGGTTCTCCTCCCAATTTCAATTCGATTGTAGATTGAAAAGAATACTTTACCAGAGAATAATTAAACTTCATCAGATCTGAATGAACTAATCGAATCAAAGTTCCTAGTGTCTCTGTGGAATAAATGACCTGGAATCTTCGTCTGCTTTCCAGAAGTTCTTGTATGTTTCTTCTGTTGTCCACTTTCCAACAAATAATTAACAGATGACCACATATCAGATCTCTAGACAATTCTTCTTTCAATCTCAAAATCCCCGTTCCCATCTCTACGACATCTTTAGAATATATCCTCGTTTCCATCATTTCTTCCTTCTCCAATTCCTTCAGAATATTCAAATTTTCTTCTAGTTGCTCATTTTTGCCAAAACAAACTGCCAAATTAAAATTAGTTGTTTGAGTTTTTAGCTCTCCATGAATAAATCTGGCCAAATGAACTGACTCTTCGAGTCTCTTTTCTTCAATCAATTTCTTCAATTGATTTTGGTCGAGTAACTCTGCTCTGAGCTTTGAGAATTCTCTTTGCAGTTCTTCATTAGCGTATTTGGTAAAAGGAATGAATTTGTAGTCGATGAATCCCACGCAGCCGAGTATCTTTTTTAATGTCTTCTTCTCAGTCTGTCGTCCGTTGTGACGAATTACTTGCTGTAGAAGTCGATGGATACTCAACAAATCCATTTCTAATTTTGTTTCGCTTTTACGTAATAATCTGTTTAAAAATCCATCGTCATGGGGAATTTCTAACACTTTTCCTGTCTTAGTTATTAAGGAATACTTCTCCAACAAATTTATCGCATTTTCCAATCTACTTGGGTCGATATTTAAAACTTTCATTAGAAACAGTGATTGAATGTCATCTGGTCGAATATATCCAAATATCATTAACATTTTGTATGCTAATTTACCATTATCTTGTTTCAAAATCAAATCTAAAGAAATTTTTATGTTTTTGTTGATCGTTTTTTCGTAGTCATCGAATTCTTCGTCAAAAAGGCTTTCCAAATCAACTGAGGATGTTTTCTCAATGTAATTTTGCAACTCAATTTTTCTATTGTTTAACGCAGCAACGGCTAATTGAAGAGCCAAAGGGAGATTTCCCATTAGTCGACATAATTCCTTGAGCTGGTATTCTGTATACTTTATTGACGTCTTCAAATTGCTTTTTAAGAATTCAAGACTTTCTTCGTCACTGAAAATGTCCAGTTCTAGATTCGATATTTTACCGAATCCAGTCTCCGTCCCCCATTCACGACTTCTTGAAGTGATGATACAATAAAAGTTTTTTTCGTCTTTAGGAAGGACGTTTATAATCCCTTCTTCGCCTTTGTAGTTTTCTGCATTGTCATAGATCCAGAGACATTTAAATTCAGATAAAGCATGAAAACATTTTCTGGAATAGTCTTGGACTTTGACTAATTCATTTCTGTTTGGTATTTCTAAATCCCTGGCCAAACTTTCAAAGGAGGTCAATATACTGCCTTCCCCGCAGTCGATCCAGATTATATGATCATATTCTTGTTCGTAAGTTTGTGCGTACCATTTGGCGGTGAGTGTTTTCCCGATTCCGCCCATTCCTGAATACTTGGATGCCGTTAAGGACTCGCAGAGAACTACCATTCGGCTCTCATCGCTTAAAATACAGTCTTGTAACTTTTCAATTAAAAGTGTTTCTCCACATTTTCTTTTGAGAAGGGATTTTACTAGTAGCTTTTTCTCTGGCCACCATTTTGTACTTAGTTTGGGATGGAAAAGAGAGCTTTTCTGTTGCCATTGAAGGAATTCTTGTGGAAAAGGATTCCTGTCAAACGTTTTTTGAATTGATTGTGCACAAAGTGCATTGTTTGTTTTCTGTAGTATTTCTAAAAAGCTTTTTCTGACTTGTTTCCAATCTTTGGTTTCCAGTGTGGACAACAGTTTAGTATTTTTCCTGGTTGGAGTACTTTCTGCCTCCTGTAAATAATATTTAAATAAATCATTTACAAACTTAGTTGGAAGTTGAAATAATCATTTGGCGGCCCATTTTAAGATTATGCTGACTATGAGATTTTCTTAAGTCGCAAGCTTTTAAAGAGTGTTGCACAATTATTAAATTATTATTAAGAGCATAATACGTGAACCCACAGGACAAGGTTAAATTTTAGATTATGTTGTATCTATTTATTGTATTAACGAAAGGTTAACGTCACCTGCCTAACCGCCTAAAGGTCAATACGAACAAACCACTATAATGGAAACAAAATCACAGAGAACCCTGTCGATGGTAATATTGTGATAAAATATCTTAAAACGGTAAGCAAAATGTCGTTTGAGAATCGCTTCAAACTTTATACCTGCTTTGACGGATTTCTGTATGGAGACATGTCATAATCGAAAAATGCATAATTCTGATCTTTCTTATTTTTTTTTATTTTCATAGACTTTGGTTTGTAGATCAAGCATATAGCCAACTATATCTTTCAGATGACTGACTTATTTTCATTCACAATTACTGAAGAAAAGGAGATTAGACATGTCATGTCCAAACTTTGTGTGGTAATTAATAAAGGTTTTTAAATACTCAAGTTCAAAATGGGGGATCTAGTTTTCAAAATGAAAAAAAATATTTTCCATGCCTGTAATGGATGCCTTGAATTAAGGCGTGCGAAGTCAAACAATATTTTGAAACCCATCAGGTTTCCAGTTGAGTCGAGTTTTGGCAACCAAAACCCGGGTATAAACCTGGGATTTAAACAAAATTATTCATATACGCTATAAAGCAACATTTTCAAATATTTTGCAGAAAAGCGTCGTATAATTGTTTTTAGAATTTGTTAGACCTGTTTCATAAACAATGTATTTTAAAGTCGTTGAAACTTCATCAGTTTTTTTATTACAAAAATTATAAGCACATTTTAATTTTGCAATTGAGTTTCCTTTTTGAACTAGCTCTCTGTATTAATAAAATGAGCTCTGGTGCAGCTAAATTTGTGTTTTATATAATAGTTAAAATATGATCATCAGACTTCTCCAAATGTTAACCAAGTTCAGACATTAAATTTCTTTGAGCAACACAGAATGAGATGAATAGGGTATGTTTAAAGGGTTTTAAATGCTATTAAGGTTAAAAAAGACCAATTTGTTAATTTTAATAGGTTTATAACTTTTGATTTTGATTTGTTTAATAATATATTTAGTTGAAAGCAAGCCTATATCAGATCAAATCTTTTTCATATACTACTGCATATCTTTGAAAGGAGACTTGACAAGCTAACTTCCCAATTGTTTAATAAGGTTAATAAACTTCGCCTTTTAATTCTTAACGTTACAGTTATTCATGCATTTCAGTATATCCTTTAGCTGTCTATCCTACCTTCTTATAAAGAAACCGATATATACTTCCATTTCTGGCATATCCAATATATTATGCCAATTAAAGAAATATGCCCGGCAGCTATGTAGAATAGCTAGTAATAAATAAAAACAAATGTGAACTTACAATGTCCTCTCTTTCTGCCTTTGAGATGATTTCCAATTGAATCAAATAATTTAGTACCATTGTTAAATTTGTTATATTCTCAGTCAAGAAAACAAGATTTAATTTAATTTCGTTTTCCATTGTATTGACTAGCGACAGATACTTTCCAACAAAATCACATAAAATTACAATATGACCAAACATAAGTAATTTAACCACGTTAGAGGCAGATTCGTAAAATGGCAGAAGTGTGGTGCTTGATATCAATGACTTCTTATAAGTTAGTTTTGGGATTTGAATGAGTGAGGTTGGAGGATTTTGATAAGCAGGAGAATATTTTGTTGCTTATATGGCATTAGGTACATGGAATCATTATATAATTCAGTGAATGACCGGTAAGCCTGAATAAATAGCGTTATCAATAGATAAGTAAAATTAATAATATGCTATTATAAAGGTAACATAATATTATATACTATTATATGGTATATAATATACTCTGTCTTTATACCGGTAAAAATTCAACCTCATTCTGTATCTCTTTTTACTTATAAGCGTAAAGTGGGACATGCACGTAAATAATTCCGTATGTGTGCCCGTGTAGGTTTGTATCAAGAGATCGTACAATTTATACCCCGGAATACACACTAGCTTTATTTACATCAGGTCCTGGGCCCTGTGACCGGCTAGTATTATATAATATTGCAATTGCAATGTTTATTCTCCTTCTTCTAAAATATTTACCATTTACTTATACAACTAACGGCATAAGTGATACACACGAACACGAATTTCTATAGCAGAAAGGCTAATTTGGGCAAAAGACTTAGTAATGGCAGTATTGAATTGAGAGTAAAAAACTAATTGACTTTTTTTGCATTTTAGCGCTTTAGATTGGGAGTAGGGAATTTACATTATTCGAATAGTTTTCGTACTTCCGGACAATTCTATAATTTGTGATTGATATAGGTGATAAATATAAATGTAAATTAATTTCGAAGGAAGTTGCTATTATCGAGGTGTAATAATAGAGTGCAATAGATTGACTTTGTGACTACGCCACTCAACTTCTTCAAAAACACTGCATGTGATAAGGATCGAAGAAATAAGGAACCTAGATCAAGAAAACTATATTGGATATCTAATTATTGCTGATGAGGGTTGAGCAAATCACTATTTATTTTCAGGGACAATTATAACATTTTCCTGAAAATGATTTTTACACCTATGAGAAATTGAGCTCTAGTTTTTTGAACTTCACTTGAAAATATAATTGGCATAATTCAATTCAGATAAGTTTCTTTTAATATTTCCTACAAACCAACATTGAAATATGATGATACATACAAATGAGGGAATTAACCTCTAAGAAGTCCACTGCCGATGCTCGAAAGAGATCTTAAGTGGCAGAAAAGACAGGCGCAAATTGGAGACAAAGTTCCAAGCAAGACTGATAATGCAGAGGGTTTCCAGATCCCTTATACAGGACCCAAAATCGTTTGTTTTTTGCCTTTTTTCTTCTAGTTACCATGTAATTATTTATGCTATTCTATTGACAATTGGGATACATATAAGAAAATTATGCTTGTGTAGGTAACACAATTTATACCACTATTATTAAATAATTATAGCTAGAATCAATTACCCAGACAGTATTACAACATCATCGGAGATCATAGCTGTAAAAATCCCAATAATGGTCAAAGAAGCGCCTACATAAAAGCCTACTCTTAGATTCTACAAAAAATGTACGAAGCAAATCTTGTTAAATGGTTAATATTGTGAATACGTATCAAGATCAGGCTTATCCGGCTAAACAATTGACTATGCTACATCAACATTTATGTTATTTATCGTGGGAACTGCAGCAGCTACGTTTCCAGTGGAAAGGTTATATTACTGTCATTGTCATTAAATCAACCAAAACTATTTGGAAATTACTTTTGGTTTTGGAGGTTCATTTTGTCTTTATTTTATTCATTGCTCCAAATTGAGTTACCCGACAATTTCTTTTTGGAAGAGATTTTACCAGCAGCTTTTTCTCTGGCCATCACTTTATATTTAGTTTAGGGTGGAACAGAGAATTAATTTTGGGATGCGATTGAAGGAAATCTTGCCCGTTGTACGCTTTTTGAGTTGATTGTGCACAAAGCGAATTGTTTGTTTTCTTTAGTATTTCTAGAAAGGTTTTTCTGATTTGTTTCCAATTTGTGAAAGGAGTGCATATAGAGATAAACTAAACATTTAATATTATTTTATTAAATATCCGAATTCCAATAAAAAAATCAAAAATAAAAAAAATCAAAAATAAAAAATAAAAAAACCAACAATAAATGGAGTCATAGTTTAGGGACAATATGGTAATACATGAATAAATGTATAGAGCTTAAATGTAACCTGGATTTCTTTATGGGCCTATTTTGTACAGTAATATATATGTACAAGCTTCTTATTACGAACGTTTGTATTTGTGAGGTTTTTACTCGCTCGGCGTTTAACAATAGTGAATAAAATAGTGTATCTTCCCTTTCGGACCCTCACTTTGATCCTTTTGGATAGTTCTCGGAAAAATGTTTTAAGGTTCATCGATTGGTTCAACACTGTAATTCTCGTATTATATTATATAATCCAAACCTGTTATAGTTCATCTGGTGCACCTGCCATTTAAATCCCCTAGTTCCAAGAATAGTAGCTTGTAGTTAATAACAGGCGTATAATTAATTCAAACGCAAACGCTCAGGCATTTTCAATTTTATATGATTTAATGTCCGGGTATACAATAAAGTAATAAACTGAATACGATACAGCATCCAATTGAAAACAATTATGCCACAAAAATAAGAATACAAAAGTATAATTGTGGCGAAGTGGATATATATTCATTTGAATTACGTGAATAAAACTTAAATAATAATATACCATTCCTTGGCTGTAGTATAGTATAAAACTTTACAAAACAATGCAAATGAAAAGTTTAACTCTTTGTTAATCAGGAAGAAAGAGAATATCAAATTTACTATAATTAATAGGCGACTGAAGTATGAAAGGTTAAATTTTTTATATACTGCGCAGCTTGTATTGTTGATGAAACTTTGCTGTTGGTTATTTGTAGATATTGGTTCTTCAGTTTCTAAGTTTGGTAAATTACAGTTACATTTTTGCTAGGCCAAACTGCTGAATTCAAAAATGAAAAAATTTATTTCAATAGCTCTAAAAATAATAATTTGTATTTTAAATCTGGGCATAGCTGACAATAACGACACTTTGTTCTCAGTGGAACAACATTTTCAATTAGCTCTGAAACTTCTAATTCATTTAAAAACGAAAAGTGCAATTCCAAGAACATTAATTATCATTACAGAGGAGACAGTGGAATTTCCTGAAATATATTTTGAAAATTTTCTTGCAAATTTTCATTTGTCGTTTGACATAGTTTCAAAATTCGTGTTAAAAGACAGAGACACAATTCCAAGCATTCCTACAATGAAATACAGTCATCATAAAGTAACATTGTCATTAGTGAACATAAGTATATCTAATTTCAAACGTGTTACGAATAATTCGAATAAAATTTTTAAAGAAGACATTTTCATGATTCTGATTGGGCAGAAATTTCAGCATCATTTTAGAAATCCTTTGGGAAAGACACTTAAAATTCAAATTCGGGTTCCGGAGACATTTTTAATATTGTTTGATAAAATTTATAAGGTTTGCGCGTATTGTGCGACCAACGGAAATTCATACTGGTTGGAATTTGAATCTTTATTTGAAGAAGAACAATTTTTGGAAAAGTGTACAACTGGGAAAGTAAATTTTAATTCCATGGGAATCGAAGTGGGACCAGTCAATTCCGATGAGGCACAAACTACTTTCAATAACATAAACATTTCTGCCGCCAAATTAGTCTCAGATAAAAAGAATGCTTGGCCAATACTTTTTATGATGAAATACTTTTCGGACAAATTCAATATCACAATAAATTTCTGTCGAACTTCTTGCTCTGAAAACACTGATATCTACCTAGGTATCTATCCAGGTGATGTAGTAGAGTTAATTAAACATTTTGAACCTTTCTTTATTGGGTTTTCCTCAGAAGTAGGTTTTATTTCTAGCAGCGAGCCTAGAATCAGTTGGGCAGCATTAATTGGCCCAATAGGAAAACTTAATTTTGCTATTACTGTGGTTCTACTTCTGATTTTAACTGCCATTTTGAAAATAATTTCAACCCTTTCGAAATGTTTACGAAATAGAATTAATTCAAATGAAGATAACTCATTTGGTTCGTATTTTGGGACTGTTATACGTCCTTTACTGGATCAGGCCTTGGAAGTAGACCGACTCCCTGGAGGAAATCATTTATGGTTTCGTGTCATTTTTGCAACGTGGCTTTTCTATTGCATTTTAATTTCTGAGACTTATCGGGGAACTCTTGTCAGTTTCCTCATGATTCCACTACCAGAAAAGGAAATTAAAACATTCGCACAACTTATTGAAAGTAAAAATCCAATTTTTACGATGGGACGAATGAATGATGACTACCGTGTGCATTCGTGGGCAGAAACACATGTTAAAGAATTCATTATGGCTGCTGGAGATGGTCAAGCATCAAAAACAAACTCAATTAATATTTACAGGAAAATTCATCAAAAACTTCAAAATGGAGCAGTTAATATTGACAATTGGGATGCATATAAGAAAATTATGTATGAAAATTATGCTTATGTAGATAATACAATTTCTACCACTGTTATGGCAAAAATTATATCTAGAATCAATTCCCCAGACAGTATTACAATATCATCGGAGATCATATCTGTGGAACCTCCAATAATGGTCAAAGAAGGGCCTACACAAAAGTCAACTCTTAGATTCTTCAGACAAATGTATGAGGCAAATCTTGCGAAATGGTTAATATCAAACGAAATTGATTTATTCTTCTTCTTAAACATACAGTATCTTCAAAAACGAATGCCCACGATGAATGTTCTCGCAAAGAAGTTTCAATTTAAACAAGGCCAGGCTTATCCGGCTAAACAATTGACTATCCAACATGCCACATCAGCATTTATGCTATTTATCGTTGGAATTGCAGCAGCTACATTTCTATTTCTACTGGAAAGGTTATATTATTGGCATTGTCCTTTAATTTTCCTTACGAAAGTTCAGCCGTTAAAGTTTGGAAACATCTGAAAACTTTCTGACCTTTTCAACACAGAAATACAATTTTCTATCGATTCACATTAAATAATCGCAATTCACTTTATACATGTAAATATGAGTTCTAAATTCATTTGGCCACTTTCAGAAAACAAGTTGGTAACGCATACAGTTTAATAAATCGCATTAGACAGAAGTCCGCAATTTCACAAAAGGTTACAATCTGAAAATCAAAGCTCCAGCTGAGTAGAAAATCAACCAAAATGCATTGCATAATTATAATTAGCTGTATTAAAGTTTCATGATAATAATGAGTGTAAATATATTATTTATTTCAATTAAAAAAAATTTGATGAACAAAGGTGTTCTTCATAAAACAGTTGTTCACAAAAATAAGTTTACAAAATCTATTATTTTCGGATAGCTATTTGTCCCTGTTACTTACTTTAATACACAAGTTCCATCCACACTAATCCATCCATTAAGTTTCATCCACACAAATCCATCCATTAAGTTCCATCCACACTAATCCATCCATTAAGTTCCATCCACATAAATCCATCCATTAAGTTTCATCCACACAAATCCATTCATTAATTTCCATCCACACAAATTCATTCATTAATTTCCATCCACACAAATCCATTCATTAAGTTCCATCCACACAAATCCATCCATTAAATTCCATCCATACGATTCCATACACTCAGATCCACACGATTTCAGCCACTCAGTTCCATCCACTCCGTGCAATCAGTTACATCACATACACCTATCCAAACGGTGCCATTCAAGCAGTTCCATTCATCCAGTTCCATCCACGAAAACCCTTCCACACAGTTCCATCCACTCAAACCCATTCACACGGTTCCATCCACACAAACCAATTCATACGGTTCCACCCACTCAAACCCATTTACTCCATCCACTCCACTCCAACATCAAATTCCATCCATTCACTTTCAGTCACTCGAATCCCTCCATTCAGTTTCAGTCACTCGAATCCATCCATTCAGTTTCAGTTACTTGAATTCATCCATTCAGTTTCAGTCACTCGAATCCATCCATTCAGTTTCAGTCACTCGAATCCATCCATTCAGTTTCAGTCACTCGAATCCATGCATTCAGTTTCAGTCACTCGAATCCATTTATTCAGTTTCAGTCTTCAGTCATTCGAATCCATTCATTCAGTTTCGGTTACTCGAATGTATACATTCTGTTACAGTCACTCGAATCCATCCATTCAGTTTCAATCACTCGAATCCATTTATTCAGTTTCAGTCACTCGAATCCATTCATTCAGTTTCAGTCACTCGAATCCATTCATTCAGTTTCAGTCACTCGAATCTATCCATTCAGTTTCAGTCACTCGAATCCATTCATTCAGTTTCAGTTACTCGAATCCATTTATTCAGTTTCAGTTAATCGAATCTATTTATTCAGTTTCAGTCACTCGAATCCATCCATTCAGTTTCAGTCACTCGAATCCATCCATTCAGTTTCAGTCACTCGAATCCATCCATTCAGTTTCAGTCACTCGAATCCATCCATGCGTTTAGTCACTCGAATCCATCCATTTAGTCACTCGAATCCATCCATTCAGTTTTAGTCACTCAAATTCTTTCATTCGGTCCCATTCATTCAAACCTTCCATTTAGTCCCATCCATCCCAACCTTCCATTCAGTTCCATCCATCCCAACCTTCCATTCAGTCTCATTCATCCAAACCGTACATTCAGTTTTATCCACTTAAATCTCTCAATTCAGTTCCACCAACCTAAACTATCCGTTCAGTTAAATCCAACCAAATCTATCCATTCAATTCTTCCATTCAGTTTCATCCATTCAGTTTTATCCACGCAATTCCATCCATTCAGATTCATCCACTAAAATCCATCCATTCACTTCCTTCCACCCATATCCATCCGTCCAATTTCATGGAACCGAATCCATCCATTCATTCCATTCACCCATATTCATCTATTCAGTTGAATGCAACCAAAATAAATCAATTTAATTCAAAGTCAAGTATCAGTTCAGTTAGTTAATTTTTATGACCGGCGTGTATTGTGAAAAGCTGCAAGCTTTACAGTGGGATCCGGAAGTTAACCTCGACGCGGTTCTTCGTCAGTACTTGATGTTATCTGGAATTTAAAATTTTAATGCTCGATTGCAACGTGCAGTAATTAGTATTTTATGGGGAAAAATTGATATGTATATAGACTAGCCAAAATATTTTTCACGTTTCGCGCAATAATTGCTATTACTTGCCTTCAGGCCCTTGTAAATTGTCAGGCCCTTTTTCTAAAAGAAATAAAATCGAAATATCATGGTAACGTACCTCTACTAAATCAGTTTTTAAGTTGGTAGTGTAGTTAATTAAGAGAAAATAAAACATTAAAATTTGTTACCTACCTATGTGGGGATCTTCTTTCATAAAATGGCTATTTTGATCATTTTGGCTGTCTTGCAGTTATTTGCATATTGGTGGCTCACTTATTGAAGCTATAGATTTACCTGTAACGTAAATTGGAAAATGATCTTATTACAAATTCATTGCAGCAATGTTAACTACAAATTTTTTTATTCATGAAAACGAATTAGTGTATCAATTTTGTATAACTCTCATATTCCCTCACCAGAGTGAGGGCCTTTAAAATTAATTGTCCAGCAAGGTATCGAGTGTGCCGTAAATGCCGCATGCCGTAAATTGCCGCAAATGCCGTAAATGCCGCACAAAAATAGTGTACGGCATGCCGTAAACTAAAAAATATTGCCAAAAATCGGATTTATTCCCTGTCAAAAACGATGTCTTTGCTTAATTTACGGCATATGCGGCAATTTCGGCATTTACGGCATATACGGCATGCCGTACATCAAATCAATTTACGGCGTGCCGACTGTATACTCTGTTGTCCAGCAAAGTTTTTGTAAACATTTAATATGTATTTTTCTCATTATGGCCATTATAGGTATAAAATAAGTTTTATATAGAATTCATCCAAACTTAATTGTCAAAAAATTACACTTGTCAGAAAAATACCCATTTCTGATTATTTACATGAACACCAAATCTAGTTTAAAGATAATTTTAATTGACATTTTAGTGCTCACAATTCAATTTTTATACATTTACCTACTTGATTCTTGATTTTCTATTGCTCTAGTCGGATATGTTTCAGAGAAGAAAATTAAAACGGGTTTACCTTCGGTGATGACTCTTGTAAAACCTATTTGCACATTCTACACTTTTTGGGACGTAATTAAAAATTATTATATGAATTAAAAATTAATTTAAGTAGGTATTATATTTAAAAAAACAACATTATGAAAATATTTGAACAATACAAAATGTGAAAGCTCTATAAAAACTTTCGTTAGAAAACAAAAGTTCCAATTTTTGAGCCATTGTACTTTTTATTTATAATTATTAAGGAGACAAAATTGAATTTAGGCTGTGAGTTATTACTGCCCCCTCCGTCATTGCCTCCAGTTGGCAATTTACCTCTTTTACCTTTTTTTGTTATATTTTCTTCCTAAAAGCCTTCTAAAAGCCAGAGTGTGTGTCTATGCAGTTGCTCAAAGTAATTTTTCCTGCTGAGGTTGAAGATTGACTGAGGAGGCAATAATACAATACAGCCTTGTTGCTTAAATGGCATTGTCATTCATTTTTGCTTGCTTTTATTCAGACGGAATTATGCATTACTTAGTCTGATACAGATAAACAATTCAAACGATAATAATAGATTCGGCCGGAGCATTGCCATTGTTATCTATTGTAATACGCACATAATGTACATGAGGAAAATGTGTTTCATGTGTAGTAAATAGTCACGCTGTACAACACGTAGACGTAACGTAAATATACAAAAGTACAAAAATGATATTGCTTAGTTTACTTTACTGTACGTCTTTTACACTAGAATATTTAATATTTGTTACAGTTTGAGAAATTCTCTATAATGTATGGCTTGCTTCCATTTTCTGCAAATGTTCTAATGCTTATAAATATGCATGTTTAGCTGATATGATGAGTTTCACAAGATCTGCAGAATGCGGTTTAATAAAAAGAATGAGTTACTCTGGCTCCCGCAATCTACAAGTTGCATCATTAATAAACTAATTATCTGACATTTATGCATGTATCCCAATTAGGTACATTGTTTCAATCCATCGATTTGCAATGAGTTAAAATACAATGCGTTAACTTTCCAAGAACACAAAATTACCATAAATAAATATTAAATTGGTACATACAATTAAACCATTGTTGAGGTAGGTGAATTGAATACAGCGACTGAATAACAAACTTAAAAGATAAGTAGTCCGTGAATGCTCATTGTCAACCAAAATTACTATTTGGAAATTTCCATTTACTTACAATATTACTTTGGTTTTGGAGGTTCATTTTCTCTTTATTTTATTCATTGCTCTAAATTGAGTTACTCGACGTAAATTTTTTTGGTTATTGTGGTTGTTAAATATAAGAAAGGAATTGTTTTTGCGGTACGAAACTGAAATTCTAATCTGCAGAAACCCTAATGTTTTGTGTAATTGTCAGTTTTCAAATTTCGAACTAGCCTAACGTACTTAAACTCCCTAACATTTTTACTCTCCGATTTATATCAAAGATAATTAACCAATTCAAATATAATTAAAGTATCACAAATATTAGTAAGTCAAAGCTTACATCCACTTTTTGTTTGGGGCATTGAGGCTAATTCGTACACAAAACGAAAAGTGGATACATGCTAAATGGTTCCTTAAGGGAGTAAGTCATATTTACTCAGATTGAAAATAAATACTAAATTATTTTTTTAAGATTAAATTATGTACATCAAACATAAACTATGTATTTGTTTACAAGTTTCTTTTGACTAAAATTGTAGTTTCAATTCTATATATATGATGTATGATGGTAGTAAAAAGATATCAAAAATTGCTAAGAGATAGAAACACTTAATGTTCGATTTACATATAAAATGATATAAAAATACTGTACGAAATATTTACGTAAGGTGAAACGCGTGAATCAAAGTTAACCATACTAGAAAACTTTATTAATAAAACAAATACTGCTACAACGTATTTGGTTTACAGAGAATTCAATTTAAAATTCAGTCTTACCTAATAAACTTGACAACTTAAGAGGAAAATTAATATAGTTTGCATGGATTCAATTAATAGCTGCCAATAAAGCCTTCCAGTTAGCTCCACACGGGTATACATACCATGAATACAAAACCACTACCGATTAATTCAGAGTCGATTTTGATCCACCACCTTTGCTGCCTTTCGTACAAAGTGAAGTAGCTGTTTGCCGCACACTAGTTTCCCAACAAGTAGTAATTTCTGTAACTGTTAAAGTCGGTTGACTTGCCATACAAGAGAAACGATATTTCATAGATGAAGCAACACCTCGAAAAAACGGATTGCAATCTGTTTGTAATTATCACAATTATTAGAGCTCTAATTCAAATTGAAATGTAAAATGATAAAAACTTGCCATATTCCTTATTGAAATTCAAAAGAGTAGGTTTAACCATTGGATATCCTTCAGAGATAACAACTTTTAAAGGCGGCACTTTTGGCAATTGAGAATCTTCCAACGTAATGTAAACAATTCGAGACTCTGCAGTGCCGTCATTATTGGCTAACTTAAACTATCCCAATAAACAATAAATATTACGCCTTGTTTCCTAAAATAATTGAAACAAAAGGTAGGCTTGAAAGTTGTAAACGTACGCCATATCTTTTATCCAAAAACTGAAGCTCTTTACGCAAAGTCAGGGGAATTCCACTTTTTGAATCCTCTTCGGAACTAGATTCCGAATCAGTGACGGTATATTTAGAAGGCGCTCTAAAATAAATACAAAATGAAATAAAAACGTGGAAAACAGATAATTTTTTAAAGTAACTATACATATGACTACTTACTGTGGTATGACTTTTTCAACGTTAGTTCTAGGCTGTGTGGGATCAGAAGAAACATTTCTCAAAGTACACAAAATGGCGTTTTGAATTTGTTGAAATGGTGAAATGGTGTCTGTATGACTTGAAGATGCTCTTTGATCCGAAAGCACTCTTGTTTCCTGATATTGCTATACAATAGTTTCAAAAACATTTTAATTAAGATGAATAAACGTTATTTAGATGTACCAATATTTACACAATCAAAATCACATTACTTACTCGGGCGATAGTTTTCATCGCTAATTCATACTTTAAAAGCAACTCCATTGGTACTGTCTTATGTGGATGGTCCAATATATCCATCAGTTTTTTCAATTTATGATACTTGATAGAATCTACAAAAATACATTGATGCAATAAAACCATTCTATATTAAGTGTAATATCATTAAGTTATGAAATTGGTTACCCTGGTGATTTTTTAACAACAGCTTATTCAAAAGAGTTTTATATTTCTGCATTTGCATTATCTTATTAAAAATTGCTCGACGAGAATCACTTCCAGCTCCAGTATTTGGAGAAGTCAAAGGAGTGTTTAAACTTGATGCTGGTGAAATGTTTTGTGATGATGCAACAGCTGTTCAAAAATAAAATGTATTAATGACACTAATTTAAGAGTAATAATATACTAAACAAATTAGTAAGCACCTTGATAAGGTTTTCGAGTCGGGGTAATATTTTTAAATGTCGTCGGAGAAAGTTGCCCAGTCAACTGACTACCGCTGGCTGATCTTTCAGAAGACACAACTTTGCTGTACAGACGTGACCCTGCTTGACTAAATGAAATGGCAATCAGTATTTATTTCACAAAACTAATTTGTCTAGCTACTATTTAAGATTATACCTATCTACTTGCTTAGAGGTTGGAGACCATTTTTCAACATTTGAAAGCTCTTGAGAGAAAGTTGATGGCAACGGGTTGCGTTGATAAGTCCTAAGTGGAGTTTCTTGACGATTAGGACTCTGATGTTGCATGACCTATTTAAACACATAAATACTTTGTAATTAATCATTTTAAATCTTTAAATTAAGGTTTTCAATAAATGGTGCCATTACTGAAATAAAAGGTAGCCCATTCGATTCTGAGATGGTCCACTTTGACCCTTGTTGAAGTGCTTTCTGAAGAGTCGAACTATCCATTGTCCTTTGTGGACCAATAATAATATTAGGTGGCGTTAGATTCCGATTCATTTCCATTCGATTTCCTGGCAAGCCTAAAATTGTACAAAATATAGAGCCAAATAAAACGTACCCATAAGGATGTCAAATATAGTAATAATTTGTATTGTTGCGAATATTTATTTTATCTGTTTGCACAGAAGGATATTTATTTATCATTAGCCCACAGCGTGTTGCATTTTTACTTTGCTGGGTATCAATTTGAAGCTGGACCTGTTGAACACGCATGGAAACAGCTGAGTTTGGAACTTGTTGCCCATGAAGTAACATGTCTTGCTTTATTTGAATATTTCCCATAGATTGTTGATTTGCAGATACTTGACTTATTTCCGTCTGTTGCTGCTGAATTCTCTGATGAAACAAACTACGAGGCATCATTCTTCTCGTTTCTGATTGCTGAAATATTCCCTGAAGCGTGCCTTGCTGTATTTGAACCATTTTCGACTGACTTAGAGGCACCGACATTTTCATTTGGGTATTGAACCCAGTAA
This sequence comes from Tomocerus qinae, assembly GCA_020055645.1. Lineage (NCBI taxonomy): Eukaryota > Metazoa > Arthropoda > Collembola > Entomobryomorpha > Tomoceridae > Tomocerus > Tomocerus qinae. The sequence goes on along the minus strand of CM034546.1, from coordinate 36,707,726 downwards.
TATCTTCAGGTGCGTTAGGAAAAATGGTCTGGGAACTCACGATATCTGAACCATTTAAAGGATTACAGAAAAATCATTCAATGTAATTTCAGAACTTTCATAAATCTGTACTAGTGCAGAAAATTTAGTAATTTCCATTTAAAAATAAATAGTTGTTTACTTTGTGTACGTTGTTCGTTTAAAACTACACTGGACAATTTAGACGATCTTTGTTTGATGTGATCAATGAGACCAAGTATCAATCTCCCGTATTCTTGCTATAGAAAGAAAATTAAATATATATAACATTTCGAGTAGAATAATCATTAAACTATGAAAGGCTTTACTCACTTTACTGTTAGACTTAGAGAATATTTGAGATTCCAAAACCTGAGCAGGTCGTTGTATTGATACGCCCGATTGAACAATCGCCTGATTGCTGTAAAACAATTGGTCAAATATTACTAATTACTACATATGCATAAGTTAAATAACAATAAAAGATTGGGTTTTAAAATTCAACGTCCAATTGGTAAATATGTTAATACTTAAGTGAGTCATCAATTGCAAATGAAAACATCATAACTAAAAGCCACCCACCCTCAGATATATAAGTAAACAATGGATTATATACTGTCGATTTCTACAGTTCGAACTTTTTGATTGAGATATTTGTAAAACATTTTGCAATATTTTGCAAAATTCAAACCCTAATTCAAAATGTTATTACTGGCAATCGTTTAACTTCAAGACTTAATCCGAAATTGCCCGTCACCAGTGCAGTGGCCAGGTGTCGATCAAAAAATCGTACTTTAAAAGCATTACAACTATCAGTTGATGTATCTGTTTCTTGGAAAGCATATTTTTAGATTGTTTTCAATAACCTTTTCATTTTATACATTGGATTGGCAGTGACATTTTAATAATTATGTCAAAAATGTCAAATATTTTAAAACAAAAGTTTTAAGGAGCTAATGTAGATAAACTTACATTCTAGCGACGACATTGCGACGCAATTGTGCACTTCTCCAGCTATCATCAGACGCCTGATTAGAATCCATCGTTTTTCATAAATGAACGGTACGGTAGTGAAGTTACTGCGTCTGGTTTAAAAACAACCAATATAAAGCCATTAACAATAATTTACCAACACAGCACTAGTATACAACAACAGTCAAAATTATTCGTGACAATCGGAAATTACACACACCTGCAATTTATAAACTAGATCACTAAGGGAGGGGGTCCGTCCCCTCCCCCCGAAATCGAAGAAAAGAAAGGAATTTTTGCCTTAAAACCCAAAAGCTTTTCATTTTTCAATTATTATTTGTCGGGCCCCTCCCGAAATTTTTTCCTGGCTGCGGCCCTGATCACCAGAGATTTTCGGTACCTGTGACAATTTATGACTTTCTGATATTTACAAATGGAATGAACTGACCTGTCAAGCAAGCTCTATTAACTGACAACCGATTTCCAAGTTTCAATTAAAGGACGAAAATGATGACGCGTTTCTGTTGTCTGTAGTTGCGTTTCTGATTGCCTATAGATACGTTTTTCTTGCAAGTAGGTCCCTTTGGATTTTGGATTTGGTTTTGGACTCCCGGCTTCAAACAATAGCGCTATCCGCAGAGCAGTAGATAGCCTGACGCAATAAAAAGACAGACAGACTTGAAAATGCATACTGTAAAACATTTATTTATATTCAGTCCTTCAATACCAAAATGAATTCATAAAACCGAATTAAAGCCCAGGTGCATGCATGGAAACGAAAATGATTTCTCGACTATCATATTTGCCAGTAACTTTTTTTTGGAAATTCCCTAAGTATCTGAGACCACAGGTCCTAAGGCCATATAGTAAATTTTAAAAAATTCTTCGAATCCTATTCTTCAGTAGTTATATTGAAAATTCCACATTTTGGTCTTTGACTTGAAGATATAAATTCGCAATATATAATATGCACAAAAAACACACATTTTTCGGTTTCAAACGATGATATCTTCAAGTCGAAGACCAAAATAATGTGGAATTTTAAATATAACTACTATAGAATAAGTTTTGAAGAATTTTTAAAAAATTATTGTATGGGTGTGGGACCAGTGGTCTCAGATCCTTAGGGAATTTCCAAAAAAAAGTACGAATTTTTCCGATTCCCATTTACCCTCTATGATAATTTTTGCCGGTTACCCAGCAACATCCCCATTTGTGGCAAAAACAATCTGAGTCTTTTGAAACATGCACCATTTCCTTAAGTAATTTTAATATAATATAAGCTCAAGACACATTATAGAATATATTCGTCGATCGAAGTATACCTTCTTTTGATTCTTAGTTCCCTAATAGACCAAATAGGATTCGGGTATTCTGGTAGGGCCGTCACGCTGTCAGTGTGTCATACTTTTTACATTTATAAATCCTCAATTGTGTTTGCTAGGTTTACGTATAAGCCTGTAAAATTACCTAAATAATAAATATATAGGACTACTGGGAACCAGGGCAGGGGAAAATATGCAAGTTCCATTATGACATTTTTCCTAGTTATGAAATTGCATAACTGGGAATTGAAAAAAATTTTTAAAATGAGTAATCTGAGTATGATTGCCTTTACTCTGATGATTTGTTATGAGTTATGGCTTTCTTTAGATTTTTGATTCATATGATACGTTATTGTACATTACACTTACACTATTAATTTAATGGTGAGTTTGATGTGTTATAGTAAATAGTAGAGTTGCATTTTCCTTTTAAATTAAATAGGTGTGCAGCATGTGAGCGGTTTCAGTGTCATTTTATATTTTTTATACTATTTTATATCATTTTATATTATTTTATATCATGTTATATTATTTTAAATCATTTTATATTATTTTATATCATTTTATATTATCTTATATCATTTTATGTTACTTTATATAATTTTATAGCATTTTACATTATTTATATCATTTTATATTAATTTATATCATTTTACATTACTTCATATCATTTTATATTATTTTATATTATTTATATTATTTTATTAGTGTGCTTTTGTAGGACGGGTGACGGGTTAACTAGCTAGTAATAAGATAATCAAGAGTTGGAGTCAAATTTTAAAAAATCATTTTAGCGACGACGTATTTAAATTTAAAATCCTTCCTTCTCTCTTTAGAATATATGGGCACAACACTGTATCCCCTACAGTGGTTCATAGTGATAATCACTATGAACTTGAACTTTCTGTCATTTGAAGAACGAAGGGATGTAACGTCGCTATTATTTATATTTTCAAACGTAATTAAAATAGAAACACCTTTACATGAGTACATAGTAGGACGTGACTACATTTTCAAACCAACCCAGGAAAGAGTTCTAAGAAGAAAGCACGACTTTATATTGCCTAAGATCTACAGTACCTTTGCCAGATCTGCGTTCTCCTACCGTAGTGCAAAATTGTGGAACACAATTCCTACGGAAATACAAGAAACAGGAACACTGGTTGAGTTCGACAAAAATATACGGAAACATTTTTTGCAACTGCGGGACAAATGACAGTGAATGAAAGTTCTATAATTTTTATTCCACCTACGACAAATCTCAAATCATTATATAATATGACAAATGGAATATTACTATTATTATTATAACTAATATCATTACTATTTTTAGTGTATTAGAGTGACTGTGAAAAGGAAATAACGGGGCTTAATTGTTACTGTTAATAATGGTCACTGAAATAAAACCAATCAATCAATCAATCAATCAATCACTATATAGAAGAATGCTTTAGTGTGCCATTTTTTATTCTGAAAAGAATAGGAGGGGTATATGAGGAAAAAGACCCCAGACTAACCACACAGCAATGACCAGGTTTAAATTCGCTGAAGATTGCATGATGTATTATGAAATTATTAATCTCAAAGTGCGTAATTTTGATATACACACTGGCTTGAAGTTCTTCTGGTTCAGATGTGTAAGGATTGGCCGCATTAAGTTTTATTGTGCTTGGTGCTTGGCTGCGTTTTAGAATTGCGGCAAATCAACACACAGAAGTTCAAGCATACAAACGGAATTGTCACGTGATTAACTTTTGCCGTTTATCTAATAGCAAATGATGATAATATTTGGCTTGCATGAATGGCTATACTTTCGTATTTAATACTAATACCTATATGCCATTCTCAAGTTAACGTGAATGTAATATTATGTCATTTAATTTACCATACTTATGCGGGGCTGTAATTCTTTTATGGATTTGCGTATGTCGTCTGTAGCAAAACACGGAAATAGCCCTAGACACTTAGAGACTAGTTAATAGCTATGACTAAAATACCCCAAAATACCAAATTGGCTATCCAGCTCGGACTTGCTATGCAAGGTAGGTTCGGCTCTACACGGAAGTGAGGAGTTTTAGGAAAAAGATCTCTAGGTGTAAGAAACCGATAGGACTGTCAAGGTCGAGTTAGGGGGAGGCAGACTGGGTAACAGATTGCGGTGATAAGGGAGCCGGTTGGAATGTGACAATGAGGCAATGGCGACTATTTGGCTTACATTGAAGGGGAGAGCGTTATTGTCATACATGACAAGTCTGTATTACGTCTAGTTCCTACATTATTTTAAAGTTTAATTTGGTTGGCTTGTGTAAAAATTGTATTTAAAAATTAAATGTATAAAACTGGCATGTTTCTAAGTCTAAACTTTGCTTCTTAACCGCAAAGAACACTATGTATAATGTAGTCCTTTGTTCTTCTAGAGGACTGCAAGTTTTAATAATTAAAAGGGTTTCTTTTCGTCACATATCCATATTTAATAATTCCATACGTTTGGCCTCATCTCTTTCTCAGGTGGTCGTTAATATTTTCGTTACTGTTTTCTTATTAGCCATTCTCTCTACTTGCAAGTTGCGACTGAGGCTATTACGTTATTCCATTCGATCAGCCTCATAGCATCATGTATAATGTATACTCAATACAGCGGTAAATTATACGTGATGCCCTACCTGTCATTTCGGAGAAAATAATAAACAAAATGCCGTTGGCCATGAAACTTTCTAGTTAAGTGAATCTTGTTTTTTGCCTTTGAAGCCTTGTTTTTAAAAGTTTAATTTGTTTGGATTGAGGCAAAATTGTGCTTAATATATGAAGTTGGCATGTTAGAATATCTAAACGCAATAACTCAAAGAAACTCCATTTATAATAGATACTTTGCGAATATTCTTTAGTACTTGGTAGGTATCAGCTTCACCAACAATTTCTGGTATGTATTTACCAATGTAATTTGGCATCGCCTCTACCTCTACCCCAGGCAGTCGGTTATATTATCGCTACTATTTCCTCATTGTCATTCACTCTACTAGCAATACACCACAGAATGTTTAATTCATGTTTTTACAAAAGTGCAAGTCTGCTTTTAACTTATAAAATGTTAATAAGGATAGTTAGATTTTCCCCTTTTAGTGCGGCATTTGTCAATGTTATTTTAATAGGTCCTGCAATCCCATTTTTAGATAAGTGGCTGAAATGAAGTGTAAATAAACTATAAAATGTTAGCTATGCCATGTCCTAACTATAGTTTTAACACGTCGTCTTAAACGACGGAAGTTTGTACGGAATAATGTACGAGATATTAACTAGCTCACCGAAAGTTACAGGAGGATATCTGGATATAAATATAAATAAAGCCACTCGTAGAAAATCAGTACAAATGGTCTTGAACTCCAAACTAGAAAACTTAACGTAAACAACAATTTCTGTACATCTAAATAAAATTTATTTTACTTGCACACTTTAAAACGCTAATTGTTTTTATTTGGTAAGGCACTAAAAATCAAACAAATCAAACAAATCAAACAAATCAAGTAGTTTTAAAAACTAATTACACATATAAGTATTCAAAAGTTTTTATTTATATTACATTTTTTGAAACTTATTGCAATTTCGTATTAAGTGAAAATGTATTTATCCGCAGTCAGATCAACTTCCAAAATTGCTTAACAAATCGCCATTTGTGTCAGTATGCGACCTATTTCTATTCCCTGGGCACTTTGGAAAGAACAGGTAAAAGCCAGTATCATTCCAGATACAAAGAACTTCTCCGGCTATGAAAGTTTACAATGGATTGGGTTTTATTTTAATATTTTCTTCGGACATAATCCAACAAAATATAGTAAAGCTAGTAAATTGTTTGAACCCAGGGCATCTCCCATATTAAGCATTCATATAATATGTTTAATTGTACTTGCAATTTACGAAGCAATTCAATTAGTACTCATGCTTCGTTCAGACGAGAATATCAATTTGAAATTTGTGATTGTCTACATGATTATGACTACGTATATAATGGCCATCATTTCATTATGTAATCTGAGAACAAAAAGGGTTGAAATTGCGCACGTCTTAAATCAAATGGACCTTAAAGGATTCCCAATCATTGCTGAAGGTATTTACTCCTATGATCATTAATATCATCGACATTATTCTTGCATCTATTTTAGAAGCATATAATTTATTGTCCATATCAATTAATTAATCTGTTAATACTCCAAATCAGGTTGGCGTGAAACATCCACGACGAAATTCAAACTATTCGTTTATGCCGAAACTTTATTTTCCAAATGGATAGTAGGGGTATACACGATATCTTTAGGGTTGGCCTCTCATGCTTTATATTATGTGATTCCGGGAAGACATCGTTTTGCTTGGGCTTTTGAAGGGATGGGACTGTCCTCCATTGTCATCTTTGTTCAACATTATTTCGTGGGGATATTGAAAGTTTTCTCAATATCTTTGTTTCTTTGTTTCACATTCTTGTGCTCAACAAGGATCTGTTTCTTCCTGCATATGATAAGGCATGTTTTTGAAAACTTAAAAGAATGCATACAACATATTTTACTATAAAGGAAAAATATATTAGAAACATACTTATGAAGTTCTGATATTTAGTCAATGTTTTGCTTCAAATTTGAATTTGAACTAACACGCATATTAATTAGTAATAATGTGTTTCCATAGGGAAAGCAAGGCTGATCTTCAAAAAAGAATACAAACTTTTAATGGGCTGAGAGTTTTAATTATTTTATTCAATGACTGTCTTCTAAGATGTCACGTTCCCGCAGCTATATATTATGTATTGGCTGTTGCGTCATTTGCTTTCTTTGCAGTCATCCGACAAAATTCAGAAGGCCTGATAATAGTAATTCTGCTGGTTTCAATCTGCCTTATATCCGGATTCGCTCTTTCGTTCGTCTTGTTGACGTACTCTCTCTGTGACAAATACTCTACAGAAACACTAAATGCACTCCAAATAGAACTGCTTAAAACCACTCGGAACAAACTGTATTATAAGAAACTGCTCACCAGTACAGCTACATTTGGGATTCGTTATGGCATTTTCAAAGCTGTAAAATCCAAACACACCCTCGACTGTATTGACGCCGGTACCAATATCGTCACTTCGCTACTTATTTCCTATCCAAAGCTTTGATTTGCTTTAGCGTACCAAGTTTCTTTTATTTAGATTTAAATCTCGTCAAAAATATAAGCAAGAAACGTTTTATCTTACCCGGTATGTAGCCATGTATGTATGAGACGCATTTTTAATGGGACGCTCAGTTAATCTATTTCATAAAATTGGGTATATTAATTTTTGCTATATGGTCTTTAACAAAAAATAAATATTATTAATTTATTATTATCAGGCAAGTTAACATTCATGTAGATTTTGCACAATAATGTATAGCTATCAAACAAAAACAAAAAGAATCAGACAGAAAACTCAATTACGTTATGCATAGATTTAAAACTGCAGGAACTAGGTCTGGACGCATAATAATTTCTATAATAATCGTATTAAAAATAATTTGATTATCCATATAAACATTTATATGGAGTTTTGATGATTAGCTATTATGTTAAATCATTAACCTATTTCGAAACCTACTTTTCATTTTTAATTAACTGTTAGTAATAATGCTAATAAGGTGTAGGGTCAATTTACAAAATCTATCACTACTTTTTAACTAAACATTAATTTGGTATTATCTCCGTTCCCTTCCCTTAGACCAAGTAGGATCTGGGTAGTCTGGTAGGACAGGAAGGGCTAGAAGTCATATTTTCTACATTCAAAATAACATACTGACTAAGATCATGGAGCATCAATGGATAATATCGCTGAAAACATTATACACATAATAGTAATAATCAGATATAAATTGATAATACATCGCTGATTTGTGTTCACTAACTCAGGTCCATTAGGTATATAAGATAGTTAGAAGTCTTTTAATTTAATAATGTAGTCCCAATAAAAAAATTGTAATAATATGACCTAATCTTGAGACATGAGATATCCTCTAGGATAACCTTATTAAAATGTATAGTTCTAAGTAATTATTTTGCCGTTCTGATAAAAGATTATTATTAATAAGTATGATTTCACATGCATAATCACTACTCTAATCTGATCTAAAACGCAAATAAAACCCATATTCTATTCTATTCTACATTACATATGGCATAATTACATTTTACATCCATTATGAGATATTTTTAAAGTTATGAAACTGCATACAATATTACCTGCTTGAAAAGAAGTTTTAAAATAAATGCAGGATTAGGACGATCTGTTATTAGTTACGACTTGCTTTAGAATTTTGATTCTTGAAACATTATTGTGCATTATACTATGAATTTAATGATGAATTATTGTAAATAGTAGCGTTGCATATTCCTTTTAAATTAATAGGTATGCTGCATATGAGCGGTTTTAGTCTTAAACCTCAACGAATTCATTGAACGATGTTTGCGTAATTTGCGGTTTTGCGAATTAGTTACGTATTGCTATTTGGCTACTTTCGTACTTTATATATATTATATTACTACTTACTATATTTACTATCTATATTTACTATACTATACTTACTATATTTATACTGCCATTCTCAAGTTAACATCAATGTAATATTAATATGCCATTTTATTATACTATAGTTATATTAATTAACTTTAACTGATGTTTATATATCGACCTCGATGGGTGATAGGGTGCGGTGGTGTTTTACTACAGAGGGTGTATGCAGTCTTTTTGGACGATTTTCTCTTAACTTCATTTAACGAATTCAACAATTTTGACATATTGAATAACTTCAACATCTTGAATATCTTAAATTTTGATATCCTCAATGAGCCAATCCTAATTTATGACGTTAAAAATATTCTTGTTGTGGCATAAATTAACTTGCTCCACTCTTCCTTTAAAATGTTCCAAAACTCAATCATAGCATACTTTTCTCCCAAAAACCAGTTCCTATCTATGATCCAAGAATAGAAAAACATTTATCTGGGGACATTACCGTAATGGTTTCTTTGAAAATGACTATTATTTTATGGTGGTTTCTACAATATTTCTACTTGTAATTTGGAAAAAAGTCAAAAAAATGTATTATCTTGCCAACTTCTGCATTCCTTTTCAATGTCAACAATTAATCATTACAGATTATGTTATACACAACTAGTGTAGGAATGCCCGACTTACGACTTACAGCCAACGCAACGGTCTCAATCAATTCCAAACGCCAACCCTTCTTTATTTGAGCAAATTTATGGATAAATTCCGGGTTTTTTTTATCAGTAAGGATTCTTTTAATGCCTTGTCAGCCGAATTACCTTTTAATATGTATTAATGTCATTGCTTTCGATGACATTAAGTTCAGATTCATATGAAATGGCAATATTGTCCATATTGCGTTGAACGAACACTCTTTTGGATAACAAAAAATTTGAAAAGCATCTTTAGTGATCCTTCTACTTCCACTATAAATTATTTGCCACCTTGTCGACCGCTGTTAAAATGTTTTGCTAATTACTTAATTAATCAAACTTAGATTTGAACAGACATTTTCAATGTTGCTATATATATGTGATTTACTTCGTAACAAATCGGCAAACTGCACTGTCCAAAAAGACTGTGTACACCCTTTGTATTATTATACCACGTGCAATTTATGGGAGCTTGTATTAAATTTAAACAAAAGTGATAAACTAAATAAGGTTGTAATTTGAATTTAGTGCATTAATTATTATTTTGAAATTTAATAATTATAATGGAAGTAGAAGATCTGGAGTCAAATGTATTAAAAAATATTGTCTTCATAACTCAAAGGACGACAAACATTGGACTACTTAATATTCACTTGATTCAAAGTGGTGTCATTCTTCCAGTAGAGAAAGAAACTATTGTAAATCAATTTCTATTTGCTTTAGCTATCAACCTACTTGATTTAACCAAGCGTATGTAAATGTAGTTTAATATTTTAATGGTATGTGTATATTTAACATTTTCCTTTGATCTTTTAGGAATCTCATTCAACTCACGAAGATCAAGTGTATAATTTAATGCGTTTATTAACAAGGAAAGGACCAGGAACAAAAGACAAACTTTTAAAAGCCTTAAAGGAAACTTGTAACGATCACATAGCCAAAGTTTTAGACACAAATAACGGAACTTCGCAAGCGATTCGTTTTTCTCAGCAATTTACTTTAGACTTAACTAATTCTCCAGTTAATTACGATCGAATAAATCCACTTTTGGACAAAGTTCAAGAGCTGGTGGATGTCCTCCGAGTCGAAGATATTGTTGCTGCATCCAAAACAAGATATATTTCCATTAAAGAGAAAAATACGCTACCAGAAGACAGTCCTGAAGATAATAAAAAGGTAAGCCTAAATTCATAGGCAAAAACTGGAATTCTAAAATGTGATACCTTTTTATTTATTTTTTTGCAGGTAGTAGTAGTTTCTGAAATCGAAAAGCCAATCGCAAAACAGGATAATATTATATCAGGAATTAAAAAGCTTGTTGTGATTGGAGACGGTTGTACTGGTAAAACGTGCATGAATATAGTTTGGACGGCGGGAATATTTCCTGAAGAATATATTCCAACCGTTTTTGACAATCATCAAACTTTTGTGAAAGTGGACAACTGTCTGGTAGGTTTTTCTTTTATAGTCACTGTTAAAACTACCATAGCTTAATTAAAAATGTGATTTATAGGTCAATCTTGCCATTTGGGACACCGCCGGTCAAGAGGAGTACGACGTATTACGTCCCTTAAGTTACCCCAAAACGGATATTTGTATTCTCGTGTTTTCTATAAATAACTACAACTCACTTTCAAATGCAGAGGCAAAATGGGTACCTGAATTTAAACATTTTTGCCCAAAAGTTCCTATTTTTTTGGTGGGAACTAAACTGGATTTGCGAAATACTGAGAACGATTGTGAACGAAGTAGAATTGTAACCACCAAAGAAGGACAACAAACAGCAAAGAACATAGGAGCTAAGGCATACTTCGAATGCTCGGCAAAGACAGGCGAAGGAATGAAAGACATCTTGCCAACTATTATACAAATAACATTGGCATTGGTAAGATATTCATAATGAAGATAATAAAACATTGAGCGTTTTAAAATCTTGTTGAGACGAAAAGTTTATTCAGACTCAGAAATTATTTTTGAATTTATTTTAGAAGAGCAGATCTGAACAGGGCTGTTGCATAGTTATGTGACTATAATGGATGCGGTTTAAATGAAAAAAATTAATAATTGTATTTTAATTGTGTACTTTTTTAATTTGAATATTAACGATATCGATTTCATGTATAAATCAGATAAAAATACTTACTTTATATATCAATATTGGCGAATAAATCCTTTTAAATAAACATTCAAATTTAGGATCTTGGTTTTAAAAGATTTAAATAAATTGACAACAAATTTTGTAGCAATTCATTTTTTTCGGATAAAGGCTACCAGAATATTTTATTCACAATATAATCCAAGCTTTCGACAACTTTCTGTTGTCATCTTCAGGGGATCTAAAGATAAAATGATGAAGATGATAGATATGATTAAATATTTGTGATAGAGAATTAGAACAAACAAATAATAGGTATATAATAATGCAAATATGTAGCTACGTAACGGTAAATTGTTTTTTAGGTATATGTGTGAATCTATAAGATAGATTCTAGTAGAGATGACCATAAGGGGTTAAGAGACAATCCCGAATCCAAATTCATGGTTTCTTTTTGCGAACGAATATACAAGCCTTCTTTTACTTTTCGAATAAAAGCATTTGGTTCTTTTTCAATCAGTCTTATGGATGGAGGCTTATGATGATAGTTGTGATTTTCAGTGAAATGTAGTGCCACCGCAGAAGACAAAACACGATTGTGACGAATATCAGCTAAATGTTCTTTGAATCTTGTAGTATAATCTCTTCCTGTTTCGCCAAAATAACTTGCATGGCATTCTTCGCATTTAAGTTCATAAATACCTGAATTTATGCTTTTTGGTTTATCTTTATGACTGCATAATTTGTTGTATAGTTTTGGTCCAGGAAAATAACCGAAATCTGTATCTAAAGAAGATTGAATAATCTTGGTAATTCTTTTAGTCGCATTTCCAATAAAAGGTAGAATGAGACGTTTTTTGTATTCTTTTTCTTTATCAGGTAGAATATTCAACCTTGCTTTTTGAATTTTGATTCTCGAATCGATTAAATTGACTGGGTAGTTATTCTTAATTAATGCATTAGTAATGTGTTGAATTTCTTCATCAAGATGAATATCTTCACAAATTCTCAATGCACGGTAGACCAGACTGTCAATCACTGATATTTTATGGCACAAAGGGTGGTAAGAGTTGAAATTTAGATATCTGTCTGTGTGTGTTGGTTTTCTGTATACTTTATAGCCAAAATTGTCATTTTTACGGTATAAAAATATATCTAGAAATGGCAATTCCCCGTTTTGTTCATGTTCAGAGGTAAATTGGATGGAAGGGTGGAAAGAGTTTATGCAAGTTCATAAATACCTGAATTTATGCTTTTTGGTTTATCTTTATGACTGCATAATTTGTTGTATAGTTTTGGTCCAGGAAAATAACCGAAATCTGTATCTAAAGAAGATTGAATAATCTTGGTAATTCTTTTAGTCGCATTTCCAATAAAAGGTAGAATGAGACGTTTTTTGTATTCTTTTTCTTTATCAGGTGGAATATTCAACCTTGCTTTTTGAATTTAGACGACCAAGGGAAACGAATCAGAACACTTTGCTCATTATTTTTCAAGAATAATGAAATCTCCAAACACGATAAAGATTTCATTTCGAAAACAACATATAGATGTCCTATATTCTATGGTTCACCGAAAATTCATAAGGACAATATTCCATTACGTCCGATAGTAGATTTTCGAGATTCTCCAAGTTACAATTTAGCTATCTATCTAAAACCAATCCTCACAGCTTTGATTTCAAAAAATACCTTTTCAATCAAAAATTCCTATGATCTCATCTCGGATATCAAAAACATCAAATTGAAGGACAAAGATATTATGGTTTCTTATGATGTTGTTTCACTTTTCACAAAAGTTCCAATCCAAGAAACAATGATCTACATTAAAACTATTCTGGAAGAAAACGAAGAATGGAAGACTGTCACTCGTTTAGATTCTGAAGATGTGTTACAATTATTACAACTTTGTTTACAAGGAACCTATTTTCGCTGGAGAGATCAATTGTATTTACAACAAGATGGAAATGCCATGGGATCTCCTATTTCTCCAATCTTTAGTGAACTATTTTTACAAAAATTAGAAAATGAAAGAGTCGCAAACCATCCGGACATATCATTTTGGCGAAGATACGTAGATGACACTTTTGCAATAGTGAACAAAGTAAAACAAGATGAAATTCTAAACTGCATAAACTCTTTCCACCCTTCCATCCAATTTACCTCTGAACATGAACAAAACGGGGAATTGCCATTTCTAGATATATTTTTATACCGTAAAAATGACAATTTTGGCTATAAAGTATACAGAAAACCAACACACACAGACAGATATCTAAATTTCAACTCTTACCACCCTTTGTGCCATAAAATATCAGTGATTGACAGTCTGGTCTACCGTGCATTGAGAATTTGTGAAGATATTCATCTTGATGAAGAAATTCAACACATTACTAATGCATTAATTAAGAATAACTACCCAGTCAATTTAATCGATTCGAGAATCAAAATTCAAAAAGCAAGGTTGAATATTCCACCTGATAAAGAAAAAGAATACAAAAAACGTCTCATTCTACCTTTTATTGGAAATGCGACTAAAAGAATTACCAAGATTATTCAATCTTCTTTAGATACAGATTTCGGTTATTTTCCTGGACCAAAACTATACAACAAATTATGCAGTCATAAAGATAAACCAAAAAGCATAAATTCAGGTATTTATGAACTTAAATGCGAAGAATGCCATGCAAGTTATTTTGGCGAAACAGGAAGAGATTATACTACAAGATTCAAAGAACATTTAGCTGATATTCGTCACAATCGTGTTTTGTCTTCTGCGGTGGCACTACATTTCGCTGAAAATCACAACTATCATCATAAGCCTCCATCCATAAGACTGATTGAAAAAGAACCAAATGCTTTTATTCGAAAAGTAAAAGAAGGCTTGTATATTCGTTCGCAAAAAGAAACCATGAATTTGGATTCGGGATTGTCTCTTAACCCCTTATGGTCATCTCTACTAGAATCTATCTTATAGATTCACACATATACCTAAAAAACAATTTACCGTTACGTAGCTACATATTTGCATTATTATATACCTATTATTTGTTTGTTCTAATTCTCTATCACAAATATTTAATCATATCTATCATCTTCATCATTTTATCTTTAGATCCCCTGAAGATGACAACAGAAAGTTGTCGAAAGCTTGGATTATATTGTGAATAAAATATTCTGGTAGCCTTTATCCGAAAAAAATGAATTGCTATGAATCAAAAGGCTGGAAGCATATAAAATATTTAACAAATTTTGTAATTACCATATTAAAATGCGAAGTACTTATAGGAAATTTTTGTAATACATTTTTAATTTAAACGGAACTTATTCCAAGGTACTATTTCAACTTTTTGGCTTCAAATTTTCCACTTTCAAAGCCTAATATTAATTTTTAGAACTTATTATTTTTAATTCATGTATTTAAAACATTTTTTATATTATGTTTTGTATAAGCAAACCAATTAAGCACTAATGTGTTCACCTTGAACATATAACTATTCTGATTATCATAAAGTGGCATTAGCAGCCCAAAAACTTCCACAAAGAGGCAACTGTCAATTACCAATAATAATATTACTAGGTACTGAATTCGTTGATTCAACAATGTCCTCAAACATCTATGATTTTGCTTGGGGTTCCTGTGGTCCACCAAATTTTATATAAGAAAATGTTGTCCTATAATGAACCTGTCTATAATGCGATTTGGATCTGGAATTAAATAGTATTTGGAAGAGAGTAGTGGAAGTATTTGTAGTCAATTAGTCCGAATTCTAATTCAATAGTCCACTTCACATACAAAGACTGTTGTAAAAATCATTTATACTTTAGCATACACGTCCTAATATACTTGACAATGACATTGGTATTTTAATAGCATTAAATTGTATACAACATATATATTACATAGTATACTTATAGCAGCAAAACTTATATCTAATATAGATTGTTGTGGTTTTTGATATAAATTATCCTCTCCTCCACTGCTGTGTCATTCATGATTTACTGCGAATGGAATAGAGAAGCTGAACCCAAATGATTTTATTTTTACGTAGCAATGTCAATTATTGCAATAGAATGGATATAAAAAATTATAAAATATCAAAAGAAAGACGTATTTTATAAAAAGACAGTAAGAGATGTACATCTTGAGACAAATGTGGCACGTATACTCGGAAAGAAATATTTTCTTACGTAATATGACACGTTGAAAGTAAACAAATACACGTATTTTATAAAACGACAGTAAGAGATGTAGATGTATATCTTGAGTGAAATGTATACTCAGAAAGAAATAATATGAAACGTTAACAGTAAGAAAATATGTACATCTGAAGGTACACAAGTTAACACGTAGGAAAGAAATTCTGTGTACTGTGTGTACATGATGATTCACACTTACTAAGAAAGTAATTCAGAAGATAATGATTTATAGTGAACACGAATTGACGACATAAAATATTATAAAAATGTATGTTATCTTTGCATTTCCTCTTACATTCGCAGCTTGTTTCTGTGAAGGAAAACGATAAAGTCAATAAAATGTAATTACTGACATCGTTGGGAATTAATGCTCATTCATTGCGATGCATACTTGTTTCCACTTGCATCCACGAGATATACTGCTGTAACTATATTTTACTGATATTACCATGTTATATATATTAATTAATTAAATTATAATTACTAATCCGTCATAGTGCCCACTACAAAGTCAATAAATTCACATTGAAACAGTCTAGTTTAACTAAAAGGACTGGAAGTAATATGTAAGATATTTAAATCAACTCAATACACGGCCAGAGTTTTAAACTTTAATGCCCACGTTTTAAATTGATAATTAAAACAAACTATATAAATGATGAAGGTTGCATTAAAAACGTATTTTTGTGGCATCTAATGACGAAAAACGAAGAAAGGTCCGGTTGGTGGCTCTTTTTTGATTCGCTTATAAACACATGTTTCATTTTAGGTCCAGGAAAATTAATTTGTTATAAATGGGAGTAAATTCTACCCCCATTACATTGGGCGCAATTATGCTTAAGATATCTGATATCTAGAGACGCTTAAAATATCAATACGAAGACAGAACAGATACATACCTACATACATGCATTACATTAGGCTAGATGGAGGACAGACGTCCAGCATACGGATGGCTCGTTGTGGTATTAGATATTGAATATTGATAATCGGGTTGTTGATGTTGTTTGGCAGTAATATGATGGATAATGCACGTCATAATAATTGTGATAAAACTATTTAGTTTGCATTCGGCAATGCATTTACCATTTGCCAAGCTGTATATATAATATTATATTTTTACTGCTACACTCAATTTAACACTGCTACACAACCTGGACGTATTCACTAAACATTACTCTCCACGTCTCCACAAAATCTCTAAGTATTTTTAATATTTTTAAAACATACTCCAAACTCCAAATAGGTAAGTAATTAATAAATTATTGGGTATAGACTCTAATTCTCCCTTTCAACCGGCTGCATACAGAAGGGAAACATAAATGAAATAAATATTTGGGTGAATTAATTTACTATCATGGTTTCTAACAGTTGCAAAAAGTCTATGCAAAAAATTGCTAAAATAAGAATCGTGATCTTTCAGTCTAATTTGGAACTTGATCGTCTGGCAATTTTGCAGCATAGTTGTGAAAATAACGAAGCAATATTTTATTAGCAATAGAGAATAAAATATTTGCATTTCAGTTTTTCTTGTACCGCACTTTTACAATCTTGCGTTATAATATATAATACGATAATAATTATAATTTAATTTCTTTGATTCTACAGACGGTGTAATAGGAATTCGACTTGTTATCTATCATGGGAGGTGCCGGCGCAATTGTGGGGGTGTTTCTTTTGACTGGGATACTTTTTGCTTTTCGGAAGTATCGTAACTATCGACTTTCCCAAACGAAGCAACGCAAAATGGAAGAAGCCTTAAGAGATATAGATTCTGATGATGAAGTAGTTATTCATGAAATTACCTTAAATCAATCCTCATTATTACTAGGTTCAGGCGTGTTTACATTGTAATTTGTTAAACTTGTAACCTACTCTGCAATTTTATATGCGTAGCTCTTTTTTAAAATAAAAGCAGTTTGTATTTTTGTACCTTATTAGAAAGTATACTGCATAGTCCGACACTTAATTTCATTAAAATTAAATACACTTACAGAGCATCAGTAAATTAGTCCTTAATTTACACATATCGATCAGGAATAATTTATGATTGTTCATAGTACGCAATAGAAACCAAGCTTTCACTAATCGTTGTATGAAGGGACTTGAAAAATTAGGTTAGGTTTCTACTCCACCCATTTAGGCGGTGGAGGTGGATCCCGGTGTATGTTTTTACAACATTGCTCTACGAGTGACATGATTCTTGGTGTCGAAGATACTACAAGTTACCCGTTTATACCTACATTTTTCCAGGAATTTGAGAAAGGGGGCACACTTAGATATATACATCCATCTTATCCAAATTGACAAAATATGTAAGTTAGAAGAGAAGAAGAGCAGAGATATGAGCTGCTACTGTTATAGATAATTGTAATTCGTGTTTTTAACTCGAGTATGGTAGCTACTTTGAAAGCTGACCTCAAGCTTACTCAAAGGAATGAAGCTTAACAAAATGTGAAGAATTTCTAGGTTTTTGTTTATCAGCGCCAGTTCTCCTTAATTAGTTAGAAACTAGCTGATTAAGCGAGAAATAATGTTAACGGACGATTGTGCAGGTTTTCGTCGGAATTAGACCGAATATGATACCATGCTTAATTTATTCTTTCCAACAGGCGATAAGAGTATAATAAATATTGTTGGTATATCATTTAAATGAGCGGACAGACTTCACGTATATATTAAGAATGATTTAACTAACCGACACCATAAAATATACAAAGAATGTAGCAATATAATACAATAATGAACCAAATCACTGGTTGAGGATAATTTCACTATTTTAATGCTTACATACTAGCTCAACATCAACTAAAACTATCAGATCAGAATGAAAGAATAACAAACACTCAAAACAGCAAAACCTTCTGCCGTTCTGCCAAAAAATTTGACCAATTCGAAATCGATGTGAAACAGTACTTAAATGAGTGTATTAGGTCCATTTGTGTATAACTTAATACATAATGTGGATTTTAGACCAATCTTTAAAACCTAAAACACTACAACATTATATAGACATCATTTGGTGCAAAGTGGCTAGTCAAACATTGGTTGTTATGTTTAATCATCATTTATTTAACGTTGTTGGTGTACCTACTTTGGCATAATAAGAGGAATAATATTATTATGGAAGGTTTTAAATACTATTCTCAGTCAGGTATGTTAGTGGTGGTTTGGCTTAAATGTATGTATGTATGTTGTATGGGGTACGTACTGCCTCACTACAAAGTGATATAGTGCTGGGCGCAGGCCTCGGTTTGGCTTACTTAATAATACTTAGTTCTGTCATTTTCCCAAGTTTCAATACATACGCAGGGTTACCAAAGCGCTAATACAAGGCATAATGCATAAAACAATGAGCTCAGGGTTAATATTAGCATTTTTAGAAATTAAACCAAAATATTGAAACTTTTGTAATATTTTGAAATTCAAAAGCAGTACTGATGGACTAGGCCTAGTGGTCTAGCAAAGTTTAGTCAGATTGATAGGCCACCTTCGGTGAAAACCAATCACCTCTCCCAATTTGGAGTCAACAAATATTATAATTAAGCATAAAGCCCTAGTTCATGCACTTTAAGTACATACATCCTCAAATGAAATCTAATAATCGACACTTTATGCAAAAGAATTTCCACTTGTCACACCAATGTATATGGTTCAATTCGACTAAAATAGATTAATTTTTGTGCTAACATTATAGGGATGAATTAATTTTTAGTAAATTGAATATCTTTTCTTAAAAGGAACAATTAAGCTTCTATCCACTTTCCGTTTTGTTTACGAAATAGCCTCAACCCACTTCCAGGAGAATGAATAAACGCACCAAACGAAAAGTGGATGTAGGCTATGTAATACACAAAACGTAAAGGGGATATGGGCTAAATGGTTCTACAAGGAACGATATTACTCTTCGAAACTTAAATTTTATGGAATTTGAATTTGAAGGCAGCAATATCATAAATAAAGCCAATAATACGAACGAATAAACAGTACCGTTGTTATGACTAAGCAATTATACTATAACAGTATTGCCTAATTATTATGATCTGGAAGCAATTATGTACTATATTAACACTTTTCACTTGTAATGCCATATTATACGTAAATACTCTAAATGAGTCTGTGGCGACCCTGTGATATACCTATATGGATGTTTCTATTTTAATTCCGTCTATCTGAATGCGGCATTTTCATATAATATTATATCCAATTTGAGTTATATCTATACATACAACATAAGTACTAAGTACTGAAGCAAAGGACTATATGGCTGAGTAAGTAACGTCTCAATTATACAGCCATACCCTATATAAATTTTAGACAGTAAAGGTTGTTGACAACATCGATTTATCGACCGTATTGCCAAATAATATATCGTTTCGGTTAGAATATAAAGATAGTAGACTACAGGTTCTTTAGACATCATAGTGTATGTATTAAAACCTAGATTCCCGAATTTTGTAGTTGTCCATCAAAATGATCATATTTTTGGTTTTCTTGGCATTGTTGTCTGTGATTCAAATATCTGTCGGAGGTAAACTAATCGCATTTCCGATTGATTTAGAATCACACAAAAACTGTGATTTCCATTTAACTTATTATTCCATAGCATTGGGATCTTACAATATTGAAACTCTTTTTCAACAAATTGAGCACGGTCAATCATGGACAATTAAAAGAGAAGTAAGCAGACAAATATCCGGTGAGGCATATCCATATAAATATGTGACTTTTCTTGCATCAAGAGAAATCTGCCATATAAATATCATTTTTCAACCTCCTTCCTATGACATCATCCTCTCATTACTTCAAAATTCATGGAGGCCCATTCGTCCTCAAAGTATTTTTATTTTTATTTTTGGCAAACTAGAGGACCCCACAAATCAATTTTTACAAGGAATTAAGAAATTCAATTCTCATCTATATCTGTCGACAATATCAGAAAAGTCGATGTACTCCTATTTCATCTCTATGGAGATAAAATCACTGAAATTCAGTCGTCCATGGAAAATCCTCTTCAAATCAAAAGCAACAAAATACGAACAAAAATTACAGTGGATGAAAAGAAAATATTTATTCAGGTTGCAAGACCATTCAAATACAGACAGAAACCACCAACATCATTTTTTGGAGTAATAAATACATACTTCACCAACTATGATTGTATGTATTTAACAGCATCGACAATGATGATCGGGGAGTTATCTCAATTACTGAATTTCACACAAGAATTCATCACCCTAATAGAAGATAAGGAAGACAAAGAAAGAAACAACAATGATGATTTCACTTTGCCATGCGGAACAATCTACTCGGAAAGAAAAAGTAAGCTTTTTTATGATATTTCAATACAAAAGTATTTGACAACATCCATGCTGCTCCAAGAAAAGAGTAATGTCATGGCATATTGCTACGTAAAAACGTCAGCCGACAAGAAAAGGTATTCTTTGAATTGGGCCACTACAAAAACTCTTGACACGATAACCTGGTCTCTTTTATTGACATTATTTTTCACTTTGTCGTGCTACATGGTCATGTACGATATCATAAAAGTCAAGAAAAAGATTTATCGTTACGTATTTTACGACATTCTGGCAATAATGCTACGTCAAAACCACACGCCTATATCAGGGCCTCTGATTCTAGGATTCTCCATGGCGGCTTTGTTCCTAGGATGGATTTATGAATCTAAAATGACTAGCAACATTACAGTATATGAAGAGGAACCAAGAATGACATTTCCTGAAGTGGTTGCCAAGAAATTCAAATATTTTGTGGAGCTAAAAGACGGAAAGTCAGACGAAGCATTCATTAAGGAAAATCCGAATTTAGAGAAGATGTTCAAGAAATATAATCTATCAATGACGTCTTTAAAAAAACACGTTTGCTAAAGTTGATTATAGAACTGATTTTCAATGGTCAACCGTGATCAACAATTTTATTGATGTTTATTACCCTCGTGTGAGAGCACTTGGTGCAGCTCCATTTTCAATGATAGGTATTGACTTTATCCTTGACAATCTTATGATATTTCGAAATGATCTCACCATTACTTTGGTGGGTTTCAGTAATTCAATAGGATTACAAATGTATTTAGACGACGATGCTGAAAATGTAATCCCCATTATTCTGAACTTAATGGGTAATCAAGACAACAATATTGCAGAAGTAGACAGAAGATATATCGAGCTTGCGTCCCTCAATATTTGGAATCCAATCGAATGCAAAGAATTCCTTGAAGACCCTTTGGATGCGGTTCCGTACTCAGTTCTATTTGAAGGTTGTTTCATGGAAAACTTTAAAACCTATTTTCAAGAATTCTTAGAATTCGGACTTTACACATCCGCTAAGGAGGTCGATACTTTTCAGATGGCACATAATATGATGGTTAAAAAAATAAAGGCCCATGAGAATTATCAAAATTGGTTGCCAAAGAAATTCTCATTGAAAACAAACCTGAAAGTAATATTTGAATGTTTTGCGATTGCTATCTGCATATCTTGTGCAGTTTTTTTGTTGGAAGTTTTTCGTTCGTGTAACCTGTCATGCCCTAAACACGTTCCTTGTAAGAAAAGGAGAAAATATTTTCTGACGATTAAGAGGGGGTTTAAAATACGAGTAACTTCAAAGAGGAGCAGGCAGGTAATGTGTAAGAATCCATGGTTACGATTTAAAAGTACATAGAGCTATAGAAATTTACTCCATGGCAATACAGAAAAATGAATAGCACATAACAATGATAAATTCTTTTGGAAAACTTGTATCTATAGTGCAGGAATACTGGTCGTAGAAAGTCAAAATTGGTCCCTAAATACACAGAAAATGTCAAATTATAGCAAATTGCACTTATTATCTTACCCCTGGTTACGGGATATTAATGTTCATGTAAAATCTGCTGTAACTGTCAATCAAAGGTAAACCCCTTAAGACTTACCCTCCTAAGGAGCAATGCAAGCATACACTCACTAGGTGTACTACCGTATTTAAAGCAATAATTCTTCTGCAGTAATGATATCTGTTATTGATTTATTTCCAATTTCTTTGTAATGCCTAAACTGTAGTTTTTCTTGGCTAACATGATAAATCTAGCACTAAGACTAAACCCAATTTTTACATTTAAAGAACTAAAACGTGTCTATATAATGGTTTCTTATATCATTACCATAATTTATTCACATTTTTCATTTATATTCATATTTTTATATTTAAATCGAACAGAAAATCAAAACGATTGATACTAAAATTACACAACTAACTAACACAAACCAAAAGCTTTTTTGATAATTATTTTATAGATATTTGTTATCTATATTATTATCTTTATTATTATTTATTTTGTTGTTAATACCGATTCAAGATTTCAGTTCGCCATCGCTTAAACATTACTCAAATGCCAGAATTTTGTTGCAGCCATTTGTCACAACAAATTTAGAAATACATACCATATTCATTTGTTGTAATCATTACCAATAATTAGGAGATATTATAGCGATGTTTTTCAAATTTTAATAAAATCAAATACCAAGAAAAATTTCTAGATTAGGTTTCTAATTATGAATCCGCTCAGTGGCATAAAAACATTTGTAATTTGAGCAAACTGATCGATGTATGAACAAACTTAGATGAAAGGTTAAATTTAAGTTGACCTGATGATGCCAGGAATCATGAAATATTTAATATATTCACCAAATGACGACTTAATACTTAACTGGGTCACATCACCTTTCAAGCCGTGCGTGGAGTGGGAAACCAAACGATAATATATAAAATAACAAACAACTTTAGAAGCATACCAATTTTTATATATGCTATATACATACCTTAATATCATCGCTGTTATTGACCAATTGGCAAAAAGTTATATTCGGCAAAATTGATATATATAAAAGTAAAAATAACTTCTTTGCGAAGTATATAAGTAGGATCCATTATTTATTAAGTATTGACTTCATTTCAATCCGACTTCGAATATGTCAATGCCCTTGAGTTTTAAGGCTATGTTCAAATATACATATGGGTAAGAAAACACAATCTATGATTACCTGGGCTAGAGAAACAAGCATTTTGTTGCTTTACGGAAATAAAATTGAAATGAGATAAAAAATTTTGTGGAAAGTATTTTCTAGCCACGTTAGTTAATTGTACCAATTAAGGCATTGTAAAGAATGAAATAGCTTATCAGCGGATGATTGTTGACACACAATGGTAAGTGTTCATTAAT
This sequence comes from Tomocerus qinae, assembly GCA_020055645.1. Lineage (NCBI taxonomy): Eukaryota > Metazoa > Arthropoda > Collembola > Entomobryomorpha > Tomoceridae > Tomocerus > Tomocerus qinae. The sequence goes on along the minus strand of CM034546.1, from coordinate 36,683,720 downwards.
CAGGGTTGGATTCAACAATTGGGACACTAATAGCCTTATTTGTCGATTGAGAAATTAATTGCAATTAAATTGGCGACATAAAATGCAATCTTGGTTTCAGTAACATTTTCATTTTCTGTAACTTTCGGTGAGCAATTAGATAAATAGGATTAATTTGATAAATTAAGGATTTAATTGGACATATTTCATAGAAAAGAAAGTTTTAAAACTTACATGTTAGTAAGTATGTTGTGTATCTGTACTAATCTGTCTAATCTATCGCTAAAATTTACCAATTTTACCATTAAATGCATTTTTACCACTGTGATGGTAAAAAAGCCTAAAAAGTGGTACATTTTGTACACTGGCAGTGCATAGCTCAACTCCGTATCTATGTCATCCATGAACAGTAACATTTCGGATGCAACATTCCTCCCAAACTTTCTCCTAAGTATTATTAAAGTCATTGCAGCCTTTTTACAATATTCTTGTTAATAATATTTTCCAAGGTAGCATTTGTATTTGTATACTTATCCCAACACTGAGCAAAAGCATTGACAAACGAGATTCCGATCTCCAAAAATCTCGTAGCTATAGAACGAAATATAATTGGGATTGAAATGAGTGTTTTAACCAATTTCATTTTTGTCCTATTTAAAATTTAATAGTGCCATTCGGATGAGGGACTGTTGTAAGTAATGCAGAAACAACATGCTTGTAATCAATTAAATCACAGATAGATTCAAATCTTTGTACCGGTGGCCGTGGCTCTCTGATTAAGTCCGTAATAACGATTCTCTTGTTTGCGTTTGTTATCACGATGAACATCAGCTATACAAGCACATTCACTGATTTCTTGCATCATGGGTGGTAACTTGTAGCTGGTCATTTCCTCGAGTGTCTCGTATTGAAATTGCAGTTGTTACCATCGTTACCTCCATTTACGGTCAGAAAATTAGTATTTTTAGTTTTGAACGTTCTCCATTTATCATTCTGTTGCTTTATTTCAACGCCATCGTTTTACACTTTCTGGTACTCTAATTAGTGCAACCTCATTCACAATTTTCAATCATGTGCGCCATAAATTTCAATAATGTAAATTTAAAACAATTAAATGTGAACAGGATTTGGTTTTCAACATTTTCACGAAATTCAAATTCCACAATATGTTTAGCTGGCTGCAGAAAATACTTTTCTACCGTTGAAAGGACCAATTCTTAGGGTAAAACAAAGGAAGGAGAGAAGTGGCCCCTATGAAATTACTACAGTAATTTGATCTGGATTCAGCTCAGTGCAATTCCAATTTTTCCAATGCAAGTAGTGGTTAAATCATAGTAAATTCTACCGAAACAACTATTTATCTTGTTTTTTTCATTTATATACGTAAATCTATGTTGTAACATCACACATTTTAATAGTTCAAAACAAAGTTTATTGAAGGCTAAAAATCTATCATCTACCAATATACATAATATTATGCATATTTATATATGTAATATTATTTTGAATCAATTTTTGATTCATTTAAAATTTGACATAAACTACACTTTGACATATTGAGGAATTTGACCACGGGGGCACGCCAAATGTGAAGCATAGAAGTAACATTTTCGCAAAAAGAGGAAATCCTTTTTCATTAGAATTTTTTGACAAAAAAATATTTTTTTATTGTACTTAGGAGGGAGGGGCGCTAACCTCCTCAGCCAGCTTCTGACTGAACTACACTTTATTAATATTATATTAATAATAGCTTTCAAATGAGTAATAATTCGCCATTATTTTATCTATGTGCAATTATGGTAATGTTTTTGTTCTAAAAAATTTTAAATTGAAATATTATTACTAATTTCTGAAATGTCGTACACATCATTAAGGTTTTTCGGCAGTAAGATGACAATTAAGAACATAGTTAACTAGCATTTTCACCTGTTCACATCAAATTTTTCTTTTGAAAATTAAATTGGTTCCCGATGCCAAAGTTATTCTTACTGCTTTTAAACATATTGGTAGCATGTCTAAACTTACTACGTGTTGACAAAAAGTGATTTCCAAAAAAAGTTGTTGACAAAATGGTGTAGACAAAAAGGGGTAGTCCCCTAAAATATTTAAATACACTTTGCAAACATTCAAAGTTGATCATTTATTCAGCGTAAAGCGACATGTGAATTTAATTAAGAACTTCATTAACATTTTACATTAAGTCAATTTTTAGTCAGTATTACATTTATATTCCACCTATAGACTTCATCCAAAATCCTAAGTCAATATTATGGTATAACTTAGACACCTGGTATTTATATTGACATAAGTCTAGAGTTAATCATTAAAATACTAGTAAGTACAGAAATAATAAAGGACATACAACTATACTATATTACTCAAAAAACATTGTAACCTTTTAACCTAATTCACTAACATAATTTTAACATAATTTAACATAATAACATAATTTCTTTTAACATAGTAACACATTTTAACATAATTTTAACCAAATCATTTTAATAATAATTTGAGTTGCTTTTTGGTCAAATAACTTTGAAATACTTCAACAAATATTAGAAATAATGCACCGTTCTAAAACAAAGTATCGAGCAATCATCAGTGAAACCGTAAATAGTGTTTTCCTATCTATTTTGAAAATGTAGTAAAGTATAGATATAAAACAGATTTCGACGCCCAGATTTTTGGAATAATTAGTATTAAGCTAAACATACTGTACTCTTGAAACGAAAGAAATTAATTATGTTTAAATATAGTTTTTTAAAATGCATTTTAAGCAAAGCATTCAATAGATGTGCTTTATATAATCGTATTCAGTAAATAGTAAAATTGATTTTTAATGAAACATATCATAACGTTGTAGATAGTGTAATGTCTCGAGTGCAATAAAAGATTAAAAAATATTCAAAGCATTAGGCGTTTTCAAGTTATTACTTCTTGAAATTAGAAATATTTAGATTACTTCCAATTAGTTAATAAATCATATTTAAATGTAGTTTACTAACTATGAGAATAGTTAAATAATTGATGCGCTAAACGGTTTTTGTATTAGTGACAAAGCAAGCAGTAACTATTTGCCCTAAACTGACATTTATACATCGGTTATTTTTTCTTAGTAAAGCTATTGATTTAACAGCTTCAAATTGCCGCAAAACCTGAAATATTTTAGGGATTAAGGTCCTCATAAAAGTCTTCCTGGTTTGGAAGGTCGGATGTTTCGCCACTCAAATCTTCAATTTTCTATAATATGGGAGAATTTTATCTCAAATTAAACAAACTGTAAGTATTATTGGCTAAATATATAGCGTAATTTGTTTTCAGCAATAAGCATTGTAAGCAGCAAAGTATAGTGCATAAGCAGCAAGCAAGCAACTTGTTTTACTTTAATTTAAAGTTAGTGACATGTGATCGGAATTGTGCAATATTTAGGGCTTACATAATCCATGAAGAAATATCTCAAGGAACTGAAATCAGGTCGATCCGTAGGATTTTTGTTCCAACAGGAGAGCATAATCTTGTACCTGCACCACAGAAGACTGCTTGTTACATTAACATTTAAATCATTGTCGCCCATTTCACACCAAGCTATAAGGTATCTATTTTGGTATGTGAATTTCTATCAGTAGTAATTCTAATTGAAATTAATGACAACAATCGAATCTTACAATTCATTGGAGGCATAATCTGGTTTCAGATTTCTAAGTCCCTGGTCCAACATTTTTACGAAGTCTATTGTCCAAGATATTCCTGGATACGGGACTTCTCCAAGAGAGAATATTTCCCAGATAGTGACGCCATAGGCCCAGACATCGGACTGAGTGGAGAAGGTCATTTCTCTAAGAGACTCGATAGCCATCCATTTCCACGGCAGAGGATTTGATTTGTCCGTTTTCTTGTAGTCCACGTAATTATACATCCGACGACTTAATCCGAAATCCGATATTTTTACTACTTCCATCTCTGTCAGCAGAATATTCCGGGCAGCCAGATCCGAGTGAATTACCTGAATGCAGAAATTCAAATCAGAAAACGGTAATTTCTGCTTACACCTACAAATTGTATTTTATTTATTATTTGTACATACATGTTTGAAGGAAAGATAATTCATCCCGTTGGCAATTTCCTCTGACCATCGTAGACATTTTGTGTATGATTCCGATCTGCAAATGAAATGCGAAAATCAGAATGTCCTCGACAAATTAAACCCTCTTCGTATTTTTACCTGAGGAAATCTAAGTTTTCTGAAATTTCTTGTTTCATATTTCGTAGATGGCTATGTAAATTTCCCATCGAGCAAAGTTCAGTAGCAATAAACAATATACCTAAAAGTACATTAAAATCATATTTATATTGAAGTAACTTTTAAATATTCTGTCTTAAATTCTGCTAATTTTTAATTAATAATTTTCACCAGATTTAATTTCTTCTGTATAAGCGCCAACTAATTTGATTATATTTTCATGTCCACCGACGTAGATCATTATTTTCAATTCGGAAAGCATTCCTTTTAGACCTTCAGATGAGCAGATATTTCTTGTCGTTTTAAAAGCAAACTCCCCTCGAGTGTAAATGTTTCCCTTGTACACCGTTCCGAATTCTCCTGAGCCCAAAATTATTTTTTTGTCTGTGGGGTTAAAGGATTATCAAATATCAAATGAACCTAAGAACAAAGAGTAAGTTGAAATTGCATTTCAATGACTTCAAAGTATTGTTTGACCTATTTCAAAAGAATCCTTAGCCATTTCGTATTGCATGTCATATGGTAATGCGAACGGGTCTGATTGTGTGGACTGTAGATTTTCATTTCCTTGAAAAAATTCATCTATCTCCGACTCAGTTAAATGGGCAACTATTCGCTAAAATATAAACAAATTGTACAATTGTAAAAACGCTTTGTGTCCAATTTAGTTTTTCGTAAATCTATGTTTGTTCGAAATTTGAACATAAAATATGAATACACTCACCTGCGCAGCTCTCAGGCGGCGTATGAAATACACAATAAGGAATATCGCTATCAGTATTAACAGCAGACTTATCGATATCGTTAGAATTAAGATTGAAGCCATACCAAATGCTGCATCTGTAATGTTTTAATTATGGAATCTATCTCATTATGATCTTTTACATATGATCATTTAAATTCAATTACACGTAGTGGAAATTCACTGACCTTTTTTGGTCGATATTTTAAAAGATTTAGTAGCATTTCCAAAGGTATTGGATGCTGTACACACATATTCTCCATCCAACGTGTCATTGTAGTCCGAAAATATTAACTGTTTGAAGTTTTTCTGGCCGGAGACTCTCAATGGAGATTCAATGGGCTTTATCAGCAAAAAATTGCAAATATATTTCTGATGGAGTACAACCAGAGCATTTGGATAGCCCTTAATTGAATATTACGCATTTAAACAATTTACGCCAATTTGATCAAGAGTTATCCTGAGTTAGCTATCCTCTGCATTTTGGGGGTATTGGGGGCAAATGCCCCTCGAAATCGAAAAAATAAAAAAAAATTCTAGAAATCCCAAAAAAACCGCGGAATTTTATATCACTCTAGGTTATTTTTGGCTCATTTCAGACAAAAGAAACCAAAATTTTTGGCGCGAATATGGTCTATGCATTTCATTATCGACTTCAAAATACGGAACTGCACTGTCGAAATAAATAATTTTTTCATATTATATCAATAGTTTAATACAGCCTGGAAAGTGATGCTGAAACTTAAACCAAGGGTTACAATGCGTAAAAGGCTTGGTGGACATACCTCAATCTATTGGGCGTTACTGTGCACGAAAACAAAGTCTCTCGCACGGGAAGAAATAATCTAAATCTGTGATGCAATTATACAGTGAGAAAGATAAAGAAATATGTTAATGAATTTTAATGTAAATTAAAATCATCATTTTCAATGATGTTTTTTCTTTGAATGTGAAAAAGTGGACCCAATAAATCTAATTGTCAACGACTTTTTGACAAAACCAATTTGACATTATGTTAATGCGATAAACGTAGAACTATGCTCATTTTAATCTACACCTTGTCTTTTTTAAACCTGCTTGTACCGTATTGTTTTATGATGATCTTTGTACTTTGAAGGTGTAAAGCTTGACGTTATAATATTAAAAATATTTCACTTTTGTGATGCGAGCCCAATTGATCTATGTAGGGTTATAAGTCTGCTGCACTGAAGTAGATGTGAATGTTAAGAATCAATTTTCAGTGCAGTGGTGCAGCATCTAGGGAGCTTAGAACTAACAAGAAGTACTAAGAGTTGCATTAAAATTTGAGTAGGGATTTCCACATCCGTTGAAGACTTATAATCCTACAAAGGTCAATTAATTGCAAGTAGAATCAACATTTTTATATGGTGAGCTAAGCCCCGCGGCTTAGCACTCCACATTAAGTAGGCTAAGCAAACGCAGAAACTAATTATTTTGCTTGTCGCTAGTTAAATATTAATCGGCCGGAGTTTGGGATTGCTGCATACACAAAACAAATTAAAACAAAAAATTGTTCCTACACCATTTTTCCTTGACCATTCGACATTGGGAGTTGGACGACCGTCGCTGACACAACTCAAACTTTGCCCCTTCTCTCCAACAGAAAACACTTTCTCAGCTTCCAGAGCAATTATTTTGGGAACCATTCCATCTAAATTATGATATTTATAGTTTTATAACAATGCAATTTGCAACCATCACATAATTAAATTCTGGTTTTGCGGAAGCCTTTTGCCTTCTGATCATGAGCGAGTTTGGAGGAGGAGAGGGCTGATGATATATATAGCAGGCAATGTGTGCGTAGTAAGGAAGGTTGTAGGTTGGGAGATGCAGGCTATTGGGATTGGAAGAAATGCAATGCAGTGAATACACCAAAGCGAGCGAGTAAATAACAGAACAGAACAAGAGATGGCAGCTGTATCATATCTCATATTCCCCTACAACATGAGAAATGTGCACTTAAGGCCTCAGTTAGAGGTGTAAGCTCTATATAATAAATTACGCAAATGTTGTACAACTGGGTTGATGAAAAAATTATTTTTGTTATGGGGCGGGTTATGGGTTTGGTGCTAATTTTGAGATAGACTTAAAGAAAATTATTGCTCTTTCAACGTTAAGACAATTAGGGGTAATAATAATAACTCTTTCCTTAGGATTTTATGAGTTGTCTTTTTTTCATTTATTAAGTCATGCTTTATTTAAATCTTTATTATTTTTATGTGCAGGTGTAATAATTCATGGAATGGGAAATATTCAAGATATTCGTTATATAGGGGGTATTTTAAAGGGATTGCCTTTAGTGTCAATTTATTTTTTTGCCTCTTCTTTAGCTTTATGTGGATTTCCTTTCATAGCAGGATTTTATTCTAAGGATGTAATTTTAGAAATATTTTTTATAGGTTCAATAAATTACTTCATATTAATTGTTATTTTTTTTTCTACTATAATAACAATAACGTATTCTTTCCGTTTAATTTATTTTTTGTTTTTTAAAAACTTAGGTATTAAAAGTTTATTAAATTTATCTGAAGATTATTTAATGTATATTCCTATGTTTTTTTTATTTACTATATCGGTGGTTTCAGGTTCTTTAATGTCTTGATTTTACTTTCCTTCTTTTATTATTTTATTGCCTTCATTATTAAAAATGTTGGTTATACTTGGTTTAATATTTTTTTATTTATTATAGTTTTAAACATATTTACTATAAATTTATTTGTTATTATTAAGATAAATTTAATATTTTTTTATCATGGAATAATATGGCTACTGCCTTATATTTCTACATCTTTTTTTGTTCCTTTTTTAGCTTACGGTTCTTATTTACTAAAAAATTTTGATCAAGGTTGGTTAGAAAATTATAGAGGTCAGTATTTATATAGAAAAATCGGTAAAAGTTCAGTTAAGATTGATTTTTTTAATAATTTAAATTTAAAATCTTATTTAATAATGTTTTTTTTCTTGGTTGTTTTTATTTTTGTATTTTTTTAAATTTAAATAGCTTAAATTATAGAGCATAATATTGAAGATATTGGGGTAAGTTTTTTTACTTTTTAAATGTTTTTATAGTTTAATTAAAACATTACTTTTTCAGAGTAAAAATATAAATTTTATTATTAAAAATAAGAAAATAAACGGAATTTAACCGCTTAATTTAAAAGTTAGAAGCTTAAAATTTTTCTTGATTTTCTGTTTAAAAGGAGAAACTTTTCTCTAATTATCATTAACAGTGATATACTTATATTTTAGATTCTTTTAAAATAAGGGTTAATAAATACCAAAATTCAGGTCGAAACTGAGTGCAATTGATTCGCTTCTTATTAAAGATAAACTAATAATAGTACTTTCTGAATGCAACCCAGATGTTATGGTTAACTATAATCCTATTGTTTTCATTGAAGAGCTCCTTGATTTCATTCGTGGTATAGGCCGGCTAATAAAATTATAATAAAAAATATTATAATATATATTCAAAATATTATGTTTGATGTTTTTAATAAAACTGGAATAGGCATGATTATTGTGATTTCTACATCAAAAATTAGAAAAATAACTGCAATTAAGTAAAATTGTAGTAAAAAAGGGATACGTGAAGATACCTTAGGGTCAAAACCACATTCAAACGGGGATGGTTTTTCTCGTTCATTCTTTTTTTTTTGAGATTAAGCTATTTAAAATAATTAGTGCCATAGAAATTACTATTGAAATAGAAAAAAAATTATTATATTTTCCATTAAAAATGGTCTTTATGATTGGAAGTCACATATACTAGTTATATTAAAAATATAGTTTGTTTTTATCTTCCTCATCAGTAAATAGTTATATAAAGGAATAGTCATACTACATCTACAAAATGTCAATATCATGCTGCTGCCTCAAAGCCGAAGTGATGGTTTGAAGAAAAATGATTAATATATAAACGGTACAAGCATACTGTTAAAAATGTCGTTCCAATAATGACATGAATACCATGAAATCCTGTAGCTAAGAAAAAAGTAGATCCATAAATTGAATCTGAAATTGAAAAACTAGCTTCTCAGTATTCTATTGCCTGTAAAGTTGTGAAATAGATTCCTAAAATTACAGTTATAGTTAGTCTTTGAATTCTTTGAGTATAATTATCTTCTATAATAGCGTGATGAGTTCATGTTACTGTGAATCCAGAAGATAAAAGAATAATTGTATTTAAAAGCGGTACTTGAAATGGGTTGAATGGGTTGATTCCTATAGGAGGTCATTGTATTCCAATTTCTATAGTTGGTGAAAGTCTTCTGTGGAAAAAAGCCCAAAAAAATCTAAAAAAAATAAGATTTCAGATACAATGAACAAAATTATTCCCCATCGAAGTCCTTTTATAACAATTAATGTGTGAAGACCTTGATAGGCTCCTTCACGTGAAATGTCTCGTCATCATTGAAAACATGTAATTATTAAAATAAAAATTCCCAGGAAAAATAGTCTTGAAGAATAACAATGAAATATTTTTGTAATTCCTGAAGTAAGTGTAAATGCTCCGATTGCTCCGGTAAGTGGTCATGGCCTTTGATCTACTAAATGAAAAGAATGATTACTTTTAATTATCATTAATGTGAGGTAATCTCTCTTGTGTAAAGAGTTTATAGTAAAGAAAAGACGTAAGATTGAATAATAGCTACTGCTCTTTCTAAAGTTAAAAGTATAATTTGTACAATTAAAAGTCTGGCTAAAATAACATTTCTAGCCACTGCTGTTTGATTTCCTAAAAGTGTTATTAATAAATGTCCTGCTGTCATGTTTGCTATAAGTAGGACTGCTAAAGTTCCTGGCCGGATTACATTACTAATTGTTTCAATGATTACTATGAAAGGTATAAGTACAATGGGCGTACTTTGTGGTACTATATGAGCAAACATATATTTAGAATAATTAAATCATCCTACCATTATTAATATAATTCATATAGGAAGTGATAATCTTAAAGTTAAAATTAAATGTCTTGTTCTTGTGAAAATGTATGGGAATAAACCTATAACATTGTTAATAATAATGAATAAAAATAATCCGATAAATATTAATGTTCTTCCTTTAAAAGAAGAAGGGCCTAGTAATGTTTTAAATTCTAAGTTAATAAAATTAGTTAGTTTAATAAATATTAGGTTGACTCGTGAAGGGATTAATCAGAAAATTGGAAAAATAATTATAATAAAAATTATTGATCTTATTCAGTTGTGCATTAAGAATATAGAAGATGATGGGTCAAATACTGAAAATAAGTTTGTTATCATTGTCATTTTAAATTTAAATTATTAAAAACATTATTTTTAATATTTTCTTGGTTTTTAGGGTAGTTAATGAAATAAATTTTGAATAAAATCATTAAAAGTAGGGTTAAAAAGTAAATAAATAATAATGATCAGTTAATGGGGATATTTGTGGTATAAAAATATGCTACTTTTAGCTTCTTAAGACTGACATTCTTATATTAATTATTAACTAATATTTTATTTTCACTAAAAACATTTGTTAATATGTTATTTTTTGGTTTAAGAGACCATTACTTACTTTCAGCCATTTAGTGAGTTGATTATATTTTTAATTCATTCAATAAATTTTTTTGAGGAGATTCTTTCAATAACAATTGGTATGAATCTATGATTTGCCCCACAAATTTCTGAGCATTGACCAAAAAATAGGCCTGGACGATTAATAAGAAATCTAATTTGATTAAGTCGTCCAGGGACGGCATCTGTTTTAACTCCTAAGGCCGGAACAGTTCATGAGTGTAGGACATCAGTTGAAGAAACTAGCATACGCAATTGAGAATTTATTGGTACTGATGTTCGGTTATCTACATCAATAAGTCGGAATGAGTTATTTGTTATTTCATTTTCTGGGATTATATAAGAATCAAATTCTAAATTTACAAAATCTGAATATTCATAAGATCAGTATCATTGATGTCCAATTGATTTAATAGTAATAGCTGGTTTAAATACCTCATCTAATAAGTATAGTAATTTAATTGAGGGTACTCCAATAAAAATTAAAATAAATGATGGCGAGATAGTTCAAAATAGTTCTAATCTCTGTGCCTCTAACATATCTCGATTAATATTTATATTAAAGTATGTTGAAAAAAGATTATAACCTACAATTGTGATAATTAAAAGAAGGATTATTGAAATGTGGTCATTAAAAAAAATTAACTGTTCTATTAAAGGAGAAGCAGCATTTTGAAATCCAAGATTTGCTCACGTTGGTATTTTTAATAGAAGAATATTTTCTTCATTATTAGAACTTAACTCTAATGCACTTATTCTGCCATATTAAAATTTGTAAATTAACGTAAGTTCTGAATAAGTATGGTCCGCTGGTGGATTATCTATTAATCATTCAATTGCAGAGGAGTGAATAAAGGAGTTTATAAGAGGATGATTCGATGATATTCTTTCTCAAATAATTATTCTAAATATGATTACGGCAATTAATGAAATATAACTTCCTAAAGAAGAAACTACGTTTCATGTTGTATAGGCATCTGGGTAATCTGAGTACCGTCGTGGTATTCCGTTTAAACCTAAAAAGTGTTGAGGAAAAAAAGTTATATTTACCCCAATAAATATTACAATAAATTGAATTTTTAACCATTGTGGGTTTATTGAAGTTCCTGTAAATAAAGGGAATCAGTGAATTAATCCCGCTATAATAGCAAATACGGCCCCTATTGATAGTACATAGTGAAAATGAGCTACTACGTAATAAGTGTCATGAAGAACAATGTCAAGTGACGAGTTTGCTAAAACAATCCCAGTTAGGCCTCCTATAGTAAATAAAAATACGAATCCCATAGCTCACATTAATGATGGTGTTATAGTTAAATTTGATCCTTGAAGAGTAGCAATTCATCTAAAAAATTTTACACCTGTGGGAACAGCAATAATTATTGTGGCTGCTGTAAAGTAAGCCCGAGTATCTACATCTATTCCAACGGTAAATATATGATGAGCTCATACAATGAAACCTAGTAATCCAATTGCTATTATAGCGTAAATTATACCTAATTGTCCGAAAGTTTGTTTTTTACCTCTTTCAAATGTAATAATATGTGAAATTATACCAAAGCCAGGAAGAATTAAAATATATACTTCTGGATGCCCAAAAAATCAAAACAAATGTTGATATAAGATGGGATCTCCTCCTCCGGCAAGGTCAAAAAAAGAAGTATTTAAATTACGATCTGTAAGTAATATAGTAATAGCTCCTGCTAGAACAGGTAGTCTTAAAAGTAGAAGAATTGCTGTAAGAAAAACAGATCAGACAAATAATGGAGTTTTATCTCAGTTTATACCTGGTGTTCGTATATTAATAATTGTTGTAATAAAGTTAACTGCTCCTAGAATAGATGAAGCACCTGCTAAATGTAAACTAAAAATAGATAGATCTACTGAAGCCCCTGCATGTGCAATTCCTGCTGCGAGAGGTGGATAAACAGTTCAACCTGTTCCAGCTCCTCTTTCGACTAGTCCTCCTCTTAATAGAAGAATTAGAGATGGTGGAAGCAATCAAAATCTTATATTATTTATTCGAGGGAAAGCTATATCAGGAGCTCCAATTATAAGAGGGACTAGTCAATTACCAAATCCTCCAATTATAATAGGCATAACTATAAAAAAAATTATAATGAAAGCATGGGCTGTAACTATAACGTTATAAATTTGATCATCACCAATAAATCTTCCTGGCTGGCCTAATTCTAAGCGAATAATTACACTAAAGGCAGTTCCTACCATTGCTGATCAAACTCCAAAAATTAAATATAAGGTTCCAATATCTTTATGATTTGTTGAAAAAAGTCATCGATTCGATAGTATGGCTGATGTATTAGGCATTAAACTGTAAATTTAATTAAGAAATTTGTTTTTCTACTTTCATAGGTTTAATATTCCAATAAAGATTATAAATTGCAAATTTACAGATGTTATATAAGTTAACTTAAACTTTTAAAGTTCAATAGATTTTACTTTTATTGAAGACTTTGAAGGTCTTCAGTTTTATTAACTTAAAACTTTTAAGTTAATAAAATAAAAGATGGTATGATTAAATTTAAAAAAATAGTCATTGTAATTAATATTATTTCATTGTTATTTTTTTTTGTAAGGAAGATAAAGTTCATATTATTAATACTAATTATTAATATTGAGTATATTATTTTTATATAAAAAAAAGTCCGATTAAAGAAGAAGAAATCAGTATTGTTAAAATAAATAAGTTAAAGTTTACTTCTATTAAATGTACTACAACTATAAATTTACCTAAAAATCCTAAAAAAGGTGGTAACCCTGCAAGAGAAAAAATATTTATTGAAAAAATAATTTTGAAGAATAGGTTAGATTTTATATTTATAATTGATTTGATATTTTTAAAAAATGTCTGATTAATTGTTCAAATAATTCTGAAAGAGATAGCAGAGTAAATTAAAAAATAATTTATTCAAATTTTTATGTTATTCATAATAATAGCTATTATTCATCCTGAATGAATAATAGAGGAATATTTCAAGATTTTTTTTAAAGATGATTGATTGAAGCCACCTAAAGTTCCGATAATAACTCTTGTTATTATAATAAAAATTATTAATTTGTTAAATATAAATGATAAAAGCATGAATGGGGCAATTTTTTGTCATGTTAGCATAATAAAACACTGGGTTCACTCTATATATTCTATGATTTGAGGGAATCAAAAATGGAGAGGGGGGATACCAGCCTTTATAATTAGTGCAATTATAATTATATTTTCTATATTTATAGAAAAATTAGTTTTTATTATTATAAAATTTATTAAAGAAAAAATAATAAATAAAATTGAAGACATGGCCTGCACCAAAAAATATTTAATTACTGATTCTGTAGAAGATGAATTAAACTTATTGATAATAAGGGGGATTATTATTAATAAGTTTAATTCTAATCCTAATCATCTGGTGAACCAACAGGAAGTTGACACTGCAATAATAGTTCCTATTAATAGCAGCATAATAAAAATTATTTCATAAAATTTTATAAAAATTATAAAAAGAAAGATTTTACTTACATAGATGGGGTATGAACCCAATAGCTTTATTTAGCTTATTTTTATAAATTAGTTTAATTGAACTATGGTTTTTGTAGCCATGAGAAATAGTATAATTCTATTATTTATAAGTAAAAGTATAAATTATACATTATATATTCTATCAAAATAGCCCTTTAATCAGGCATTTTACTTTCTAAAAAGTGTTATTTTCTTTAAATGTTTAAGATACTTTTAATTTTTTTAATTTTGATGGTAATTATTTCGCTTTTTGTTAAAGTGATTTTTTTATGTATGTGTGTGTTATATCAATATATTATATTAATATAAATGTTTATCACAATATGTATATATTTATATAAATAATATATTAAAAAAATAAATATATATATTCATATATATATATATATATATATATATATATATATATATATATATATATATATATATATGTATATATATATATATATATAATATAGTCAAGCAAACTAGTAGAGATAGAGAGATTCCAACATTCTCCTCCAGAATGTCAATCTTCTTGGTAGATCCCTCCTTGACGTCCATTGTATTCACCTCCCCATACCGGTGCAAAGGCTTGAATACCATTTGGTGGAGTCCTCCCCTAGTCGTCCTTGCTCTCAGACTTGGTGCTCCATTCCTGTCGAAAAATGACGTCCCTTGTCCATCACTTATGGCTTTATATCCCTCCTTCAACAAGACACTCTGAGAGAACAGATTCTCCCCTCCTGGAAGATACAACACTTCCTTTAGTGTGATTTCGTGCCAACGCTTGCCTAGTTGAGCACGCAGAACCACAGTGCCCTGGCCTGGACACGCTGCCATCTCCTTGGACGCGGTTTGGACGTACCTCAGTTTTCGGAATTTCTCATACTTTGAGAACAATTCCCGGTCGCCGCATACATGCTGGTTTGTGCCGCTGTCACAAAACCATACGAATCCATCATCAGTATTCGGCGCAGGCCTCTTTTCCTTTGACTGGTGTTTTTGTGTCCCATCCACCATCAAATTGTTCATCCGGTGTGAACGTACAAAAAATGCCCGATCCTTCTCAGTATCAGCTACCTTTCCTTTGGTGCCCAAACCAACGGCTTTTGGTTTGTTAGAGACATCCTGGCCGTCTTCTTTGCAGTCACGTGCCATGTGACCTGCTAACCCACATTTATAGCAGTCACCTCTGAATTTAGTGCCCTTCCCGGCGGAAGCTGCACTAGGTCGATTCTTCCCTCTGAACTTATCCACATGGAACGCTCGCTCAGTTACCTCAGATCCCCAATTCGACTGCCGGGCTTCCAACGCCTTAAGACCTTGCACCAGATTTGCAACTGTCTTGCTTGAAGACCCCAATACATTCCAGGTCGAAATGAAACCCTCATACTGAATTCCTTTAAGTTCATTAATCACCTTACCGATGATCGCATCATCGTCAAGACCAGTGTACCCCAGGGGTCTCAGTTCCCCCGCAATGGTCTGCAACTTGTTCACAAGTTCTGTCGGAGAATGGTTGGACAGGGTCGCTGCATAGAATTCTTGCAACAGTCGCTGCTTGGACCATACAGTGCACTTACCAAAAGTCGCGTCCAGTATGTCCCACATCGTCTTGGCCGTCTTGCAAGACATCACGTGATGTGTCAGCGTCTCTTCAATCGTGGCAAGAATAATCGCCATAGCTCCCCGGTTCTCCACATCCCATTCTCGCTGCTTAGCTGCATCCGTCGGATCCCTAGTTGAAGCCCCAGACACCACGTCTATGATGTCGGCTGCCCAAAAAAGATTCTCGACTTTAAACTTCCATAACGGATAGTTACCCGCTCCTTCCAACTTCTTGATCCCCGAGGTATCAATTTTCATCGTCTTTCGCCATTTCGAATCAGATCTCTACAGAAACTGACTGGAAACTCACGCTAAACTAAACCTGTCCACTACTTGCTTGCCCTCCTGCTAAAGTGGTCCACTTCGTATTCCCAGAATGACGATAGTCCCTTCACTTTTGCCAAGGTTCTCATGTATCTCGCTAGATACACACAAGTAGTTACAGCGTCTTAGATAAGACCGGTGAACCCAAAGTTGTGAGTGGAAACTCCGTTGACTTCTTACTCGCACGTCGTTACGTTGTTAACGACAAGCCCACCTTCCAACTCTAAAGGTTCTTAGAGCAGTGCTGAAAACGTGTCATATGAAATTCCCAAGATTTCATGGCTCCCTTAGCTCAGTGGTGCTGATGATGAGTGCTAGAAATGAATTGAACTCTCAATTGCTTCTTCTAGTTAACACACTGATTTATTTACGTTTGTGTCAGCCTTTATATACCTAAGAGTAACAAAGACTTGACCTACAACTAGAATGTTTTGTCACATACAAAAGATTCCTTTCCGTATCGGCAGGAAATAGCATCTAATAAAACAATTGTGTAATAGGTACATTTTACAATGCTACCTGGCCTTAGCTCATCTTTCATACACAAAGTTAACCTTAGATTCCATTCATAGCCGCATGCTTCACTTTTACATCTTGTCATTGCATTCCAACACTCTTATACATACAGAAAAAACATTGACATACTTATATTATGAGCAATACATTACTACAATACAAATAACTTCCTATTACAGATATTTATCCTCATAAAATATTGTAACACATAAATACACCAAAGCCTCAGGAAAAGGGGAAACATAAATTCGCTTAGAAAGAAAGTCCTATAATATTTACTTACAATGTATTTGGTAAATCGAATGTAATTTAAATATTTCTGATGTATGAGTTATTATTTATTACTTTAAGCTAATTAAATCACTAATACCTAAAACCGCTTTTTGTTGGTACAGGCATGGTCAATGATTCAGCATTTATTGAGAAATTAATCACTCTCAAAAATGACAGGCATTATGTTTTCCACCGAACAGAGCTTAAATAAGTTCTATGCTTTTACATTGCAATGTCTGTACAAAATCTCGAGTAAAGCTATGCGTTGAAGTGGAAAGTTATGATGGATATTTAAAATACGGATCTAAAACACGGACTCATGGCTCTTTTTCAAAATGTGGCATGACGACCGATATATTGACACCGATATTTTTGAGGCATTAAAAACTGTAATAATAAATTTGAGATCTTATATTTTCGTAAAGTGTAATCGTAATTGTATCTCTTAATAACATTTGACAATTCTGCAACTATTTTCTCTGGAAGGTACCAAAAAAATGCACTACAATTAATTTATAGCATCGTCAGTAAAAAAACAAAAACTCACCATTGTGATTTGAGTAGTAATTTAGAACGTATTTTGAACGTGTGATCCTTTCGCCCATTTTAAGTAACTCCACCCAATAATTAAGGCGCATCTTTGCAATTGTGATTGTGACAATGTTGGAAGAATATATTGTTACAGGTACAAGTGAAGGCCTTGAGTCACAAAACCCACAAAGAAAATAACAAAAATTATCACTACCTATTGAATGTAAGAACTGCCCACTAAGTTAAGTAACAAAATTTGATGCGCTGATAAAAAAGCAATTAGTCTAAATAAAATTCAAGTTAGTATGATTCCAGACCATCTCTTAAAATATTAGCTCGATGTTGTTTGATATCGTGTACACGTTGTCTTAAGGTTGAAGAGAAATAATTCACTCTAATTTATATTTTTGATAGGCAATATTTATTGGATTACGAGCAAAAATGTTTTAAAAATATTCATGGTTTAGACATAAAGCCATTTGGTTCCAAAAAGGGAATGTCTCAAAGTAAAGATTACCTTACAGCTTCACTTGAAACAAATACCTGAATTAAGTAATTAACCATAAGGATAAAATGAAAGCCTAAAATGCCGATTATGTCTCACCATTGTCTACTGAAAATGCTCATTTCATGTCAACGGAGGACGGCCCACTTAACTTTATATAGTTGCCGTGTAATTCATAAGTACTTGTTTTCGTTTTTGATTAGACTTTTATCTTTTAAGTTAAGAATAGTGTAACTAATATCAACAATATCTTGAAACAATAAATATATTTGTGTTCAATTTTCATCAGATCTTATGGCGTATAAAATATCTCAGCTTGCTGCTATGTAGTATATTAAGGACGTGTGGGGACTTTATGGCCGTCTTACCAACGAGTAACATACTACGGGAATCACAAATATATATAAGCACATACCACTGACTTTGTTTGCATTGTGTGCCGTGGGTAGCTATTTATTTTCTCATGTTCCATACAGTAAAATTGATATTGTTACTATCGTTACCAAAGGATTTCCTTTTAAAACAAAAAATTATGATTATGGTATTTTGGAAAAACATGTAAAATCAGAAAGTAAATATAGGGCGAAAATTTTTGAATTTGTATTTGCAAACGGAAATAAAAATACGTCAACTGAATTTTTGGTGCTTTAAAAAATGGTTTTTAGAATATTAAAATTGCAGGCTCGTTATTAAAATCTAATTGAATTTTGAAACTGAAAACCTTTTATTGTGTTTGCAGTCAATTTCTCACAATCATATCGTCCCTTAAGGAACCATTTAGCCTAAAACCACTTTTCCTTTTGTGTACAAAATAGCCTAAATCCATATTTTGTTTTGTGTACAATATTATACACGTCTTACAGGTGACAGACTTGGTTGCTCGGATGCCAACTGAGTTACAATGAAAATTTAGTGGGTAAGATAAATACGTAAAAACCAAAAATTCTAATCGTCGGCCCTATTTTAGTTTGGCTGTCGGGACGCCTAAAAAAATAACATATCCACTCTGATTTTCGGTGGTAACAACTAAAAGGTTTCTATGCTTCAGATATAAACAGTTCTGTTTCGAAATTCCATTATAAGATGTGGCATTTCGCAGGGAGTCGTTATTATTT
The DNA here is from genome assembly GCA_020055645.1 of Tomocerus qinae. Lineage (NCBI taxonomy): Eukaryota > Metazoa > Arthropoda > Collembola > Entomobryomorpha > Tomoceridae > Tomocerus > Tomocerus qinae. The sequence continues at coordinate 36,664,812 of CM034546.1, read as the reverse complement.
TTGTTACTGTTGCCCTATTGTCATTCTCTCCACTTACAACACGTGCAGCATAGAACATTTAATTCATGATGTGCAAAAGTACAAGTCTAGCTTTCAACTTATAAAATACTAATAGGTAAAGTTAACGTAGCCATTAAGCATACGTAAGGTTTTGTCAATTTTTAATAAATAGCTCCCTCCATTAAATTGCGAGATTTGCGTCTGTCGTGAAATATAAAAGGACTATAAACTTTAAAAGTGACCAAACAATATCCAGACTGAATTCTGAAACTACTGAAGTAAAGCAATTGTTCAGTAACTGTAACAAGCTCATTGAAAGACATCTGAAATTGTCTTACATATTTAAGAATATCTGGATACATGAAGGATGCTCCAGGGAAATTCAGAACAAATGCTCTTTATTATCCCAATCATTGCTGAAATTTTAAAAGCATACAAATATTCGTATGAATTAATCAATCTGTTCATATACTGTTGTAAACTGTATTCAACCAGGATCTGTTTCTTCCTGCATATGATTCGGTATGCTTCGGAAAAAATATAAAATTAACCAAAATATACACAACGTAATTATTATGTTAACATTTTTGGAACAAAGTTATGAAATGTTGATATTTATTAGATTTTATAACATTTTTAATTCAGTAAGGAAAGCAAAGCTGATCTTCAAGAGAGAATACGAACTTTCAATGGGCTAAGAGTTTTAAATACTTCATTCGATGACTGAGATGATTCTTCCGGGCCATCATTTATTTTATGTTAGGTGTTGCGTCATTTACTTTCTTTGTGGTCATTCGACAAAATTCAGTAGACATGGCATTGGTAATTATGTTGATTGCTCCCTGTCTTATATGCGTGTTTGCTGTTTCGTTCATCTTGTTGACGTACTCCCTCTGTGTAAACATTCCACCGATTCTAAATATACTCCAAATGGAACTGCTTAAAATCACTCGAAATAACCTGTATTGTCAAAAAATGCTCGCCAGTACAACTACATTTGGGTCTCGGTGTGGCATTTTGACACAAGTAAAGTTTAAGCACATTCTCGACTGTCTGGACGCTACTTATTTCCTATCCAAAACTTTGATTTGATGTTTCATTTGCAATATTTCTTGGATAAACTTAAATTAATTATCAAGACAGCAATATGACAAAAATTTGACTGATTTCAAAAATTAAGGTATCGTCGTCTACTTAAACCCATTATGAAATATTTAATTCATGTAATAGTTAATTGTTTTTAATTAATAACATATGAAAATATCCAGGGGACATTCAACATTGAGAATCCCTTAACTGGATTTTCAGAACCAATATTGACAACTTTCTTTGTCTTTAGTGGGTGTTGACAATAGAGTTGATTGCAGTCACTCGATTTCTACTAATAATTATTGTTTCGTGGTCGACATATAAAAATGCCATATAGCGACGCATTGCACGATGTAGTGCAACTAGTTTCCACTTTCCCTAACAAAAACGTTTGACCATTAATTTCATTTTAAACTGAAAATAAACATAGGTATTCTATTTTTACCTTATTTAAGAGATTCAATGCCTTACTCTTCCATGTAAATCAGTCCCTGCTAAATACGCTTACAGTTATATAAAGAATTTTAAGAAATTAATTTGTCGAATTTGTTAAAAAGTGCTAAATAATTACTTTCCCCTCGAATTTGGTATTTCCAACTTTTTCCTTTCTTAGCCATTTTTATTATCCTTCATTCAGTTCATTCCTCTCTGGAAACGTTGAATACTTTGGAAAAAGAAGATATTGAATCAGGACTGAATCACCATCAACGGATACCATTTCAAATCTTTTAATTTGGTCAAATAATATGTAAAATATTTTGCCTTCTGCTGGAAAAATGAATTTATAGAAACTTTTTGTCTTCGGCGGTTGATTACAATAGAGTGGGATGCTTTAAATGGATTTGATTCCCAAAATGAAAATAATAAATAAATATAATAAAAAAAATATCTAACTATCAAAAATGGAACAGAATCGTTGTTCAGCGGATTGGAAACAAAATTGAACTAAAAAAAGAAACTTTGAAATAAAATGTTTGTTCATCCCATCTTTATTTATTTTACCGTTTTCTAAAAAAAGATATTTCATGACAATTTTTAGGCTTTTTTATGATTTCAGCGAGTGGTGACAATATTAGGATGCAATTTATCGATTATTGCTTATGATTATTGTCTGGTTATGAGGATGGCTACAGCCCACTCCTCATGACGTCACTACCCAACCATCCACCTCAGCAACCCACCAATTTGCATAGTGCAGCGGAAAGACTACGCGAGGAGCTCCGTTTGACACGCCAGTTGCTGGAGAACCTGGGACGGGGAGACTACGTTGCTTTGTGTTCCAAATATATTATTTCTATTATTTTCAAAGTCACTTATCATTCCAGTTTGAGTATTATTCTTTGTGTGTAATAAATATACATTGTGTTCCTGAACTTTCCTATGGATCATCGGGCATTATTGGATATTTCGGTATCACGGGTAACTAGATTCATAAATATTATTTCATCATTTCTAGCATAAATAGAATAAAGGTGAACTAGGACCGCTCTACGTGTATGCGGACTGCATATTTCGTGAGCACTTGCGTCCAAACCCTCATAAATTGTTGCCGAAACCCGACTTTATTTCTATTTTGTGCTAAGAATTCGGTGAAATAATTATTTTCGGAGAAATAATATTATCGTGTCTTACGAGAAATATTATTTGCCGAGTGTAGCTCGAAATTTTAGTGTAAATTTCCAAAAGCACGGGTCTTGTGCAGTTCGCCCCAAGTTCGGGAAGAACAGAATTTTGGGAATTTAATAATTTTAACGGAAAGAGCCCAATTTTATAAGCATTTTGACATATTTTTTTATTATAAAAAAGTAGAAATTTTATAAAATTTTGAATCTTAAAGTTGAATTTTGTGCCTATGTATAGTAAAGAAATTATAAGTTAAAACGACTCTTTTATTTTTAGTCATCATATGCAAATTAGTTCGGCGCCAACTCTGTCTACATTACCTTTGTGTGCAGCTTAACGACATCGAAGGAACGACTTTAAGTATAGCAGAAGTATCGGTCACAACTACATCAAGGTACGTATACATTAACACATATCTAAGCAACACCACCGTCTCGGTTATAGTGTATGTCCATATCACCACCAAAATCACCACCGTGGGTAAAGGACATTGGCGTGTGTTTCACGTACTATACGGAGATACGTACATTGAGTCGAGGGATTTCGAAGGTAGGTGTATCACCGAACCTTTCATTACGGGTGTCTCCCGACTGTATACGTGTATCACGGAATATACAGTGACTCGAGTGTTTCTCCAAATTCGGTGTCTAACCGAATATATATATTTGTGTAGTGCGTCGCATAGGACTTAGGCTTACTAGGCACATACCTTCCAAATTTTATCAAATTTATGTAGATTTAAGCATTTTCATATTTTGACCTTTTGGGCATTTTTCTTTAATTAGGGTACTTGCGTACTCTTACTATAATTATATTGACTTCATAGTTAGACACACAAAAGCTAGTTTAAATTCACATCAGCATAATAAGTAAATGAGTAATAGCGAGACATCGGAAAGGAGGTCAAGACTTAACAGAAGGCACGATCCAGAGTTTCAAGCAGAAATACAGAGAAGGATACAAGCAAGACTTGAAAGGTATCGTAGACGTCCCCGACAGGCTAACAGCAACTCACCTGGAGGGCAGGTTTCACAAGAATCCGATAGAGATATCGAAGAAATCATGGATAGGAATAATAATGCAGAGGGAAATGCTGCGGATCATCAGAGAGGTCCCCAACAAAATAATTTGAATGCCGGTCCCCAACAAGATAATTTTAATGTAATCCCTCAGCAGAATATTTTGAATGTGGTCCCTGGCAATCAGCTACCAGAGCATCTTCGTTTTAATTTGCCTGAGGAGCAACAACGCCTGATAATTGAACATTTCAGGCAACAAGAAAATGCAAATGGGCGCGTCATTGCAAATGCAAATGGTCGTGTCATTGCCAACGCAAATGGACAGCAGATCCCCAATGCCAATGGACAGGCAATCCCCAATGGAAATCAGTATATGCGTCATCCAGGACCTGGAAACCCTAACGTCCCTATGCCAAGATATAACGTTTATGAGACCACAGCAGCTAATTACCTGCAAGACATAGAAGCATACTACACTAGTCAGGGATATGCAAGAAATCAATGGCTGTATATGCTCTCTACCATTCTCATCAAGGAGAACAAAGCATGGTTCGAACATGTACGACAACCAGATTGGACTTGGGATGACTTCAAGAATGCTTTCATAGCGAAGTATGATACATGGCTGGAACGCAATAAGAGGACTCAGTACCTGATGTCAAAGACCCAAGGGGAAAATGAAAACGTAGAGAAGTTCGTTTGGGACATGCTACGGTTAGCAAGACAAGTTTTCCCTGATGAACCAGAGGCGGAGTCAGTAAGGAGATGTAGGCAAGGCCTGTTGCCGCGCATCAAGCTAGCAATGGGAGACATTGGAGCCTACACAGCAGTCAACCTTATTGAAAGAGCCAAAGTGGCAGTTGAAGATTTACGTGCACAGGATGCCAGGGAAGGCAAAGCAAATTCTTTAGCCCCTGATGCTGGTGTACAAGTCAGAGGTAACGGACAAAACAATGGAAGAGGAGGACCCTTTAGAGGAAGTAGATCCTACAGAGGGAGAAACAATTATTTCCGTGGAAGAGGAAATTTCAGAGGAAACGGACGAGGGAATCTCGTAGGTCAGGGCGAGAATCGCCAACAGACCAATCAGCAGAATCAACAGAATCAGCAATATCAACGGAACCAACAACAACAGAATCAACAACAGTATCAATCACAGAACAATGGTACTAATCGCCAAGAACAACAAAGATCCCAAAATAATTGGCAAAATCAAAACTCTGGCCCAAGTACTTCAGGAAATAGAGCACAGACAAACTTTCAGAACAGAGGAACCGGACAGCGAAACCGGGCAGATATTCAATGCTATACTTGTGGAGAGTTTGGCCACAAAAGTCGTGACTGTTTACAGAGTAAAGGAAGACTTATGGCTGTACATGATGAAGAACAGAATTGGGTCGAGGAATCCCAAGAATACTACCCTGAAGAAAATAATTCTTTAAACCAGTAACGGGGGAGGCAGAATACTTTCCTGATGTCTGTCTTCCCATAAAAGATGAAGAACTAAACCAACGTTTATCAGCAGTTTCAGTATTTTTCAACGACACAGCTACAGTAACCCCTTCATACATCGATCCGGGTTCGGATTTTTCATTTATTCGGAAATCTTTTGCTCAAAAAATTGCTAGAAGAATTGAAACGTGTCCCGTCAGACCACAAACCATGGCTGATGGACAACAAGTTACTCCAATCGGCAAGTTAATTTTAGAAATTCAATTAGGTCACAAGAGGATTACACATCGATTTTACGTTATGGAGAGATTGGCTGTACCCGTGTTGATTGGAAAGGACCTCATTATATCTTCACGTATGGTTTTAGACTACGAGGGAAATACGTTTTGGTTAAAGGACGATCCGAAACACCGAAATTATTCAATCATCAACCGAACTCCGAGGAAGTACCTGTTTGCACTTAATTTTAATGAAGTGAAGTCAGTAACGGAACAAGATATCCAGAAAATGTTTAACGATCTATTAGACCAATATCCTACAGTAACTGGGAAGAATGTGCTCGGAAAAACGACTCTTATCGAACATTACATCGATGCACCTGATACACCTGTATATACACCGTATCGTAGACCGGGTAGAAAAATAGCCGAAGAAATTCGACGACAAACCGAAGACCTTGTCAGGAAAGGATTGATTCGTCAGTCAACTTCTCCTTACAACTCTAACATTGTCATGGCTCCCAAACACAACGGAGACTTACGAATGTGTGTCAGCTTCAAGAAAGTCAATAAAGTAACAAGAACAAACAGAACTCCGATGCACAACGGACAACACATCTTAAAGAGCTTACCGAAAGCAGCTTACTTTGGTCGTATCGATCAGCGAGCAGGATTTTGGCAGATTCCAATGCACAAAGATAGTATTGAGAAGACAGCTTTCACAGTAGATGGCGTTCTATACGAATTTTTAGTGATGCCATTTGGACTTAAGAATGCACCGAAAACATTTGTGGAACTGATGAACAAAGTTTTGGATGGACTCATCGGTAACTTCGCTTTCGTTTTTGTCGACGACATTATAATATTTTCACAAACCCTAGAAGAACACTACAAACACGTGCAGATTATCCTCGATAGATTGAAGAAAGCAAATTTGTCTATAAACAGAGAAAAATGCGAGTTTGCAAAGACTTCGATTACATTTTTGGGTCACATAATCAGCGCTCAAGGTATTAGTATGGATCCAGAGAAAATCAGAGCAGTCAAGGAATATCCAGCTCCAAAGAATGTACAGGAAGTTCGAAGATTCTTAGGAAAAATTGGCTACTGTCAAGCGTTCATCCCACACTTCGCCACACTTGCAGAACCCTTAAACTCCTTGTTAAGGAAGAAGACGACTTGGTATTGGGGCAGTAGACAGCAGAAATCCTTTGAAACCTTGAAATCTTACATGTGCGAAGACACAATGCTCAACGGGATCGACTACGAATATCCAATCATTATAAAGTGCGACGCATCTAGTATTGGACTAGGAGCTATTCTAACTCAGAACATCGACGGGAAGGAAAGAATCATCCAGTTTGCCAGCAAGTTATTAAAACAATCTGAGCTAAGTCTTCATGCTTGTGAAAAGGAACTCTTAGCAATCTTGTGGGCAGTAGAGAAGTTTTATGACTACATCTGGGGTGAAGACTTCTTCATTTTAACGGATAATAAAGCTTTGCAATATTTAAACGGAAACAAGGACTCAAACACCAAACTAGGAAGATGGGCACTTCGGTTACAACCTTATTTAGACAAGATTCGCCATATTTCAGGCAAGGAGAATGTGATAGCGGACGCGTTGTCGCGAGCTCCAGTGGAACCTACGGGAAATGAGTCAAATTTTGTCGATGAGGATCCGGATGTCATGTTCGTTCCATGTTTTGGACTGTTATTTAAAGGTCCAGATCTTGCAAAGATCAGAAAAGAACAGAAGACGGATGAAGAATGCAACAAGATTCTTAAGTCAGTAATGGGTAATTCGATGGCCACGAAGAACTCACAGTACTGCTTCAAGGACAATCTACTCTACAGAGTCATGGACTTGAATTGGAGGAGCGTGAATCGTTCAGCTAATGGCGTGGGTCACCAGAAAGCGAATTCAGAAGAGGAAAGAGTTGAATCGAAGACTGCATCTGCTGAAGTTGCTCAATCAGCAGAGGAAGTCAGTAAACCTAGCATGGATGAGAAGCCAGGATGTTCGAAGAAATTGCTTAAGGAAGCTGCATCGAAGAAAGTAGTAAATTCTACAGATGACAGTAGGGTTAATGGAAAAACCGTTACTCCCAAGTTGGATAATAGTGTGCGGGAACCGAGTGCACGCGGTCACACTAAAAGCAAGAATAGTGAAAAAGTTGATACTGGAGAAGCCAACACTGAACAGGAGAAGTCACAGAAATACTTACTTCCATTTATTCCGAAGAGTTTGAGGACACACGTGTTGTTTCAGTTTCATGATGTACCTGAAGCGTGTCATATGGGCATAAGGAAGACTTTACGTCGTGTCAGATCACGTGCGTACTGGCCCAATTTAGAAAAAAGACGTGAGAGAATATGTTAAATCTTGCGACACTTGTCAAAAAGTTAAAGCATCGCATCAACTGAAAGCAGGTTTGATGGGAATCTCGGACGTCGCACCGACTGTTTTTCATACACTATATGTGGATTTTCAAGGACCGTTCCCCACCAGCTCGGGAGGACGAGCGAATAAATATTTACTGGTAGTTCAAGACCAATTGTCAAAATGGGTTGAATTGATCCCAATGAGAGCAGCGACTTCATCGCAGTTGAAGTATTGGCTTGAGTGGATCTTTTGTCATTTTGGAGCCCCAAAAATACTTATTTCAGATAATGGAGCTCAATTTATCTCCAAGAAGTTGAAGAAGTTATGTAAAGACTGGAGTGTGGATCACAGGTTTACGAGTGTATATCACCCGCAACCGAACCAGGTCGAAAGAGTGAATAGTACATTGAAGACAATGATTAAGTGTTTCATCGACGGTCAACAGTCTTCGTGGGATGAGCATCTGCAGTTCTTCGGACTCGGGTTACGTTCTGCTGTGCATGACACAACTCAAGTCAGCCCTGCTCTGCTTAACCTCGGAAGATAGATTGCTTTACCATTCGATAGGACACTCATGGAATCAAGAGAGATTGATTTTGATGCTGCGAGGAAGAAGTTGGAAGAAGTCCCAGCTCAACTGTTGCAGATCATCAATTGGGTTAGAGACAACATTGTTGTGGCCCAAATTGCGTATAAGGATGACTATGATCGCCATCATCGTCAAGTTTCCTATGCTGTGGATCAGCAAGTGTTAATAAGGAACCACGTACTTTCCGATGCGGCGCTGAACTTTTTTTGCGAAGTTAGCCCCCGCATGGAAGGGTCCGTTCATCATTAAGTCACAGATCACACCTGTCACTTATGAAATCTTTGACGAGAAGACAAAATCTTCATTAGGGAAGAGACACGTCTCGGATATAAAACCGTATTTAAAACGTTCGAAAAATACTCCTAAACTTTATTTAAAAATGCCAAAACCACAAAAAAATGTTTCTGTTTCAAAAATTCCTTCAAAATCAAGAAAGAAGCCAGAAGTTTCCACGGGCGACTCTAATACTCTACGCCCGAAACGACATCAGTACGTCCCTGGACAGTACTCAAAATACTATCACTAACCATCTTCTTTTCTACTGTATATAGAAGTTCATTATAGGTTAAGTTAGTGTACCATTGTGTGTATCACAACCAAAATTATGTGTATCATAAAGGGTACGGATATGGTTATTCCGTACATTCATCGTTAATATAATTGGCTTAGTAACAGGACACACCTTTATAGAAAATCTTTATATAAGTATAGCTACACTTAAGAAAATTAACAATTCATCTAAGTACAATACCTACTTATACATAAGTGTAAATAACACATTAACTAAACTGGACGACTCCACAAGGCATAGAATGTCTCTAGACAGATGGACACCACCAACTTCAATAGGTCCATAGACTACGTGACGCTATTTAACTTAGGATGTGGCTTAGACAGTTATCACCACCAAAAGGGTTAACCCCACCAAAAATGTTTACTTAGGTAGTACAACACGATAGTATATGTTGTCACCACCAAAAGGGTTAGCACCACCAAATACATTTACAATAGGCAGGATAGTACTACAGTATATGTTGTCACCACCGTGGTCACCACCAAAAGGGTTAGCACCACCAAAGTGTTTACATTAGGCAGTTTAACAACACCAAAAGGATTACCGCCACCGAAAATGTCAAACCTTTGTATAGACATACTACCATGTCACCACCATAAGTTCTACAGCAACGGTCACTTATCAGTATTTCTTTTTTCTACAGTATGTCAAGATACGTGAAAGACGGGCGTCGTGACAACTTGCGGGGGCGCAATACTAAGGGTGTGTTCACCCGAAAGTCAACTGGAAATGTAGCCGCCAAACAGGACGTGCTCGAAGATCATGCTTTTCAGCTTCCCTATGATCCGGAGGACAAATACTATCTGAAGGTCAGGAAAGCTTCACATCAAATAGGAGTTTGTCTCAAGAGGCCTCAAGAAGTGAATCCAGAGTATCTCAACGAAAGACGTTACCTTAACCGTCAAGACGAATTTCCGGTTTCAAGAAATCCGAATGCTGACATCATCAAAACTTGGAGACCGACCAAAAATATGCTTAAACCTTAACCTGAATCGATTGGCCATACACTGTTCGTCAACGACAACAATAGAGCCGAAGATTTATACCGCAGAATGAAACAGGTCACAGTTTTTGCCTTTGACCTGGAAAACCACGACACTCATTCGTTTCACGGAATGACTGCGCTAATCCAAATCTCTACCATGGGGAAGTCATACCTCATTGACCCCTTTGCACCCGGAATGACCAAATTTATCGTGAAACGTCTCAAACCAATTTTTGAAAGCCCAGATGTCATCAAACTAGCTCATGGCGCATCTAACGATATTCGACATCTTCAGAGAGACTACCAAATTTTCACCGTTGGACTTATCGACACCCAACACTTGTACTACAAAATCGTCGGTGGAAGCCAAAACGTCACATTTGACACTATGGTCCGAACAATTCTAAAGGAACCTACGTTTACTTCGGATCATCTCTGCACCTACTCTGACTGGAGGAAACGACCACTCCATGATAGACAGCGGAAGTATGCGGCAATGGACAGTGCTAAACTTATGGAAGTTTGGGCAAAATGCTACCATCACATCGATGACACGGTTGAAGGACGGGACATCATAAAGAAGTCCAACAAGACTGCCAACGTCATCTACAGTTACAGGAAACCCCCAAATCCGAAAGCAGATCCTGAGTTCGGGAAGTTTTCGCCGAAGCATAAGGAACTCCTAGAAGACCTATATGAATGGAGGCGGGACATGGCAAAATCTTTAGATGAGAGCGAGCTCAATCTTATTTCGTCATACACTTTGCGGACATTAGTCCAGAAGAATCCTAAATCCTTCGAGGAAGTGGCAAAAATTCTAGACCCATTCACGGATGTTCTAATTCTTCCATACCGCCAACATATAGTGGACATCTTCACTGAAGACACTGTTATTGAGAATAAGCCTGCGGGACATACTACACTTGGACCACCATTATCAGACGACGAGGACAGTAATGTTGATTACTACGAGATAGTCAGCGACGACGAAGCCATCATTATGAGTAATGCTCCAAAGTTCTTTGCAGCGGATCCCCAGGAAGAATCATGGGAAGACGATGTTTTACATGTCGACGCACCGGACAATGAATTCGAAACCCAACCAAGAATACGTCCGAATGTCAACAGTCACAATGACTTAAACTCACCAAAGAAACCAGATCAACCGAAAAAAATTGATCAACCACCCAGGGCACCAGAAGATCTCTCAACTGTAAGATGTAGCAAATGTCAACTGAAAGGTCACCTAGGAAAGAATTGCCCGAATAAGAGGAACCGGAAGGCCAAATTAGCTCATCTCAAGGAAGAACATCCAGAAGCCTATGAGAAACAAGTCATGAAGGAGAAAATGTTCAGGAAAAACCAGGAGATCAAGAGACTTAGGAAGAAGCTACAGCAAAACCATGGACAGAATGGTCCTTCGACGTCTAGAGGAACCAGACCGGATGCCAGGATACGAGACAATAGGGTGGCACTACAGAGAGAAAGACAGCCGTCGAGGATGCCAGAGTATCGTACGAGACCAAGGGACGAGTACTACCATAGAAGGACTGTCACAGAGACAACAAAGGATCTCGGACGACACCATTTTCCTGCATATGACCAGCGGTTTCGATCCGACACCCGCACAGTGAGGGGGGGATCGAAGTGGGGGAGGATATGAAGATGGCTACAGCCCACTCCTCATGACGTCACCACCCAACCATCCACCTCAGCAACCCACCAATTTGCATAGTGCAGCGGAAAGACTACGCGAGGAGCTCCGTTGGACACGCCAGTTGCTGGAGAACCTGGGACGGGGAGACTACGTTGCTTTGTGTTCCAAATATATTATTTCTATTATTTTCAAAGTCACTTATCATTCCAGTTTGAGTATTATTCTTTGTGTGTAATAAATATACATTGTGTTCCTGAACTTTCCTGTGGATCATCGGGCATTATTGGACATTTCGGTATCACGGGTAACTAGATTCATAAATATTATTTCATCATTTCTAGCATAAATAGAATAAAGGTGAACTAGGACCGCTCTACGTGTATGCGGACTGCATATTTCGTGAGCACTTGCGTCCAAACCCTCATATGGTATTGGAATTGAAATGAGAAAATGCGGATGCGATATCAGTGAGGGGTGTTGTTCTGTTTTGGACTATAAGTAAATAATTTTTAAAATTTACGTCACTAAAATATTGGTTTCTGGGCTTTGGCTTTTTAACTTTGGCTATTGGGAGGGAAGTTGATATTTTATGGTCTTGTCGAAAACTTTTTGTCTTCAGTGGGTTGTGATAATAGAGTAGAATGCAGTCTAATTCTAACAATAATTACTCGCTGGTGGTCGAAGGGATAAAATCCCGTGGTCATCCCAGTAGGATAAAATTTAGGTTACTGTCTATATTAATTATTTGCTATATGAATTATTTATTATTTATTTTATCTTTAAAAGAATTTAATTCTTTAAAAGAGAATAATTGGAGTTTAACAGATGTGAATGAACTGATCTAATGGAAGTGTTTGCTAATTAAGAAGAGCGCAGAAACAAATTTCATAGGTTTTATTACCATATAAAGGAAGTGTTTGAGAAGACTGAGAAATAAAAAAAAAAAAAAAAAAAAAAAAAAAAGCTCATACACTACTGGTTTGTTTCGTTAGAAACCAATTACACCAGTTGAACATAACTCACTTTCTTTTAAATGTTACGTTAAGTAGTACGAAGAAATGTTAAGGTATTTCTCCATTCGGAGTTACAGAAGCGGGAAAACCATTGCATGATGCATAATTAGTAACAGCCGTAACTGCTAAATACATCAGCGGTGGAAAAAACCGTATCCAAACACCAATATCGCCAAGCATCGAAGCTGTGACCACTCGCCATAGAGATTGACACTCTACCACGCAAGCCACATGTGCTGGCTTACGTCTGGCAAATAGATGAACATGTGGAGAATTTCACCCAGTTTCACATCAACTTGGACGGGTATCTGGATGACATTCGCGTATCAGGAATTTGATCAGGGAGGGCTTACCACAAAATATTAGCAAAAATGTAAATATTATTATGTTTTGGATTTTTAACTTTTATTGACAAAAAAATTACATTTTTCTTGGGATGTAGTAGGAGCCTTGCCTATTGATATGTTACTGATGGATGAAGATGTTAGTCCAACGCGACATTTGCACGCAAATCAAGTAAGAGCTAAGGTGACCATGGATAAATTAATTTCGTTGATTTTAGTTAGTTTATTTTATTTTATCAGGTTTGGAAATATCTGAAAACTTAAATTGCCTGCACTGCATGAAAATTGTCTTATATAGGAGGAATTCAAATTTCATCAACTTGTCGACAACTTTTTATGTCTTCGGCGGGTATTGACAATAGAGTACGTTGCAGTCTTACCATTGACCAATATTTGTTGGGTATTGCTTGAAATAAGGAAATGCGGTTGCGACGCCAATGGGAGTGTAGGTAGCTTTTAGGCTGATAAAATAAATTTCTAAAATACGAATTATGCTACAAAAAAGAATTATTTGAGAAGATGGATGTGAATAAATAGAGTTGAACATGCAAATAAGGATTTGAGACAGTTTTACATCAAAGTCTTTGAACTCCGTATGAAAATGTTTGTCCAACGTTGCATTTGCATGAAATATGCCTTTTTGGCACGAAAGGTAGTATTTCATGACCATATAGGAAACTTTTGATGTCTTCGGCGTGTGTTAACAATAGAATAGATTACTGGCTTTCGATTGTGACCAAAAAATGTCTGCTAGCGATCGAAATGAGAAAATGCGGTTGCGACGCCAGTTGGAGGGAACTGGAGTTTATGGTTTATTTAGTTTTCACAATGATTCAAAATTCATTAAAATAAAGATTTTATTTACAAAAGGTCATAAATGATTTTATATAACTTCATTTCATAGCCTTTAAAGATTACTGTGGATAACATTTAGGACGATCAAAATGTAAGCATGAATAAAGACAAAATAAATTGACCATTAAAGTAAATGCAATAGGAATTACTGCACCAACAAAAGGAAAGAAATCCAATCCTCGACATCAACTAGAATCACAATTATTTGTATTTACTCGAACTAGTTTAATATATTTTCCTTAACTCCTCAAACTCTTTCTCCTCCATTCCCCTCCCCCTTCCTCCCCCCCACAAATAATAATCTGCTTTTCTGTCGACGTGCCTGGAGAGAACCGACAAATCTTCTTCGTCCCAATTTACTGGTCCGACTGCAATTCTCTTTATTTCTTTCTTCGTCAACTCAATCAACTCTTTTGGTGTAATCCAAGAGTAAAGAACGAGTTCGTCTGTCTGAAAGTGACCCAAAAATTCCTCCACTTCTATAACAGAACAGTCGGATAGAATGAGTTTCTCCACTCTCCTCACTCCACCAACAACTCTCGTGCTACTAAAAAAAAGTTTAGTTACTTCAATGTGGGTGAGGCTTTTGGGTATTTGATCTACATACACTTTCCATGTCCTACCGAAGTGTATGTGTGTGAGGTTGGCAGATCGGAAAGAAGACAAGAAGGAAGAATCGGACATCCATTCTAGTGTCAAATATTTCAGATTTGGAAGGTCAATTGGTTCATCACAAACAACTTTTGCATAATCTAAATGCAGTTTTTCAATTGTTGGAGGAAGACAAGAAATGTCCAAAGAAGATCTCCAAAAGTCCATCTCTTTGACTTTCATTTTCGTCTTTTCCACAAATGGAATATCCCACAATTTTAATCTTTGAATATTCCATCTGGCCTCTTTCCAGTTCAACACTTTCACTTCATTTAAGTAAAGATATTCCATGGAGATTTCGTCACTCAACTCGATAGACATTTTACTCCTCATGAGGATCAATTCATTGATTTTGTGGAAGTCACAGAATTCGTTGAGATTCGCCTCCTCCACTTCCCGTCCATTTCTATTGAATGAGACATTCTCTAACTGCAATTCCTCTGGAGACAGTCGATCGAAAGATGAAAGATCCAATGAACATCCAAACAAATCAATTTTACCTGATTCTCCTCCCAATTCCAATTTGAGTGTTGATTTATTTACTATCTTTATGAGAGAATAATTGGACTTTATGAAATCAGAATGGACTAATCGAATCAAAGTGCCAAGTGAATCTTCTGAATAAACTACCTCCAAACTTTGTTTAGCGTCTTTTCTTCTTTTCGATTCATTTTTCAGTTCTATTCTGCATTGAATAACCTTTAAGTGGATATTAACCAATTCTCTGGACAATTCTTCTTTCAATCCTAAAATCCCCATTTCCAGACTGTCTTTACAATACCCTCTCGTTTCCTTCATTTCTTCCTTCCCCAATTCCTTCAGGATGTCAACACATTCCTTCTCTTGTCCATTCTTGGCCAGGCAAATGGCATAATTAAATTTTGATGTTTGTGATTTCAATTCTTCTGCAATTATCTTCGCCAGTTGGACCGATTCTTTTAATCTTATTTGTCTCAACGTTACACGTAGAATTTTGATTATGTGGGATTCGCCTCCTATTTCTTCTGCAATTAGCAATGCTTCTTCTAACTTTCCCATACCCAAATAGATACAGAATAAAATATTTCCGATTTTATTTCCAGTTGGATTTACTTTCAAGTCCATCAATTCGAAATCGACGTCTGTTTTAATATTATCAATTGTCGCCAAGTATTTTAGCATCGTTCCTAAAACTTTGATCATACCCTTGTCTCCCGTCTCCCTTCCCTTCTCCAGATAAAGTTCTTTAAGGATATCCACACATTCCTCAACTTGTCCGTTCTTATTCATACAAACAGCATAATTAAATTTCGAAGTTTGAGTGTCCACTTCTCCATTAATAAATTTTGCCAATTCAACTGCTTCTTCCATTCTTCCTTCTCCGATCAATTTCCTCAATTGTCTTTGATCGAGTAACTCTGCTTTGACTTTTGGAAATGTTTTCTGCAATTTTTCATCAGCGTATTTGGTAAACGGAATAAATTTGTAGTCGATAAATCCCGCACAGCTGAGAATTTTCTTCAGCGTCTCATTCTCTGACTCAAGCCCATTGTAACGTATTACTTGCTGCAGAAGTCGATGAATACTCAATAAAGACATTTCCATCTTTACTTTGTTTCTACATAATAATTTATTCATTATTCCGTCTTTATGGGAAAATTCCAACACTTTTCCGGTTTTCGTGATCAATGCATACTTTTCCAACAAATTTATGGCATCTTCTATTCCACTTGGGTCGACGTTTAAAACTCTGGATAGAAATAACGATTGAACGTCGTCTGGTCGAATATATCCAAATATCATTAATATTTCGTATGCCATTTTACCATTTTTCTGTTTCAAAATCAAATCTAACGATACTTTGATATTTTTGTTGATTGTCTTTTCATAGTCATCGAATTTCTCATCAAGGAATCCCACATCCATCGAAGAAGTTTTCCCAATGTAATTTTGCAATTCAATTTTTTTATTGTTTAGTGCAGCGACAGCCAATTGAAGAGCCAATGGAAGATTACCCATTAGTCGACATAGTTCCTTCAGTTGTAAATCTGTGCGCTCTATTGACGCATTCAAATTGGTTTTCAAGAAATCCAGACTTTCTTCTTCACTAAAAATGTCCAGTTCCAGGTCAGATATTTTCCCGAATCCAGTCTCTGTTCCCCATTCACGACTTCGGGACGTGATGATGCAATAAAAGTTTTCTAAATCTTTTGGGAGGACAGTTATAATTCCGTCTTCTCCTTTGTAATTTTCTGCATTGTCATAAATACAGAGACATCTGAAATTCTTCAACTCATTAAAACTCTTCACAGCAATTTCTTTTAACGTCAGCTTCTCCAGGTGATTGATGTCCAAATCTCTGGCCAGGCTTTCGAAGTGAGGAGACTGCCTTCTCCGCAATCAATCCATATAATGTGATCATATTCTTGTTCGTAAGTGTGTGCATACCATTTGGCGGTGAGAGTTTTGCCGACTCCTCCCATCCCCGAATATTTAGTCGCAGCTAGAGATTCACAGATGACGACCATTCGATTCTCATCTTTTGTAATTCGCTCTTGTAGCTCGTCAATTAACATTTTCTCTCCGAATTTTCTTTTGAGAAGGGACTTTATTAGCTGTTTTTTATCTGGCCACCACTTTTGATCTATTTTTGGATGGAAAAGAGTGGTTTTGGTTTGTGGTGGAACGCATTCTTGCATTCTTACGTTCGATTTTTGAATTATTTTTTGTGCACAAACATCATTTTTTGTTTTCAATAATATTTCTAGAAACCTATCTCTGATTAGTTTCCAATCTTTCTTTAGCAGTGTAAACAGCAGTTTGTTGTTTTTGTTAGTTGGAGTATTTTCTGCCTCCTACAAATAATATTTGAAGAAAGCATTTACAAACCTAGTTGGTATAGTCAGCTAAACTAGCTTTTAGAAAAGAGGGTCGCACAAATTAAGAACCTAAATCCATTGACCGACTAAACAAGGTAAAATTTTATATGTAGTTTCCCTACTTTTGAAGTCAACATGGAATGTTTAGCGTTGTACATCCATTACAAGTAGAAATTGAGTGTTAAAACTGTTTTTGTGACTTTTATTACAAAATTTTATCTTATAACTATCGAAATTCAAGTTGCAATATTAATTAATATTTCCTCCATCAAACTATATTTATCGTCGACTATATTTAGTAAAAATCCTTCATGAATATCATGAAATATAAAATAGACGGTGATCGCCACCCGTTTTTAGTGAACCTTCAAGTTGGTTTTAGTTTAGGTTAGTAGAATTAACTAAACAATGATTTGTTCTATAGCAATACAACTCCTACGAATGGGTTAATATGCATTCTGAGCTGCTAAACATAAGGATTGTCAATTAAGGGTGACTTCTGACTTTTGCCAGCGATGAGAATGAAAGAACCGAACAGATAAGTAGTAAAAGTATTTGTCTAGGACTCCTGAAGAGCAGACTTTTGAAAAATGGTTTTACCTATATTTTTTCAGGTTTTGTAGTTAAAAAAATCTGAGTGCAAATATGGTGTCATTTTTCTTATTTCTAATTTTAATTTTCAAGAAAGAGCTGCCAAGTGCCTTAGTTCTTTAAATTATTTAAATCGTTCATATCACTTAAAATATTCTATTGCCTCAAGTAAAATCATCAATACGAACTTATTTGGCGAAATTCGGGGTATCTCCATTCCCTTTGGGGAAAATTCTTTGAAAATAACACAAGCACAAAAAATAACGCTAGTTAGAGATCGAGCCAAACTATCAAGTTTCAGTCCAGTTCATGATCTGTTGCTGACAAAGTTTAATTGAGAATGAGTGCTAGTCAATTCGGTTTACTTTTTTATCAAAACATTTATTAATTTAATTTGCCAACCTCATCCCATAAATTTGTCCTACCAATATTATTTCCTTTTCATACAACACTTTTGTATCACAGCCTGACTTTCACATTGTTTATTAAATTCCAACTTTTATTCATATATTTAACGGCTGTAGAAACTGATTCTATTTCTTTATACTCTCTAACTGTCTATCCCATTTTCTATCAGCAATAAATGACACTCCTTGGTGAAATGTAAGGTATTCCTATTATTTGATGCCCAGAAGCCATGCGGTATATTATAAAGCCAGCAATAAATAAATAATAAGTAAACTTACAATGTCCTCCTTTTCAGCGTTAGAGATGATGTCCAATTGAATCAAATATGTCAGCACCATTGTTAAATTTGACAGATTTTCAGTCAAGAAAACAAGATTTTGTTTAATTTCGTCTTCCATTGTATAAATTGGAGATAAAATTATTTTATAAAGAGCACAGAAATTGCAATATAACCGCACGTAAGTTAACCACGCTAATGGCAGAATTGTAAAATTGCGGAAGAGCAATATCTGCTGCACGGCTTTGGACTTTGAATGGGCGAGGTTGGAGGATGGTGATAAGCGAGTCAAAGAATTTTTTGTTGTTATGTCGTTTAATGGAATCAGAAATAATATATGGAACCATTATGTTATTGAGTAAATGTACGGTAAATCCCTCTTGGGCACTGAATCATGCATTATCAATAGATAAAAGGATTTTTCATGTTCCAAATCTTGTGACAGCGAAAACTGGCAGCTCTATACAGTATTATATTCGGTTGTCATATATATTTTATCTATATAGAGAGATATAAGTTCAACTAAATGTGAATATTTTAATCTTTTGTGTATTTTCTTTCCATTATATTACGTGTAATATTTGCCATTTACAATTTACTGCATAACTGATAAACGCAAAAGCTGGTCGACTGTTCAGACAAAAGACTTGGTAATAATGGAATTAGTAAATTCTAGGCCAAAATTCAATTGACATTTTTTTTATTTTGTTTGTATGGGGTAGACATTTTATATTGAATATTTAGAGTAATGTTCAGATGTTCTTATTTCGGCCATCCATTAATTGTCGTAATAATTAATAAAGATATCTTAAACTTATCACATTTGATTGTACCACCTTAAAAAGTAGATTTACATGTTTAAACATATAATATATTTTTACCATGCATTATCTACTGGTATACTAATATTAACAACCACTGCCATTTAAATGAGCATAGTTTGACACACACATTTCTCAAAGTACGGATTTTGACAAACTACTTAAATGGTTATATAAAGTTCATGTTTACTGTTCATTTGGGTAAAATTTATAATATCGTGTGGCATTTAGACTAACTTTTCAAACATTAGCTATACTATTTGGTACAAAGTAGCAAACATTCTTTTAGGGACCTACTAACATATTAATGTTTTCATGTAAAATTTATATTAACTGAAAATCAAAGGTAAAGATTATGAATATATCATAGCAAAGGCAATTTGCTATCAATTTATATTCTCGGTTTTTCTAGGGACCAATTTTCTCTTTCTGCTACCATTACTTCCGGACTAGACACAAGTTTCCCAAAAAAGTTAAAACCGAATATAATGGTGGAGCCCAATCGTCATTAGCAACCTTACCAGCTATAACATGCAAAATGCAAGCATATACTCACTAAATGTACTACCCTATTTAAAGTGTTAATTTTAGAATATCGCCTGCAGTAACGATGTTTGTGATTTATTTCTTCGAATTTCTTGGTAATACCTTCCCAAACTGTAATTACTGTTGACTAAAACGATAAAGCATCTTATATCATTACTATTCCAAAAATAATTAAGTATATTCACATTTTTCATTTATTCATATTTTTATACTTAAACCAAATAGAAAATCAAAACAATGGATCAAAGCCCAAAAATACAATTAGGGAATAACCGGACAAAGCTTATTTATACTTATTTCTTAAAGACTATATCATTAGCATTAAAATTACATTTTGATCATATAACTTAATAATTATACTTTCAATTTTTGGAATAGCTGAAACTTATTATATCTCTTTTTAATGAAAGATTTATTATGCTCTAATAGAATCTATTTTAAATGTCTTGTTTGTTTCCTTTTACCGGCCTTATAGAACGTTGGTAACATTTTTCTAAATCTGTCAGAATTAATTAACATACATAAATTTATTGTGCTATTACGATTATAATATAGTATAAAATTATTGTAATTCTACAAATCATATGTATTGATTATGGATACTAAAATTATATATATTGCACACATTTACACAACTAAATAACACAATCTTAAATATTATTCTCATTATACAATGGATATTACTTATTCATGTTCATGCATCATTAATATTGAATGAAGATTTTATTTCGGAATCGCTTGTACACTACTTAAATGTCAGAGTCATTTGTGCATTGTTTGGTTTACCTTTTTAGTTTAGAATAAATCCAACATGAGAAGTAATATATAATATATATTTTAGATTTCTTTGCATTTTGACTGTTTATGTGACCCTAACTGATGGTTAAACAATAAAAAATGCCTGCTTGCTGTATGTTGAAACAAGTTAAAATTGAATTTTTATGCGACGTAAATAATAGTAGTTGCAGGCAGTGTCCAAAATACCATTTACCACTTACCAGTGGTAAGTGGTTTTTAATGGTATTTAACGTTAAATACCACTACCTAAAAAGTAGTGGTAAGTGGTATAAATGGTAAAAATGGTAAAAAATATTTTCATTTAAATTTCGTGTTTGAATTTTGAATAAAATTCGGTGCCAAAGTATAAAATAGCTTAGCAGATGATCATTGTTGTCACAAATTGATAAGTGTTCATCAATCAGAGTAGGATTCAACTAATGGGGGCTAACAACCCTTGCTGATCGAGAAATTAATTGCAATTAAATTAGTATCAATTTTAAATGGGCGATACCAAATACAATCTTTCTTTCTAAATTGTTTCATAACTTTTGGTGTACAATCAAATAAATATGATTAATTTAATTGATTAAGGGGCTAATTGGAAATATTTCATAGAAAATAAAGTTTTAAAACTTATAGTTTAGGAAGTCTAGTGTATCTGTTCTCAGCTGTCTAATCAATCGCTAAAATTTACCATTTTTACCATTAAATGCGTTTTTACCATTAAGTGCATTTTACCACTGTGATGGTAAAAAAGGCTAAAAAGTGGTAAATTTAGTACATTGGTTGCAGGGTTACCGGTTGTTGTTAATGTCAGCTGTATATTTCATACATGGTATATAAGTATAGGCTTGCATTTATGTCTATAGTTATAAATAAAACCTTTAAACCTAAAAACCCGGAGTTGAGGGTTTTTTCCTAAAAACCCAGAATTTTCGATACCTTGTACATTTATAATATACCATTATAACTAATTTGTAATGAAAATCCATCCCAATATCGTCGAAAAATCTAATGTTGCTTTTTAACAGTTGACTCGTCCATCCATTATTGGTTAGGTAATTCAAATATTGAATTGGACGTTAACCTTATTATCGTTTAGAAGCATTTATAAAATTAACATTTCCGAGTGAAAGCTCCATACATTTGCAAAGTTATACTATTAAACATTTCGTGTTACCGTTCTTTAATTAGTATTTTTCATTCATTAAATTGAGTTTGATTTAATTAAATGGATTTAGTTTATCAAATAGGTTTCTATGAAAACGAATGAGAGATTAGATACATAAATTGCTTTTAGTTATATCAAGAAATATTATTATTACTCAAGTATTGCATTTTACATTATCAACCTCATTCTGTGTCTGACCTCCGAGCAGTACAGTCGCATTTCTTCTTACGCTTTTTAATATATAATTTATAATAGCTATGCACAATATCATCATGAACTGCCCTAAATGTGGCAAGATGTTTTCCAACAAATGTAATTTAGAAAGGCACTACCAACAAGTGCCCTCTTCTAAAAGAAAACGTGAAGAATCTTCTGATGAAGATTCTAATCACAGTTCTTCCAATGGTTCGGATACAAGAAATAAACGCATACCCAGCGACTCTGAAGATGATGACGGTGAGCCAAAATCTTTGCCCTTGGAGAGCATAAAGATGTTTCAACGTATCGTCTATAACGCCGAGTTTGATTTTATCAAACTCACAAAGAACATTCTGAGGGAACTTCTTAATAACATAATAACTGAAGAACAAGTGTGCGACAGTTCTTCTGGCTCTGATGCCGACGATGAAGAGTCTTCGACAGATGAAGATGAAAGCGCTTCTGTAGCTAGCGAATCTTCAACTAGCGAGGAGGATTCCGATGAGAGGGAGTCTGAGAACACAAGCGAGGAGGATTCCGATGAGAGAGAATCTGAGAATACGAATGGGTCTGACAGCGAAGAAGATGACGATGGGGATGAAGAACTCACTGCTGCAGGACTGGACATACTTCGAGTGGTGTTGAAAGCGGCTGAAAAAGAACAGTTTTGTTTAACTAAGAACATGTTCTTAGCCTTAATTTACTCAATGTAAAAATAATTTTGATTGAAATAAATTTGTAAAACCCATACCTGAATTATTGATGTTGTGCTCTTTTATTAAATAGGTGGTGTACATTTACTTGCATATTATAATTACAGATATAACATAATTAAATTTAGTCATAAGAATCACTTATAAGCACTAACCACTTGCATTAGTAGTTGGCATTGCAACGTGTAAATATATAATAAGAAACACTCCAGTATTAGAATCTCAAGAAATAGAAACTCCAAGTCATATAAAAGGGCTGTATACATATTAGAAATGCACAGTGTAAATATAATAGCATAATAAAGTAATTGAATACACCTAGAGGGGCAGAATGGGAGGTTGGATACCGAGCAGATGTTTCTCGAACGTTAGCGTGACGTTCAAAGGGTGACATCAAAAACGTTGATAATACGTTTGTAGGGAAGGTAGTAAAGGTATGTTAGTAATCGTAGTGGTAAGTCAATTCACAAAGAAACTCACACTAGTGTTTTACGAGAGTATTGGTATTCAAAAGTTTCTCAGCGCACGCACACCATGATTACTGTGTTTGTCGTGTTTATCGAGGGGTGAGTAGGAGTAGGAGTAACATTTGTTTAGTAACAACAAGTTTTCAAAGCTCACGTGCAACGCGTTTGTCGTGTTTATCGAGGAAATTTAAGACAGAGGGGAGAATGAGGAGAAAAATGAAGAGAAAAATGAGGAGGAGAGGAGAATAATGAGGAGGAGAGGAGATAAATGAGGAGGAGAGGAGAAAAATGAGGAGAAGAGGAGATAAATGAGGAGGAGAGGAGAAAAATGAGGAGGAGAGGAGGAAAACGAGAAGGAGTGGAGAAAAATGAGGAGGAGAGGAGTAAGTAATTTTTAGAGAATAGCAAGAGTATTTTTGTTAGGAGGGGAGTTTTTGCTTGATAGGGTAAACATCTGGCGAGGGAGGGGAGATATAACATCTGGTGTGAACGTTGGAGGGGGATCGAGAAAACGTTTAGAGTTAAAAATAGAAACTATTGAGTTACATAATTTTCTGGTGTTAAATATTGTTTAAATATTACTATGTGTGTCTTACATTGGATGTAGATATTAAATTAATACATAGATGCCACGTGGTGCAATTATAGGGATGCTATATAGTGAATTATAATGGTATAGATGGTATATAGTGAAATATAATTGTTGAGACGCTATATTATGAAATATAATTATTGAGATGCTATATAGTAAATTATAATTATAGGAATGGTATATTATGAAATATAATTATAGGGATGGTTCATAATGAAATATAATTATAGGGATGGTTCATAATGAAATATAATTATATAGATTCTATATAGTGTAATGTAATTAGAGAGGTTATAGGGTGGATATACTTATTGGGTAGACAAGCAACTCCTTACAAGGAAGGGTGCGTACACTGGAGCGAGCAGAGTAGTAAAGCATGCAGAGATTTGAAAAGTCGTGGGGGAAATAACGCGGCATGGCAAGGGAGGCATGGCAGCCACATGTTCTGAACGTCTATTACTCCAGTGTACTTAGGCGGGATAGGTCAGTCGGCCATCAGCTTTTCGAGTGGAAGCATCTCAGTCCACATCGGTCTGTGTTAAGTTTGGGGGGGGGGGGTCATTTTTTGGGGGGTGGGGGGTAAAAATTTTTAAAAAAATTTGATTTTTTTGGGGGGGTGGGGGGTAAAAAATTTTGGGTGGGGAGGGTTGTGCTATATACTACAGCAGTATATATAGTGCTATAGCACTCCCAGTTGAGATAGTGTAAAGTACCTGATTGACAGTGATTGACAAGCAGAGATTGCTTGTCTTGTGCTAGATTAAGCCGACGTGCGCGAGGAGGTGTTGTCACACCTGGTGTTAGCGCGTGCGAGGTTGACACGAGCGACGAGGTGTATAGGGACTATCTGCTAGGCAATATGATATGGCTTACACTGCTTATAGATATAGTGCTTGCATGAACTGGCTTTTTATATGGGATATATGGGGGTGGATTAAATTGGGACTAAAATGGTCTGAAAAACACTTATACCCCACTACTAGTACCGATCAAATCGAAATTTCATTACGGGAAATTTTGACGGGTCATCTTGTTCTTTCTATCATCTCCTCGCTTACGTCCGCCTCCTAATGCGTTCATTTTTGATGTTTGCTGCAAATTCGCCAACAACTGTTGAATTGAATAGATAATATAAGATATAATAAGACAATTGAAATTAAACTAAAATATTTTTTTAAAGTGTAGTCAAAAACTATTAAGAAGAGGAATTATTACCTTAATCGAAAAATGGTCTGAAGCTTCAGTTTCTCGGGAGTCCAAAGTTTTCAAAGTGGAGAAAAGTAGCAGCAAGGCGTGAAGTTGTTTTTACAAGGAGGACCAGAAGCAGTGTGACTTTACAACCTCATTTGACTCCCTTTTATACGATTCCAGAACAAAGAATTAGCCATCTTTTTATTTTAAGTACAGAAATTCAAATTCAGTCATCTTTCAAGTCCTCTCTTAGTAAAATAAAATTAAGGACAAAGAATTCCATGAAAATATGCTAATTGTGATTATAGTATGTAAAGCATGGATTATAAAGAGGTCCAATGAAAACAATAAAGGAAACAAAGTATTCCAAAGTCCAATTGTTCAAAATACAGCATATATTGAACTTTTGGACTTTATTTGTTTTAATTTACATGTCTCCACATAGCTTCTGGAGCGCTTATATACCGACAATCTAGGTATGTTTTTATTTCATCGACCCAATTTCTGTTTGCACAGTCATATTCTTTGTATACATATTTGAAAATGTATTTTACAGCCTGAATACTTGAACATATTTCTACATTAATATGAGCATTGTACTTCATTGTTAAAAAAGGGTTGTAAGGAACAACGTATCTGTTATCCATTACCACTGTTTTTCCGTTTTTGGTTTTCTGACATGTTTGTCCGTTGCGCCTTCTCTGATATAAAGGGTAACCGTTAAAATTCTGGAGTGTCATTTCCTGAAAATCTTTAGGAAATTTTTTTTACAAACCCATTTTTCTTGGTATATTTCTTTACCCCATTCATCGCACAAATGTTTGCCACTTTCGTCACACGATTTTTCTTTAATTTTTTCCATGCATGGAGAATTAGTAAAATCAATTCCACAGGGCCCATGTAGCATATGAGTTGTAACCGTTTCAAACAATTCAGGGTTTCCGTCTTTGTTTGGTATTTCAGCAGAAACTGTAGCATTAATTCTTTCAGAGTCTTTTATTTTATCTTGTTCAGAAAGAATTAATAAAATATGCGCATGTGGTAGTCCCCTTTTTGAAATTCAATGGTATATACATAGGCAATAACTGTACCTAACATCATACTTTGTGTTAAGTCAAGTATAAGTTCTTTCAATTTTAAGTGGAAAACTCTTGCTACTAAATCAGGTCGATTTTTTGACCTTTGCCCATTTAAATTTTCAGTGATTTCTTTCCAATTCGGTTTGCATGTAAATGTAATAAAAAGATCCGGTTTCCCAAAATGAGAAACTATAGCCATTGCATCTTGATAATTCTGCATTAGAGCTCTTGGTCCATTTTGAAATGATGGCGGTAAAATTACTGGCCTTTCTGGAGGAATTTTATTAGCGGCATCGATATTTGCCAAATGGTCTTCCAGTAATTTGTATTTTTCAACCCTTAAATCATTCTGATTATTCTTTATCCAATTTAGACGGTTAGCTTCAACTTTCGTGTATGCATCGACAATATATTGTTGAGTCAGCTTTCCAGCATTTAACAAAGGATTGAATTCAATTTCCTTTTCCATATTAATTCGGGTAGCCAATCTGTATGAATAAAATTGCAATTGAGACACCCGTTTGGCTGTTTCTCTTTCCAGAACTGGGTTCCATTGCATAATTCTATTGTGCCAACCTAAATCATCGAAGGGAAAAAGAATAGGGTATAGCATAGGTTCTAAGTTTGGATTCATATAATTTAGGTAACGTTTTTCGTTACATTGCATAGGTATAGCAATAAACGCCCGGTCCACCGGAGGGCACCCATCTTTAGAGACAAAAACAATTGCAACTTCATTAACTCTCTGGGCATTAAATCTTCTTGGATCAGAAAAAGCATTTTCTACAATAATCATTTCCACTTTATGAGGTAATTCGCCTCTCAATATTGCCTCTCTCTCTTCGTTAGCTACCACATCACCCATCATTTTCCACGATTGAGCATATGGATTACTACATCTGATTAATCTATCAAGCAATGATATAATATTTGGATCGCATACCAAATTGTTTGGGTGGCTACATCGAACAACATCCGCTTGTTCTGGATCAAGGACAGAACTTGGACTGTCGTTACCTAATGGCTTAAGTGGGCCTGTTCTATAATAAACTTGTCCTTGTATTTTAAAACAATATGTTCCTACACCTTTTAGGAACTACAATATTATCACCAAAAGAGGTACAAGCAAAGGTACTATTAAATTGCCTTATATTGGCAAAAAAGTTTTTTGATCGCGCTTCATATTATATATTGTTGTTATAAATAAATAAATTTCTGCCAGTCATTAAATTTTTCAATATATTAGGAAATTCGTGAAGTGTCTGTAATTTTACTTTTCCTTTGTGACAGCAATTAGAGAATTCATGATCATTGGTTTTCCTAAGAAATTCTCCTTCTTTCGTAAAGTTGACAGAAAGACAATGTTTACATTGAGTGGCCATAGTCCCTCAATAATGTTCGTTCACTATGGTTTCGTCAAACGTAGTACACGTCAAATTTGTTTGTGATTTTTATTAAGTTTTTTAGCATTAATAGAACGCCTATTTACTTCATTTTGATTTCTTTCATTGGATGTTTTCTGTACAATATTCTTTGGGTTCAGAACTTTATCCACTTCCTTTTTTTGATTCTTATGTTTATTTCAGATGTATTATCCCCATTGGGAGCAGAAAAATCATCAGATTTTTCAAATGTTATTATGGCAGAAGTTGGAAATACATTGGTGTTTTTAAGGCGATTTAATTCAATTTCTGTAATTTATTTCGCAAAAAAACTCTTATTTTTTCCTTTAGTAGTTCAAGTCGACTATGCCTTTCTTCTGCAGTTTGAGTTGCAAGACGGACTTGATTTCTTTCTCTCAGATTATTCAGTCGTAATAGACATTCTTTTACTGAATTATTAACACTACCTTGTTTATTTTTTGTTATAAGGTTCTGAATGCGGAATATTCTTTGCAATGGATTTTCATTCGCTAGTCGATTTCTAATTTCATCACTTCGCATTTTCAGATTTGGAATAGCTCTTGCCACATTAGTATTAAATTTGCAAAAATGCATATCATTATTTGAGGCATTGGAAAACCCATTGGTTTGGTTTTGTTAGGTTATTTGAAGGTGACATATTCGCGATCCACCCTGGATTCTTCAGCCAAAAGATTTTGATTAGCAAATTTAATTTTTTCAAGACGAAAAATGCGCTTATTCTCAGATTCAACTAAACGAAGCTTTCGATTTCTTTCTTTCATTTTTCGCAGACGAAACTCACGCTGTACCTCAGTTTCTTTCAAAAGGCGTTTTTGATTTCTTTCTTTCATTTTTCGCAGACGAAATTCACGCTGTACCTCAGTTTCCTCTAAAATGTGTTTTTGATTTCTTTCTTTCATTTTTCGCAGACGAAATTCACGCTGTACCTCAGTTTCTTCCAAAAGGCGTTTTTGATTTACTTTTTTAGTTTTTTCAAGGCGAAATTCCCGCTCTTCATGATTTTCCTCTAAACGCCGCATTTGCTTTTTTAGTCTAATTTTTTCAAGCCGGCATTTCCCCTCTTCTTCAGTTTTTTCTAAGAGCCGTTTTTGAAGTTTTTGTCTCTCATTTTTAAGGCAACCATTCCGCTCTTCTTCAGATTCCTTTAATCTGAAGTTTTGCATCATTGCAGTTTTTAATCCAGATTTTTGTTTTGCTTCCCTCATTTTTTGAAGACGGCATTCGCATTCTTCGTCGGTTTCATTCAACAGCTTTTTTTGTTTCCTCTCAGACATTTTGAAGAGAAAATTCTCAAATCGAATTTACTTGGCAATGACCAAAAGCAGGAAAGTAATAGAGTAATAGAGGATAATTTGGAATAACTACTGTAAACGGAATTATTATTAGACCCGTGCAAGACAGAATTTCCATAATCGAATTTTGAAAGGTTTAAAAATCGTGCAAAATTTTATTGATGATATGCCTTGGGAACTCCATAATGTCACTATTGAATTTATATTTGCTGAATGCAAAATCTAATTCAAAGTTTATCTCATTGCTTTGATGCAAATAAAAAACAAATAAAAACGAAATTCGCGTTTCAGATAACCTACAAAGAATTGGCACGGGTCTAATTTTAATTCCATCTACAATAATTACATATACTTCCGTTGTATAGTGTCAATGCAAGGAAAATGTCAACTTCCATGACATTCATGACTATGACCAACGAAAATGGAATCACATTAAATAAATATTCTACATTCATAAATATTCACCCACCTAAACTTTAAAGGGCTACTTATACTCTTCCTAATCCTATCTTCATCACGATTTGTGACGTCATATTAGAAGTCATAATTTTATGATAATAAATCTCTTTAACACATAAGTGGCAGACTCAAAACGTACACATTTGAAATAAAAAATAGTTTACCATTTCATCCCGCTCTGAATATTTTCTATTTAAGAATGGACTTAGTTTTTCTATTTAAGACGTAAAACATTTTTAACCTCCTATTACAATTACTTAAATTACAAATTACCTCCTTAAACCATTTGCGAATTAAAAAATATAGTTTTATTATGAATAGCCAATTTTTAAACTTTCCTGCGTATAAAATAAGGTCACGGCACGGGGTGTTAAATTGAAAGAAAGAGTATCAACTACCACGTCTCACAACAGTGACTTTCATAATTTTATCACCGCGCAAGCGTGTAAGCATAAAACCAAGTTCTATCTGGATGGAATTTAGCATCTTCAGCAAATAAACCAAATTGTGTTGTTAATACATTTTGAAATAACGTTACGGTGGCCGAGATATAACATTCATAATTTCATAACATCCGTACACACAAACATACAACATACATTTCGATGACGTTTATATTATAGAGTGATAATAATATAATTTATCAACACTGTGCTTAAGAAAATTAGAAACCTATATTATAATTTATATTATATTATAATGTAAATTATTCTTTTTTGCTCATTTCTGCTTCCATGGAAATGGTTGCAACAAAATACTTTTCCCCTTCAATTAAACAACGGCTATCTCAAGAAAATAATTAAATGTGATATATGTAATTCGTATTAACTTACGGAAATCCTAAATACAGAAACTAAAGTCAATGATAGCACTCAATTCCAGAATTTTGGAGCAAGTATTCTTTGTGTTCTTGTCAACGGGTGACGCAGTCTGAAGCAAATTTCGAGTTTTCCGGAAAAAGTAAATTTATGTTATCCTTCTTACAAGTAAACAATGGGTTAATGATTTTGTGGCTGTAAAAGAAGTAACTTTGGCAGTAAAATAAAGTCTTTGGGGCAAGGGTACTATAGGCAGTACGTCTAATTTTTCAGGGCAGTAAAATAAAGTACAAAAGGTAATACAATTGTAATTACAACAGCCATTACCAGATTTTCCTTGTGTCCTTCTCAACGGGTGCCAACCAAAATCTATGTATACTAAAGGTAAGTATCAAACTCGTGATGATAACTGCTAAATGAAATAGCAGTTAATCGTTTTGTCCTTGTCAACGGATATCACATTTAGACGAAATATTTCAGTCTTCCGATCGCAGTATGATTGATTTGTGAATCAAAATCCATGTATACAAATTGTATGCTAAAAGCTCTCAAAGCACAACACAGTTAATGTGATATGCAAATTGCAAATATACTTTTTATGAAATATTACTACATCAGCTTTTTGTGTTCACATAAAGCTAATTGTAAAATTATGTAGAGTAAAGATTGATGTCTAAACGTGTTGAAATGTAAAAAAATCAATACTGATAGCCTCCTTACTCATTAGTTACAAAATATTACCCTTACTCTTAATTACAAAATATTCCCGTTACTCATTAGTTACAAAATATTACGGACAAATATACAAACCTTAATACATTAATACAGAATTCCTTGCGCATGTCCCACTTTTGTTCAAAAAATTATGTTTATGTAGAGTAAAGATAGAGTAAACTGAATTATATATTAATCTAAATCATTATACATTAATTATGCCACTGGAGAGGAAGGCGCCTATACGTTTGAATTTTATAGTGTCTGTGGATATTATTTTATTTCGGAATCACTTGTACACTATTTAAATGCTAAAGTCATTTATGTAACATTTGGTTTACCTTTTTAGTATAGAACAAAACCAACATTGGAGACGCCAGTGGAATAAAACTTAGGTCACTGTCCGTACTATTTATTTGTCATAAATTTAAAATAAATCACTTTTTTTCAATTTTATTCACTTTTTAGTTTACAAGGTAAATTGATAAATTTATTCCATTAATCTGTGCGGATAAAATTGCTTAAAGGGTAATTTTTGAATGGAATGAGCGGACGACAAATCCTTCCCAGCAATTCTTAGGATAATGACTTTTTGCTGATGAAGATGTTAGTCCAACGCGACATTTTCACGCAAATCAAAGATAGCTATAAAGTGACCATGCGTAAACTAATTTCGTAGATTTTAGTTAGTTTACTTTATTTTATTAGGTTTGGAAAAATCTGAAAAGTTGGATGCCTGCACTTGTATGAAAAATGACTCAGGAGGAATTGAAATTTCATCAACTAGTCGGAAACTTTTTATGTCTTCGGCGGGTATTGACAATAGAATAAATTACTGGCCTTCGATTATGACCAATCATTGTAGGCTGGTGCTTGAATTAAGAAAATGCGGTTGCGACGCCAGTGGGAGTAAAGTTAGCTTTTATGTTGAAAATAAAATAAATTTCTAAAATACGAATTAAGCTATAAAAATATTTGATGGTTTTTATTACCCTGTAATGGAATTATTTGAGACGACGGATGCGGATAAATAGAGATAAACATGCAAATAAGGATTTGAGACAGTTTTACATCAACATAGACCAGTCTCTGAAAGAAAATGTTTGTTCAACGCTGCATTTGCATGAAATGTTCCATTTTTGCACGAAAATTGGTGTTTCATTGCCATGTAGGAAAGTTTTTATGTCTTCGGCGGGTGGTGACAATAGAATAGATTACTGGCCTTCGAATGAGACCAATAAATTTCTGCTAACAATCGAAATGAGAAAATGCGGTAGCGACGCCAGTTGTAGAAATACAGAATTTATAGTTTATTTAGTTTTAACAATGTTATAAAATTAATTGTAAAGATTTTATTTCTATAAAAGGTCATAAATGATATTTATATATAAATGTATTTTATACCGCTTTATGATTTCTGTGGATAAGGATCAAAATGTAAACATCAATAAAGACAAAATAAACAGACCATTAAAGTAACTACAAGAGGAATTACTGCACCAACAAATTAGAAAGAAATCTCCACAATCCAATCCTCGACATCAACTGGAATCACAATTATGGCAATTTTGTAAGGTTTAGGGGAGAATCCGTCGTCCCAATCCTCAGATGGCCTTACAATACTCTATGCCGTAAGTTACCGAAGTAACTTACACTGCCCGGATCGACGAGGAACGATGCACAGTGTTGAGTCAAGCCCTCGACTCGATGCCCGGGTGTCACTCGGTGAATATGTATGAATGATGTGTGAGTGACTAATTATATAATGTACGACTGTTGAGTGAATGAATAATAATTGTGTGAGTGTGATGAGTGGTTACAGGAATGAAAGTATATTTATTTGACTGTGGAGGAACTAGTTAGAAAATCTATCCTCATTCGAACTTTTCGTCTTACGCTGTAAGACAGTTGAATGAGAGTTAGAACGCTGAGCTTCTGTCCGTGAGATTTGTACCCTGCTTAAAAGAGTAGGCCTACACTTTTAAGCAGGGGACAAATCTCACGGACAATCCCACAGAACAGGCCCCATAGTGTAACGTCATACTTTGTTTATTCAGAGAAGAGCAACTTAGAGTAAAATGCATGGGGTGAATCATACCTATCCTTCCCTTCTTACAAGGTTGTTAACTATGGGACATTATTCTATGGGATTTCTTTGCGGGGATTTTAAAACCAATCTACCTCAGAGTCCAGACTATGGAGGAACAACATCTCCAGTCCCAGCCAAGATTCAGAATGAGCGGCCAGGCCGCTTTACAATATAATATAGTTGTGTTGGGAAGGAGTGCGAATGCAGGACAGCCGCATGGTCCTAACGATGGCGGACCTTTTAGGCGCTTACTTTTGAGCTGCCGTACTCCTCCCTCCAATTTACTCGAACTAGTTTAATACAATTCCACTAAATCCTCAAACTCTTCCTCCCCCATTCCCCTCCCCCTTCCTCTCTCCCACAAATAATAGTCTGCTTCTCTGTCGACGTGGCTGGAGAGAACCGAGAAATGTTCAAAGAACCAATTTATTCTTCCGACTGCAATTTTCTTTATTTCTTTCTTCGTCAACTCAATCAACTCTTTCGGTGGAAAATTAGGCCATCCAGACCGAACAACGAGTTCGTCTGTCTCAAAGTGACCCAACAATTCCTCCACTTCTTTAAAAGAAAAGTTCCTTAGAATGAGTTTCTCCACTCTCCTCACTCCACCAACAACTATAGTGTTAGAATTCCAAATCTTGATGTGGGTGACGCTTTTGGGTATTAGATCTACATTCAATTCATTCATCTCCCTGAAGTGTATGTGTGTGAGGTTGGGAGATCGGAAAGAAGACAAGAAGGAAGAATCGGACATCTCGAAAAGTGTCAAATATTTCAGATTTGGAAGGTCAATTGGTTCATTACAAACAACTTCTGCACTCCATAAATACAGTTTTTCAATTGTTGGAGGAAGACAAGAAATGTCCAAAGAAGAATAACGAAAGTGCATCTCTTTGACTTTCATTTTCGTCTTTTCCACAAATGGAATATTATACAATGCTAATCTTTGAATATTCCATCTGGCCTCTTTCCAGTTCAACACTTTCACTCTATTTAAGCAAAGATATTCCATGGAGATTTCGTCACTCAACTCGATAGACATTTTATTTTCATCACCCCAGAGTGTCAATTTATTGATTTTGTGGAAGTCACAGAATTCGTTGAGATTCGCCTCCTCCACTTCCCGTCCATTTCTATTGAATGAGACAAACTTTAACTCCAATTCCTCTGGAGACAGTTGACCGAAAGATGAAAGATCCAATGAACATTCATTCAATTCTATTTTACTTGATTCTCCTCCCAATTCCAATTTGATTGTAGATCTATCATCTTCCTTTGCCAGAGAATAATTGGACATGAGATCTGAATGCAATAATCGAATCAAAGTGCTAAGTGAATCTTTTGAATATTTGACCTTAAAACTTTGTTTAGCGTCTTTTCTTTGTTTCGATTTCTCTTTCAGTTCCATACTGGATTGAATAACCTTTAAATGAATATGAACCAGATCTCTAGACAATTCTTCTTTCAATCCTAAAATCCCCATTTCCAGACTGTCTTTAGAATATTTTCTCGTTTCTCTCATTTCTTCCTTCTCCAGTTCCTCCAGATTGTCAACACATTCCTTTTCTTGTCCTTCTTTGGCCAGGCAAATGGCATAATTAAATTTTGATGTTTGTGATTTCAATTCTTCTGCAATTATCTTTGCCAGTTGGAACGATTCGTTAAATCTTCTTTGTCTCAACATAGCACGTAGAATTTTGATTATGTGGGATTCGTCTACGATTTCTTTTGCAATTAGCAATGCTTCGTCTAACTTTCCGATATTCAAATAGATAAAGAATAAAACATTTCCAATTTTATTTCCATTTGGATTTACTTTCAAGTCCATCAACTCGAAATCGGTTTCGACGTTTATTTTATTATTGCCATTTGTCGCCAAGTATTTTATCATCGTCCCTAAAACTTTTATCATTTTCTTGTCCCTCGTCTCCTTTCCATTCCCCAGATAAAGTTTTTTAAGGATATCCACGCATTCCTCAACCTGTCTATTCTTATTCAAACAAACTGCACAATTAAATTTCGATGTTTGAGTGCTCACTTCTCCATCAATAAATCTGGCCAATTCAACCGCTTCTTCCATTCTTCCTTCTCCGATCAATTTTCTTAATTGTCTTTGATCGAGTAACTCTGCTTTGACTTTTGGAAATGCTTTATTCAATTTTTCATCAGCGTATTTGGTAAACGGAATGAATTTGTAGTCGATAAATCCCACACAGCCGAGAATTTTCTTCAGCGTCTCATTCTCTGATTCACGCCCATTGTAACGTATTACTTGCTGCAGAAGTCGATGAATGCTCAATAAAGGCAACTCCATCTTTAATTGGTTTCTACGTAATAATTTATTCATTATTCCATCTTTATGGGGAAATTCCAACACATTTCCTGTTTTTGTGATCAACGAATACTTTTCCAACAAATCTATGGCCTCTTCGATTTTACTTGGGTCAATGTTTAAAACTTTGGATAGAAATAACAATTGAACATCGTCTGGTCGAATATATCCAAATATCATTAGTATTTCGTATGCCATTTTACCATTTTTCTGTTTCAAAATCAAATCTAACGATACTTTGATATTTTTGTTGATTGTCTTTTCATAGTCATCGAATTCTTTATTGCATATGTTTTCCAAATCCATCGAAGAAGTTTTCTCAATGTAGTTTTGCAATTCAATTCTTTTATCGTTTAGTGCAGCGACAGCCAATTGAAGAGCCAGTGGAAGATTCCCTATCAGTCGACATAGTTCCTTCAGTTGTAAATCTGTGCGCTCTATTGACGCATTCAAATTGGTTTTCAAGAAGTCCAGACTTTCTTCTTCACTAAAAATGTCCAGTTCCAGGTCAGATATTTTCCCGAATCCAGTCTCCGTTCCCCATTCACGACTTCGGGACGTGATGATACAATAAAAGTTTTCTAAATCCTTTGGGAGGACAGTTATAATTCCCTCTTCTCCTTTGTAATTTTCCGCATTGTCATAAATACAGAGACATCTGAAATTCTTCAACTCATTAAAACTCTTCGCAGCAATTTCTTTTAACGTCAGCTTCTCCAGGTGTTTAATGTCCAAATCTCTGGCCAGATTTTCAAAGAAGGTAAGTAAACTGCCTTCCCCGCAGTCGATCCAGATTATATGATCATACTCTTGTTCGTAAGTGTGTGCATACCATTTAGCGGTGAGAGTTTTGCCGACTCCTCCCATCCCCGAATATTTAGTCGCAGCTAGAGATTCACAGATGACGACCATTCGATTCTCATCTTTTGTAATTCGCTCTTGTAGCTCGTCAATTAACATTTTCTCTCCGAATTTTCTTTTGAGAAGGGACTTTATTACCTGTTTTTTCTCTGGCCACCACTTTTGGTCTATTTTTGGGTGGAAAAGAGTGGTTTTGGTTTGTGGTGGAACGCATTCTTGCATTCTTACGTTCGATTTTTGAATTATTTTTTGTGCACAAACATCATTTTTTGTTTTCAATAATATTTCTAGAAACCTATCTCTGATTAGTTTCCAATCTTTCTTTAGCAGTGTAAACAGCAGTTTGTTGTTTTTGTTAGTTGGAGTATTTTCTGCCTCCTACAAATAATATTTGAAGAAAGCATTTACAGACCTAGTTGGTATAGTCAGCTAAACTAGCTTTTAGAAAAGAGGGTCGCACAAATTAAGAACCTAAATCCATTGACCGACTAAACAAGGTAAAATTTTATATGTAGTTTCCCTACTTTTGTTAATCAAAGTCAGCATGGAATGTTTAGGTTTGTACATCCATTACAAGTAGAAATTGAGTTTTAAAACTGTTTTTGTGACTTTCATTACAAAATTTTATCGTATAACTATCGAAATTCAAGTTGCAATATTAATTAATATTTCCTCCATCAAACTATATTTATCGTCGACTATATTTAGTAAAAATCCTTCATGAATATCATGAAATATAAAATAGACGGTGATCGCCACCCGTTTTTAGTGAACCTTCAAGTAGGTTTTAGTTTAGGTTAGTAGAATTAACTAAACAATGATTTGTTCTATAGCAATACAACTCCTACGAATGGGTTAATATGCATTCTGAGCGGCTAAAATAAGGATTGTCAATTAAGGGTGACTTCTGATTTTTGCCAGCGATGAGAATGAAAGAACCGAACAGATAAGTAGTAAAAGTATTTGTCTAGGACTCCTGAAGAGCAGACTTTTGAAAAATGGTTTAACCTATATTTTTTCAGGTTTTGTAGTTAAAAAAATCTGAGTGCGAATTTACATTGAACTGCGAAATATGGTGTCATTTTTCTTATTTCTAATTTTAATTTGCAAGAAAGAGCTGCCAAGTGCCTTAGTTCTTTAAATTATTTAAATCGTTCATATCACTTAAAATATTCTATTGCCTCAAGTAAAATCATCAATACGAACTTATTTGGCGAAATTCGGGGTATCTCCATTCCCTTTGGGGAAAATTCTTTGAAAATAACACAAGCACAAAAAATAACGCTAGTTAGAGATCGAGCCAAACTATCAAGTTTCAGTCCAGTTCATGATCTGTTGCTGACAAAAATTAATTGAGATTGAGTGCTAGTCAATTCGGTTTACTTTTTTATCAAAATATTTATTAATTTAATTTGCCAAACTCATCCCATAAATTTGTCCTACCAATATTATTTCCTTTTCATACAACACTTTTGTATCACAGCCTGACTTTCTCATTGTTTATTAAATTCCAACTTTTATTCATATATTTAACGGCTGTAGAAACTGATTCTATCTTTACTCTACATAAACGTAATCTTTTAAACATAAAGTGGGACATGCGGATGGAATTTTTTTTTGTATTAATGTATTAAGGTTTGTATATTTGTCCGTAATATTTTGTAATTAATGAGTAAGGGTAATATTTTGCAATTAATGAGCAAGGACTAGACTTAGAATATCAGTACTGAGTCCAATCAACGGTCTATGAATTTCGGGCCAATGCGCAGTCGCTAGAAATTTACTGATTTCAACATTTTCTAGCACACTTTGTGTGCTAGGATTCAACTAGTTTCTTTATACTCTCTAACTGTCTATCCCATTTTCTATCAGCAATAAATGAAATGACACTCCTTAAATGAAATGTAAGGTATTCCTATTATTTGATGCCCAGAAGCCATGCGGTATATTATAAAGCCAGCAATAAAAAAATCATAAGTAAACTTACAATGTTCTCCTTTTCAGCGTTAGAGATGATGTCCAATTGAATCAAATATGTTAGCACCATTGTTAAATTTGACAGATTTTCAGTCAAGAAAACAAGATTTTGTTTAATTTCGTCTTCCATTGTATAAATTGGAGATAAAATTATTTTAAAAAGAGCACAGAAATTGCAATATAACCACACGTAAGTAAGTTAACCACGCTAATGGCAGAATTGTAAAATGGGGGAAGAGCAATGTCTGCTGCACGGCTTTGGACTTTGGGCGAGGTTGGAGGATGGTGATAAGCGAGTCAAAGAATTTTTTGTTGCTATGTCGTTTAATGGTATCAGAAATAATATATGGAACCATTATGTTATTGAGTAAATGTACGGTAAATCCCTCTTGGCACCTGAATCATGCATTATCAATAGATAAAAGGATTTTTCATGTTCCAAATCTTGTGACAGCGAAAACTGGCAGCTCTATACAGTATTATATTCGGTTGTCATATATATTTTATCTATATAGAGAGATATAAGTTCAACTAAATGTGAATATTTTAATCTTTTGTGTATTTTCTTTCCATTATATTACGTGTAATATTTGCTATTTACAATTTACTGCATAACTGATAAACGCAAAAGCTGGTCGACTGTTCAGTCAACTTGGTAATAATGGAATTAGTAAATTCAAGGCCAAGATTCAATTGACATTTTTTTATTTTGTTTGTATGGAGTAGACATTTTATATTGAATATTTAGAGTAATGTTTAGATGTTCTTATTTCGGCCATCCATTAATTGTCGTAATAATTAATAAAGATATCTAAAACTTATCACATTTGATTGTACCACCTTAAAAAATAGATTTACATGTTTAAACATATAATATATTTTTACCATGCATTATCTACTGATATACTAATTTTAACAACCACTGCCATTTAAATGAGAATTGTTTGACACCCACATTTCTGAAAGTACGGATTTTGACAAACTACTTAAATGGATATATAAAGATCATGTTCACTGTTCATTTGGGTAAAACTTATAATATCGTGTGGCATTTAGACTAACTTTTCAAACATTAACTACTATTTGGTACAAATTAGCTAGTCAAACATTCATTTAGGGACCTACTAACATAAGTATAAGTGAAATAATATGATATGAAAAGTTTTAAAAGCAGTTCTCAAGTATGATGTGGCTTGGATTACTCGATACTTAGTTTTTTCCCTTCTCCAAGTTTCAATCCATATGCAGCGTTACCAATAATCACATTACGATATTAAACCATTGTGTAGGTTTATTAAACTATTTGAATATTACTTTGCGATTGCAATCAGCATATCTATTGCAGCTTTTTTGTTGGAAGTTTTTCATAAGTACAAGCTGACATGCCATAAACCCGTTTTTGGAAAAGGAAGAGAAAACTCTTTCTTAAAGTTTTATGGGTGGTTCAAATGACTTCAATGAGAGGCAAGCAGGTAATGGGGAAGTATACATGGTAGCTATCAAAATTCACAACATGGCATTACAGGAAAATTAATAGAACATGAAAATGGCCAATAACTTTGGAAAACCTGCTTTTAGTCATAAAATAGTGGTCGTAGAAAGCCAAAAATTGTGTCTAAAACTACAGATAATGGAAATTTATATAGGAAACACTTAGATATTTTACCTCCGTTTACGGGATATGGGATATTAATGTTTTCATGAAAAATTTATATTAACTGAAAATCAAAGATAAAGATTATGAATATATCATAGCAAAGGCAATTTGCTATCAATTTATATTATCGGTTTTTCTAGGGACCAATTTACTCTTTCTGCTACCATTACTTCCGGACTAGACACAAGTTTCCCAAAAAAGTTAAAACCGAATATAATGGTGGAGCCCAATCGTCATTAGCAACCTTACCTAGCTATAACATGCAAAATGCAAGCATATACTCACTAAATGTACTACCCTATTTAAAGTAATAATTTTAGAACATCTCCTGCAGTAACGATATTTGAGGTTTATTTCCTTTGTAATACCTTCCCAAACTGTAATTACTGTTGACGAAAACGATAAAGCATCTTATATCATTACTATTCCAAAAATAATTAAGTTTATTTCCATTTTTCATTTATTCGTATTTTTATATTTAAACCAAATAGAAAATCAAAACAATATATCAAAGCCCAAAAATAAAATTAAGAAATAACAGGGAAAAAGCTTATTTATACTTATTTCTTAAAGACTATATCATTAGCATGAAAATTACATTTTGATCATATAACTTAATGATTGTACTTACAATTTTTGGAATAGCTGAAACTTATTATATCTCTTTTTAATGAAAGATTTATTATGCTCTAATAGAATCTATTTGAACTGTCTTGTTTGTCTCCTTTCACCTGCCTTATAGAACGTTGGTAACATTTTTCTAAATCTGTCAGAATTAATCAACATACATAAATGTATTGTGCTATTACGATTATATATAACATAGAAATATTGTAATTCTACAAATAATATGTATTGATTATTGATACTAAAATTATATATGTTGCACACATTTACGCAACTAAATAACACAATCTTAAATATTATTCTCATTATACTATGGATATTACTTATTCATGTTCATGCGTCATTAATATTGAATCAAGATTTTATTTCGGAATCGCTTGTACACTACTTAAATGTCAGAGTCATTTGTGTATTGTTTGGTTTACCTTTTTATTTTAGAATAAATCCAACATGAGAAGTAATATATAATATATATTTTAGATTTCTTTTCATTTTTGCTGTTTATGTGGCCCTAACTGATGGTTAAACAATAAAAAATGCCTGCTTGCTGTATGTTAAAACAAGTTAAAATTGAATTTTTATGAGACGTAAATAATAGTAGTTGCAGGGCTACTGGTTGTTGTTAATGTCAGCTGTATATTTCATCCATGGTATATAAGTATAGGCTTGCATTTATGTCTATAGTTATAAACCTAAATATCCTTAAAAACCCGGGGTTGAGGGTTTTTTCCTAAAAACCCAGGATTTTCGATACCTTGTACATTTATAATATACCACTATAACTAATTTGTAATGAAAATCCATTCCAATATCGTTGAAAAATTTAATGTTGCTTTTTAATAATTGACTCGTCCATCCATTAATGGTTAGGTAATTCAAATATTGAATTGGACGTTAACCTCATTATCGTTTAGAAGCATTTATAAAATTAATATTTCCGACTGAAAGCTCCATACATTTGCAAAGTTATACTATTAAACATTTCGTGTTACCGTTCTTTAATTAGTATTTTTCATTCATTAAATTGAGTTTGATTTAATTAAATGGATTTAATTTATCAAATAGGTTTCTATGAAAACGAATGAGAGATTAGATACATAAATTGCTTTTAGTCATATCAAGAAATATTTATTAAGTTAAGGATTATGTTAGTAGAGCTGGAAAAAGCTTTTTTGAGCCATTTAAT
Source organism: Tomocerus qinae (assembly GCA_020055645.1). Classification (NCBI taxonomy): domain Eukaryota; kingdom Metazoa; phylum Arthropoda; class Collembola; order Entomobryomorpha; family Tomoceridae; genus Tomocerus; species Tomocerus qinae. Next base: position 36,623,229 of record CM034546.1, on the reverse strand, counting down.
GTGCTGTATGGCTTATTACTAGTATAAATTTAATAACTATAACAAATCATTATACTAACATTATGTTATGATAATTACAAATGATAAATTATGGGCTAGCGAAGAATAGCTAAAATGGTAAATAAAATTCTAATTCATGATGGTACTGAATAAAATGTCTTTCAAAGATTATAATTGCTGAGTCCACTTGTTAGCTATATTCAGTTCGTAGGTTGGTCACATTTTGTGAGGCAGCAATGAGATACTACCATTTTTAGAAACGGGATACTATTCACCTCCGCTCTAGTTACTTTATTTACCCAAAGTAGCTTTCCACCAAAATATCGGTGTACGATTACTTCAGTTAGTAGTACTGCCAAATAAGACAGAATGGCGATTGGAAAGAATTCAAACACGATTTTGAGATTTGATTCCAAAGAAAATGGCTTTGGCTGTTTACTGAGATGATCTTCGTACGCCTTGACCTTTTTAATCATTGAATCCAAAACAAGCTCGACAAAATTAACTTGTTTTACTGAGTCGTAAAGTCCGAACTCCAGAAAAGACTTATAAGTGTCTAGGAAATTGTCCTTGTAGCATCCGTCAAATGAAATTGCGAGTATTGAATCAAGATGATCCTCTTGAATTTCCTTGCATTGCAGGGGTTCCCATATAGACAGTGATGAAAGTTCAACCATTCTTTTATCTGCTTCTAACATGCCTTTGTCTTTATTGCCCAGTAAAGATACTATAAGAGGGAAGGCGAGTAGGCTTTCATCTTCAAAAAAATAATCAGCTGTATTTGTAAAGCCGACACTTATAATGGGCAAAATGAGATCGAAATCATTTTTCAAGAACTTGTCATAGAGTCCAGCAAAATCTCTCAAGAAATATGGAATGACGTTTAGTTTTTTCAATCGGGGATAGTAACTATCGATCGCTGTTTTAATTACAACTGACCAAGGAAAATCCTTATGGGGATCTACTTGTATAATGTTTTCATTCACAGATTCAATTGTGAGTTGATATTTACGGACCAATTTCTTGAAATTTGGATTTTCGTCAATGAAGCTCTGCTTTGATTTCCCTTTGAATTCCAATAGATATTTGTATTTTTCATTGATGACTTGTGGAAAGGTCAAAATCGGCTCCTTTTCATGAACTGTGATGTTGCTTGTCATTTGTGATTCGTAAATCCATCCCAGAAACAATGAGGTCAAAGAAAAGCCAAGAATAAGATTACTTGACATGGGAGCGTGGTTTTGACGCAATATAAATGACAATATATCGTAGAATGGAGTAAATTTAAGTTTATCGCATTTCGTTTTGTAAACATCATGCACCGCTATATAAAGCGAGATTGTTCCAAATAAAATAATTAGAAGAGTCCATGTTCCCGTGTCGAGAGTGTCAGTAGTGGCCCATTTCCAAGAATATATTTTCTGATCCGATGATGATTTTATAGAACAATATGCAAAAGCTGTATCAGAATCCCGAATGGGCAGTAAATTAACATATTTATCTGCAGCGATCGCATGCATCAAGTTGTCCTTTCTCTCCGAATAAATGGTTCCGCATGGAATATCGCCAAAATTGTTTTCCTGTTCGTAAACCAAATCGTCAGCAGTGATAAATTCCTGTGTAAAATTATATAGCTCGGCTAACTGAGCAATCATCATTGTTGAACCCGTCAGAGATGAAACTTGCAAGTCAAAACTGTTGAAGTAAGTGCTTAACACTTCGTAAAAGGAAATTGGTGGTTTTTGTCTGTATTTTGATGGTTTTGTGACCTCGATGAATATTTTTTCTTCGTCCAAGGAGATTTTGTGCCGCTTGTGGGTCCCGTCTTCTATTAGAAGTGGATTTGAAACCGAGGAATGTATTTCAGTTACTTTATTCTCAAATAACAGAATTGTATGCAGAGAATTTCCAAACACAGTGGAAAGGTACACACGGGCGTTGAATTTACTGACCATTCTCAAAAATTGAGTCGGAGGGAAATTCTCTTCCAATTTTGTAAACAGAAATGACAGATATTATTTGATAACGGAAAGTCAAAGAATTTGTGACACGGTGGGAAAAAAAGAAATGTGTATTTTGGTAGCTAATAACATTAGGAAAAAACAACTTTCAGGAAAAAAATCATTTTTGCCCCTGTCAGGGGTAGGGGTGTCTCAAAGTGCAAAATCGGAATATTTTCTAGAAAGAGAACCAATCAACCGATTTGCCTGAAACCTTTTTTAAAAATTATGTCCTGGTATACTCTAGAGAAGGTTTTTTTTAAATGTTGAAATTCGAAAAATTCGAATTTTGAAAAATAAATAAAATTTTGAAAATGTCTATTTTTGATGAAAAAACGTTTTTTCGAAATTTCTGCAGGAACCAAAAGAAAGAGCATCTCAAAAAACCTAAAATCCAGGCTTTGTCATAATTGATACTTTTAAACCGTATTTTATATTTATTGCCAAACAAGCTAGATTTTGCAGTATATACCCCCGAAATACAACTTAATGAAACAAAAAATGAATAATTGCGCCAATACTCTGTGAACACTGCAGAAAATCTGCTTTTTAGAAGAAATGCTATTTAAATATTTCAAAATCGAATTTTAGAAATATTAAATATGGAACTGAAGATGAGAAAGCATATGATATAAAACAAGTCATGAAAATTACAGCGTTATGTACTGCTACAAAATTCCTTTTGAAATATATCATAATTGTTTTCCGAAAACGTTTTCCACAATTGTAGATAACATAGTTAAGACAGGGATTTCAATGTTTGATTCCTATGCATGTTATTTTAGGGGAAAACCACCAATGTGGGAACCCAAAATGTGTTAACCTTAGTCATATTATAGGGGAGAATAGTTAACTGTAAATATTGTCCGTATCATATATAACACATATCAATATAACAGCCAGTGCAATTAAAGATTTCCTTTCCAAAAAGCAATAATACCGCGAAATTAAATAGTTTGTGAAGCATATAAAGTAAAATATGTACGAATTTTCTTGCTTTGCTTTAATTTTTAGTTAGGATTTTAAAAACCGTTTTGAAGTAAACTTTTGCACAATGGGAAAAGGAAAACAGATATGCAAAAATTTATCCAATCATGTATCGGCATACCGAAAATGTTTCCCTGTTAATTCTGGCTTTGTAGAGGAGTGTAGATTGCTATTGCCTTTTTTCAATTTGGAGTACAATGATTTATTGTGTTTGTCATGTCGATTGTATGCAAATGGACAGTTAAGAAACGTAAAGGCCAAAATACAACGTAAAACTATCAGAGATAGAGTGAAAAGATTCTCCGGAAAGAAACAATTATTACAGAGGAACAGACTTTGTAATGAAGAAACAGGAATATATCGAGGTAATAATGTAAAAATTATTTTATGACGCACATCCTTAATTTTATTGTAATATCGTGTAGTAATGAATAGCTAGCTAGGAAATTCTAGTTTTCAGCAATTTTGTTTTTCATTAATATTCCTCAATGTAGGAGAAGGGAATCATTGTCCATTAAACGCAACACACAACTCAAGCCCTGATGAATTACGGTTGGTAGATTTGAATTCATTACTTCCATCTTCATCCGACAATAATTCTCCATCCAAAAAATCTGAAAGTCTGTCGTCATTTAGTGAAAAACAAACAAACATTTCAAGTCCTGAATCCATTGATGTCAAAATTGCCTCCGTGAATCACACATTAAGCGGATTTCAACAAAATATTAGCAAATCGGATACTCATAATACGAGAAAGTTACAAAAAGTTTTATCAACTGTAAGAAAAGCTGCAAAGACTAAGCTGAATTCGGTTTGCAAATCTGGCATATTGGAAACTCCAAAAAAAGAAAGAAAATGTCGCGACTGTAAATGGTTGATGAAGCACCTAGTTCTAAAATTTAAAATTGCAACATCACGGAAAGAAAAAATGCAAATCCTTACTTCGTCGCCTTTTAAAATGACAATTTCAGAAATGCAAGATCAATTTGGGTGTTCACTGTACGACGCAAAACAAGCTTCAAACTTAAAGAAAACTAAAGGTGCTTTCAGTCATGGTGAGTGTTACAAGGGAAGACAAGGTATTTCTGAAGATTTGAAAAAACGTGTTGAAGAATATTATCTATCAGATGATATAAGTAGGGTGAATCCTACTACACAAAGAACCAGAATTCTTAAGAACACAAATACCGGAAAATCAGAAATTGTACCAAGACGTGAAATTCTTTTCCCGTTGAAAGATGTTTACAATAAATATTTGTCCATTCATGATAGTGACGAAGACATATTATCAATTTCATCTTTTCGCTTATCACGGCCCAAGCAATGTGTTTGGCCAAATCATAGTGGCTTTCACAACACATGTACATGTATATACCACCAAAATTTTGAATTATTGCTAAAAGCCACTGGTTCTACTGAAAAAGTCGGTGACTTTATTAAGTCAGCTTTGTGTAAAGATAACACCAGTAATTGTTATTTAGGTTTTTGTGATGCGTGTCCAAAAACAGTCCTACTGGAAAAGGTTCTAGAAAATATGGAAGGTGACATAGAATTTTATCAATGGGCGCAGGTGGATAGGACCAGCTTTGATAAAATTACAGAGGATATAACTAGTTTCTCACAGCGTTTCAAAGCTTGCTTTCCAATTATTGCCAGGCATCATTTCATTATGAAAAAACAAATGGATTTTATATCCCGCTTAAAGACTACAACCATAAAAGAAGAAATTGGCAGTGCAGTAGTTCAAGTAGACTTTGGTCAAAATTACACATTCCTAATTCAAGACGCTGTTGCCGGCTTTCACTGGTCTCATCAGCAGGCTACCATTCATCCGTTTGTAGTGCATTGGAATAACAAAGATACAGAAACTGTAAACTACAGAACATATTTTGTAATCAGCAATTGCCTTACTCACGATGCAAACACATTTCACGTTTTTCATATGGAGGTAATGTTGGCAATTAAACATGACTTTCCAAATTTTGAAAAATTTTATTATGTGTCAGACGGAACGTCTGCCCAATATAAAAATCGATACAACATATATAATTTAATGAAACATCAAGAGGATTTTGGCAAAATTGCTGAGTGGCATTTTACAGCTACTTGCCATGGGAAGTCAACCTGCGATGCCATGTCGGCGGTGGTGAAATGTAGCACTCGACGGGAAAGCTTACTACCAAACACAGTAATTCAAACTGCCTCAGAAATGTTTGAATTTTGCAATAGAAAACTACAAACTGACAATCTTAAATTTATATTTGTCTCGGAGGAAAAGGTAAAACTATTCGCTATTCAAAATCCTGAACGGAGAAAAAACGCTAAACCTTTGCCAGGCATTCGTCAATACCACAGCTTTTATCCTAAAGCAAATAGTGAATTGACAATGAAATTGCACGCTACAGCAATTGATAAAAAAATTTTCTACTACAACCTTAACCATTCCACTGATGTGCATGTCGAAGAGCAAAATGCGGATACCGAGACTGTGGATATTCTAATAAGGGAAGGTAATTACGTTGCGGTGAAAGGAAACCAGTCCTGTGAAATTGGAATTGTGCTATTTGTCCGTGGTGAAGAATTTTCCATTAAATACATGAAAAGGTATCGGAAATCCAATAAATTTTATTGGCCCACTATTGACAATATTGACATTATACATAAATGTAACTTTCTCTGTGCATTAAGTGCTCCAGCAGAAAGTCCTGTATCTGTAAGAGGAAGGTTTTACACTTTGTCAGCCATAGATTACAATAAAATGCTTTTAGCATTCAATACAAAATAGGTGATCGAAATTTATCAAATACAGCATGAAGTATCCGAAACACTGAATATTTCACACAATGCATATAAGTCGGCTAATCAAACTGACGGTTTGTCACTCATTATATATTGATTTGAATGTTCTTCGTTTGAATTGAGTGCATTGAATATGAGTTTCACTAGTTATGTTATATGCAGCAATATTGTTCCCCATAATTCAGCAAATTTTTAAATATATTTTTACCATGCAGTAATAATTAAGTAAAATTATAATGTTTTTGGTGTAAATAAAATTTTATAGCTCGATTTTGAGTGATTCTTCTATAGAAAGCAGATTTTCTGCAGTGTTCACAGAGTATTGGCGCAATTATTCATTTTTTGTTTCATTAAGTTGTATTTCGGGGGTATATACTGCAAAATCTAGCTTGTTTGGCAATAAATATAAAATACGGTTTAAAAGTATCAATTATGACAAAGCCTGGATTTTAGGTTTTTTGAGATGCTCTTTCTTTTGGTTCCTGCAGAAATTTCGAAAAAACGTTTTTTCATCAAAAATGGACATTTTCAAAATTTTATTTATTTTTCAAAATTCGAATTTTTCGAATTTCAACATTTAAAAAAAACCTTCTCTAGAGTATACCAGGACATAATTTTTAAAAAAGGTTTCAGGCAAATCGGTTGATTGGTTCTCTTTCTAGAAAATATTCCGATTTTGCACTTTGAGACACCCCTACCCCTGACAGGGGCAAAAATGATTTTTTTCCTGAAAATTGTTTTTTCCTAATGTTATTAGCTACCAAAATACACATTTCTTTTTTTCCCACCGTGTCACAAATTCTTTGACTTTCCGTTATCAAATAATATCTGTCAAATAGAAATATACTTCCAGTACGAATGAATCGGCGGGATTTGTATAGAGATGTCAGAATTTCAATGTCAGAAACGGGTTGGAAAATAATATTTACAACACATACAGCTTTTTTGACACGAAAAGTTTCAGTGACTTTGGTGACGTTTGTGTGTTCGGTGGATACATTTATTTCTTTGGGATTCGCATCAATTATCCATGGTTGCTCGTTCTGTTGGTTTTCAAAAATTAAATTGTCCACCTCTTTGGAGCCGAATGTTGTTAAAAAATATGTTAGATGAAAATAACAGTCTTTGTTGCTACTCAAATCGAAAGGAATGGTTTGTATTTGAACGCTGAAAGCCAAATTAATGAACAGGAATAAAAAATTCAAAATAACAATGGTTATGTTATTAATGTATTTCATGGTGTAAAACAATTAGGTAGCAAAATTGGTGTCCGACAGTTAAGAATGGGGAAAGGAAAATGATGTTCTTTTAATTCAGAGTAATGAGGCAGGTCTATTAAATGAGGATATGAATGATAAAAGGCTTAGCTACCTATATAGATTTTTAAACATTAAATAGTGTATATATATACCTACAATATAGTAGAAAGTAGTTTCTCGGAAGTGTACTGTATACACCATAACATTTAAACTTACACGCAAACTAATCTTTAGCAAATTTTGCGTGGTAATACTAGCATATGAAACCCATACCTTAGATTAACAATTACCTGGAAAGTGAAAGGACGTTATTATATAGTGACTAAATTCAAGTGAAAGTAGCTTTACTTCATGTCTATGTAGTATAGACTGGGAGGGATATGATAGTGATATAATAGCTCTCTCAAACTAGACTGAGAGGGATACCTTTAGTAATACTTACATGATAATGTTCGTTTAGGAGCTAGATGGCCTAAACCGTATGGAAAAACAGTCGGTTCCTGGACATATATACACTTGAGCTATATAATTATCCATCACAATATTACTTAAGTATAATTAATTATTTTATTTATCCAGTAATACCCAATCCAATCTATTAATGAGTCGTGTTTAAATTCTATTCTTTAATTAAATTTTTCAATATACGAAAGTACGAAAAAATGTCGCCTGCATAATATTACAATGTAACATACCAAATTTTCATAGCCGCTACAAAGTAACTAAACGTTTTATCATGAGCATGACATGTACCAAACTTCCAGGCACTCCTGTTTAGGATAATTCCATGAAAATTTTGTGTTACATTGTATTGTTAAGCAGACGATATTATGTTGCTTATATTGGTAGTCAAGTTTAATTTCTTAAGTACGTTCATGTCACATAATATATACTGAAGAAACCTGTAGTGTCAAGTATTGTTACTAGTGGATGTATAAGTTTTCTATATTTATGGATATGTAAACTAGTTTCCTTTTTATAAAATAGGGAAAAGCATTGTAAAAGCATAGTGACAGTACCGCACAACGAGATATTGAAAAACCCAGGTCATTTAATAAAAACCCCCAGACACCGGGTTTTTGGAATTTAATATAAATATTAGGTTAAGATTTTTAATATAGGCATAAATGCAAGCATATACTATATCATATGTGAAAACTACAGCTGACAATAACAGCAACCAAGCACGTATCCAGGGGGCCCGGGCCCCCTAAGCTTTCAGTAAAAGGCGATTTTTTTTGTCAAAAAAGGTTAAAAATCTAAAAACTTTTTGCGCGAATTTGGCATTATTTTACTAACATATTTTGGTGTACCGGTGCCCCCCTTGGTCAAATTCCTGGATATGTGCTTGACAACAACGATCAATTATAATCTTACAACTACTATTATTTATTTGTAAGTAGTTTCTTTATATGACTGCTTGAATACGATAGGGGTTAGATATTTTCATAGGATAAATACCTTAGTAACCCTAATAAGTTGTATGTATTAAAGTAGCTGGCGTTTGTTTACAATTTGTTTACAAAATATCTAACCCCCTTGTCGTATTCAACCAGTCATATATTGTCATCGTACACTTACAGTCTCAAATTACATGATACTGATTCCAATGAAGGGCCAGATTTACGTCTATTGAAACAAAAGTTAAGGAGTTAAAATTAATTTTAAAATCATGCAGTACATTTGATGAAATTATGCCTTTTTTTAATGCGGGGCTTTAATTGTGAAGCCAGAATACATTAATGAAAATGTAGTAAGTGATTAATTAAAATTGAGCACAATAAAATTATGTATGTACAATAATATGCAATAATATTCACAACCATTAACGTTGAACTGTAAAAGCTATATTTTGTTTCCGCATATACATTTATTTACATTTTTGAATAGAAATGTGACAAATTTAGTATGTTCTGTATCTCTATGTGAGATGGAGCTTTAGTACACATCAGTGCATGTATTGTAAAACACCAAGGGTTTTAAGTGAAACGGGGCTGGTTTTTTGCCAAAAACCCCAACCCATAAAACGCCCAACTCAAAACCCTGGAAGCCACTGAAACAGAAAACAACCGCCAAATGTATCAATTATAAGTGACGATTAGAATGCTCTCTGTCAATTTTTAATCACTATCTACATTTTATGTTGTTCTGTCTATGCAGACTTTTTTTGTAGGCCAGTGAAGCTTCGATTTTCCATCAGAAACTAAAAAAATTAATGTCAAACATGTTTTTAAATTTTGAGACGGACGATTAGCGTACTACAAAGTGCAAAAAGGATGAAAATCCTTTACACAAGATAGTAGATTGCAGCCCTTTGTAGAAACAAACCAATAATTCGGGGATGTTTTTTACAAAACTTAAATAAAGTTAAATAAAAGAAAATTTGCTAGATTAGCATTCTATTTATAAAAACATCCCGAGGCATCATTAACACTTGTAACTTTAGTAAACCAATCGATGTTTGAACTAAGTTAGTAGGAAAGTTAAATTTAAAATTGACCTAATATAACACCCGGAATCATGAAATATTTAGCGTATCCACCAACAAACACTTAAGCCTTGACTGGGTCGCATCATCTTTCCCATTCCTTGCACCGCCGTTAGGGGAACGGGAAACCAAACATAAAATAACCAACTTTATATAGGGATATACTATATATATATATATATATATATATATATGTTACAGGAAATTTGACATATGCAAAATGCCTAGGACATATGTAAAATGGAAAACCAAAATTTTGATTTTTAACGAACCTGACCTAATTTAAAACCACTTTATGACTCTCAAATGTGTTTTCATGTAATTTTGAATGATTTCAATAAAAATTGGTTCGTTAAAAATCAAAATTTTGGTTTTCCATTTTACATATGTCTTAGGCATTTTCAAATGTCCGGTCTGTACAAATTTCCTGTAACATATACATACCTTATAAAGAATTAATAACTTTTTCATGAAGTATATACAGGGTAGTTCAGATGTTTGTTAAATATATATGTTCACGTGATCTACGCTCTCTAGCTCCTGAACGAGTGCTGCTACGGAAATAAGGTGGCCACCACTGGAAATAGGACAATATTTCCAATCGAATAAAGTATAATAAGTATTTTATCGGTTCCGGTTGCTTGAATCACAAGCGGTTCAAAAAATGAGTAAATCACACAGAGCCTAAATTTTACGTGGAGTAAATTTTGGAAAATTTTGTTGCGCCTTGAAGTAGGCCTCACCTGGAGCCAAAAAAATAGTTATTATACTAAGTTCGATTGGAAATATTGTCCTCTTTCCAATGGTGGCCACCTGATTTCCGTAGCAGCCTTCGTTCAGGAGCTAGAGACCGTAGACCACGTAAGCATACTTCTGGATTGGGGTGTATGTAGGACTAGGACCCATTATTTATTTAGTATTGACTTTACATGTCATTACGGCTCCGACTATGTTAATTTATTGGGGCTATGTTGAATTAAAAATTACGTATAAGAAATAATACAACCTATTAATATCTGCCTAAGCTAGAAAAACAAGGATTTTGGTGCTTTGAAATCTCATTGAAATAAAATAACATTTTTGAAATTTTGTAGAAACTATTATCTAGGCATCTTAGACAATGTTGTCATTTAGGGTTTTGTATATATCTCATTAGAAAATAATGCACTAGAAGAATAAGATGTACTTTCTTTAAATCCTAATAGTTAATATGTATTACACTACACAGTGTACACTTCCTTTGTTCAATTTGTGACAAAAGTCCCATAAATGTTTCTGTGATTAGATGAGTTGTTTTCTTTTTAAAAGAGAAAGAAATGTCTAAAACCCCGGGTTTTAAAATGGTATGCGATTTCAGATACCCCAAGTTGCATAAAACTACCAGTGAATGTAGCCTAAAAAACGGTTTATATGGGATTTTCCATAAGGAATTAAAAAGAGCTTTTTATCTTTGTTCTCCAACGTTCGGGAGACTGATTTTTATTTCGCAAGTACATGTGGACCTTAAGATTCTTTCGCTGAAAACAGTTTTGACCGAAATTTATCGGTGGCTGAGATTCGTGACCTTAAAAGTGGTTTTCTCCGAATTTTGACCTCGTCAAACTCAGCGGAGAGACACTTTAATCAACATTTTATTTTTTGAAAAAATTTTTAAGGCTAAATGCCGTAAGTCATTGGAACATTGTATTTGTCGGCATTAGGGAACCATGTTTAAAAACTAGATGAATTTTTTTAGCGGTAAACTTCGTTCAGTCTCACATTACCCTTTTGTCACAAACTGATTATGAAAGTGGACACTGTGCACTAGGGGCACTCCAGATTAGGACAAGTGGAACAATTAAATTAATTTTCTTACAATTCTAATTTTATACATTGTAAATGTGCTGTGTATATATGATACTGCTTTGCATATTGTTATAAATATTTCTTTAGGTTTGAATTTGTTTCTGTTTTCAAATAAAAATTCAAACAAAAAGCCAATTCCACCTGCAATAAAAATATAAAAAACAACTGCTATATTAGAATTCGTTAAAGTTAAAGGGTACACATCATCTCTGTAAAGACAATTTCGACACTGTCTATAATAGTAGTGTGCGTATATACCCCACCTTTTCACCAAGAGGGTCTCCAGAGACTCCCAACAAAAAATAAGGGGGTTTTTCCTCCCACTTTCCTCCCTACCTATAGGAGGCTGGTCTAAGCCAACCCCCTAGCCTGAAGCCAACCTCCGGTTGACTCCTCCCCCCCCCACCCCCCATCATATAAGCCATATAACCATCATATAAGCCATATAAGCTAAAGCATAGCTTGAGATTGTCTCAAGAAATCTTGAGATTGTCTCAAGAAATCTTAAGATTTTCTCAAGAAATCTTAAGATTTTCTCATGAAAGTTAAAAAACTATGATTATTATATAACCAAGATTGTTATATAATAAAGATAGTTTTATAATAAAGAATAGTTATATAACAAAGAACAGTTAAACAACAAAGAACAGTTAAATAACAAAGAACAGTTAAATAACAAAGAACAGTTAAATAACAAAGAACAGTTAAATAACAAAGAACAGTTAAATAACAAAGAATAGTTATATAATAAAAAGTAGGTATAGAACTTAAAATGATAGAATAAATATAGTAAGAATAAAGAAGGATATATGAACCATATAAGTATATAGTTCATATAAAGCGACAGAGCAGCGGCAGAGCTAAACAGGATGTTAACTCTTTGAAGACCGGATGCTTACTGAGCTCTTCTCACCTATGCAGCTTTGGATATACTCTATCATTGGCTTGCCCTTTCACTTCACTCGTCCCGCTCCCCTCATTGGCTGCAGCTACAGCAAGTCCCTTCCCTTTCTCACCCTCATTGGTTAACTCATCCACTCACAACTCTATGCTGCTAATTGCGCTATCTTACATACTCACTCCACTCTGCTCTGCTACATTATGCTCTGTCTTAACCACCCGCTCACCCCACTTTACTATGCTACAGCCAACTACTAACATATAGCTACGTATGCATCCCCCATCTTACAATACTGCAAGAATATGACGCAATAAAAGAATAATATTTGTGCATATATACAGTGGATTTATTTTTTAACACTTTAACGTTGCAGAAACGTTGCATATAACTTACATCCAGGTGCATTTCCTGTTCATCTCCCCTACATCATGTGCGCTGCACGTGTCAACCTCTACAACTTACAACCAACCAAGCATACATTATATAATATTACTTACGACTACAATACATTTCTTATAAACTATGAGAATATTTACTAAAATTACAAAATATTTCTGATACATACCATAAAAGTTCAGAGAAATACAAATAATTCCTGCGAAAGTATAAAATATTCCTAATATCTAGCATAAAAGTAGAAACAAATATAGGTAATTCCTGCAAAAGTGTAAAACATTATTGATGTCTAGCATAAAAGTACAAACAAACTCAGATAATTCCTGCAAAAGTGTAAAACATTATTAATGTTTACTTAACAGCTATAGAATATTTACAATTTATTCACTTAAAAGTATAAATACATACACAATATGCACCGATGTGGTCGATAAATAGAGCATAAGGGAGAATTTTCTAAACAGGAAGTAGTGGAAGCATGCAATGTTTCCTGCTGACTGCATAATAATACTTATAAAGCTTGTTATACTACATAATATTTTCGGCATGTGTCAATTCTTTGTCTAAACTTGTATTCATATTATTATAAAATGTAACCATATTCACTAAAAACATACAGCATTTCTTAAAAGCTATACAGTATTACTTATAAAAGTTGTAAAACTGCAAAGTATATCATGTAAAATATATACAATACATATAAAACTATATTATAAGTACTTATAAATTAGAGAAAAAACTGATAATTTGCTGTAAATTTATGATATTTGCATAAAATACTTCGTTGTGCACCGATAAACACGATAACTGGGCATAGGGGAGACTTTTTTCAGGAAGGAAGCATGCAATGTTTCCTATTTACTACGCAATATAACTTGTTAGACTTCATCATATTTGTTATAATACTTGGAAAATATAGAATATTACTTACAAAACCAGACAAACTAAAGAATGTTTCTAATGAAACTGCACAAACTACATAATATTTAGTGTAAAACTAGAGAATAATACCAAAATTTACAAGAAAACTACTAATTTCTACATCAAATTGCATAGAAAAGCTAACATCTTCCTGACATTTGTATAAAATACTTCGATATGCATCGATAAACACGATAATCATGCATAGGGGAGAATTTTTTTTCAAGAAGGAACTTGTGCAAGGATGCAATATGTCCTATTGACTACACAATATAACTTGGTATACTTCATCACATTTGGTATAAAAGGTGTAAAACTACACAGTGTATCCCATAAAACTAGTGGAAATTACTAATATCTACTATATAACTTGTGAAACTATGGAATATTATCTTAAAATTAGATGGAAAATGTAATATTTTCCTGCATGTGAAGTGATATTTGCATGAAATGCACCGACATGCTTCGATATTCTCGACAATCAGGCATAGAGGGGAATTTTTTCAAGCAGGAACTTCTGCAAGCTTCCATTTTGCTTATTGACTACACAACAATATAACTTATAAAACTAGTCAAACTGAATTATAATTTACCCCTAGGAATGTAATTAAAGGTTTAAATGTTGTACATTACTCTGAATCGCTGTTAAACGACAGTCTTCTGGCACAGGGAAGTTTCTGCTTACGACGGCTTGTTGGAATTCCCTCTCTTTTTGGAGCAAATGATAAATCCAGAGGTTCAATTGGGGATAAAACTATTGTCTTATCCGATGAAGATTGGCTCTCAGGGGAATGTGGTTCTTCATTATAGTCTTCCCAAGACGAAGTGGGACTTCCTGTTTCTGAAGACGCTGGGGAAAAACTGGGTGACACATAAGTAGGAGGAGTAAGTAGGTCCAAATCAATATACATATCAAATTCTTCCATTGAAAGATCGGCTAGGACATTAGGTCCAACATCACTATGGTTGACTTGCAGGTTCAAGTTAACATCTTCTTCTGGTAACATTGTAGAGTCGCTACCACTAAAATCAAATCTATTATTAGTTCTAGCAATATATATTAACAAAATGCTTATAAGATAAATTATATCAAATACTTACTTCATGGGTTGAGTTGGTTGGATATACTGATCTTCAGCTATGGTAGAAAAGTAAGTTGTATGACACTTATCACACCTTACTTCGTTACGGTTTCTCAGACAGAAACCACAAAGAATGTGGGGACGGTGTTTCGGACTTCCTACAAAGTAGTAATATCGACAATGAATGGCCTCGTATCCTGTTATCTGATGCAAGATGCAGTTGTCTCCATTACAGCAGTCCGTGTCAAAATTATGTTTGAACACTTCTATCCATAAACGTAGGTTGTCGATATCAATGGGACTTCTGTCAAGTCGATTCTTTATCATTTTTACCTGGAAATAGCAATCAAAACATAATTGCCCGCTGTTGGTCTGAAACATTATTGACTGCTGGTTCTTCATGTGCTCAAAACCACAGTTTTGACAAAGGCACCTGTAATAGAAAATAAATTATTAATTTACGGTAATTAATCGAATAATTTAGCCTTAAGGAAATATATATTTACTGGTTCTTATTGAAATAAGTAGTCATGGTGCAGTATAGCAAAAATGCTTTTCCGAGACTGTTGGAATGTTTCGGTTGTTTCTTAAGTACTCCTTTACTTTCCTAAGAACAGAACAAGAATGATTTAGACGTTTAAAAATTTAAAAACTTTAAAGTACTTACTCTGTAGCGTAGACCTTCGCAAGAAAAGTGAAGTACCAGTCTAGGTTTTCTAACGGCTGTTTTAGTAGGCGTTTTAATTCACCGAGCTGACTCCAGTGTTCGTTGTATCGGATGGACAGGTAATCGTCGCAGTTGTTTATTCCTGTTTCCTCACAGTATGGGCACTTTTCATGGATGGGATAGGAATTTCTATGTATAACACCTTCAGGTACCCACTCTACGTCTTTTTGCACAGAACAAACTAAATGAGTTGGTAATGCCGTGCATAAGAGTGCAGCTGAAATTTTATACACACAGAGAACTACAGGGTCGCGGCTAAAAAAACTCCACTCTTGGTCTACAATTTTTTTAATACACGCTTCTCTTGCGGTACGACCTCGTTTAGGCTTATCTAATAAGCTTGTAAGGCAACGACAATTTGCAATAAACCGATGCTTTTCCGGAGCACTGTCTCTAAATATATACATTCTATATACATGGTCTTTTACTATTTGAAACTCGGTGATAATAGTCATTGTTATACAAAAACGTGACGAACTTCGTTAATTGTAGCTCTACAGCTAAAACACTTATGAAATTTATAGCAGCACTATTCACAGCAAAATAAATGGTCACACGGAATAAAAACAAAATTTACATTTCGAACCATACAGATATGGCATGGGTTTTCAGGATCTTCGTCTTCTAAATATTCTCTAGTGTCTATTAATGTGCACTTAACAAATAAACACTCTTTATGATGGTGATCGTATCTCTTATCTATGTCACTAAGATTAAAAATGTTAGATTACAATAGAAACAAGACATAAACAATTCTTCAGTGATAAAAAATCCTTCTTTGGCGTAGGTTAGCCAGTTATCAAGTTTATTCAGCAAAAGAGAAAAAGAATTTTTACGTACTTCAAGGTTGTCTAGTTCAGGGTACTTCATTCCGCCTTTCGGAATTTTATATGCCTTTCTTGACATGTTTATGTATAAACTTTGACAACATGAGTGATATTGGCACGACAAATAGGGCACTTATTTTGAGTACAAACACAAATTGGACAGGCTGCAAAATGACTGCAGGGTAGATAAAGATATCTAGCTTCGAATGTTTTACATATTTTGCAAAGGTTTTTGTCTTCTGCTAACGAGAGAGCTTTGTTTCCTTTTATTTTGGATTTATTAATGGTGAGATAGGCACAGCCGTTAAACGGAATGTGGTAAGCGTGCTCAAAGAATGGACAATCATCCAATTCCCACTTTGAAAGAACTAGACCGCAAAAGAAGCACTCGCAACTATCGTCTCTCTGGAGATATCGAAATTCTGCTTCAGCTAAGTCAATAGGTTTAATATGTTGTAGTGGCCAGTCATTAAAGGTTTCTAGCCTACTTTCTAAAGTAACATAGTCTAGCAACACTGGGCCGGAAAAGGGAATTAGAGTTTCGGGGGCTCTAGATGAATACTGTCGAATTCCATACATAATTATTCTTCTGTTGCAGCAAATTTACGCTTTTACTAATTACGCTTTATATAAATTGAGCCTGTTAGCTGTAATGTGACTTAAGGCATATATTGCTGACAAAAAACTTTATTCGTTTCAACTGAGACTGAGAAACATCTAAATAGCCGACAGAACCCTATAACAGCGACGATTCCTCACAGGGTACAAGTCAGTTGTGGTTCAACTGCGAGTCGTTCGCTATGGCGGCTAATATTGCACGTCAATATCTTAATCCCCTATTTGCTGGTTCCTTTTCTGGTGCTGCGTCGTTCATTAAAAACAGGAAACTGAAAAACAAAGCATCCGTTGTGCATGAACTTAGTAAACTGAGGCCGTATGTTTTACACAAGCCTGCAGTATCGCGTTTCCGTAGAAGGAAGTTTATGGTGTTTTTTAGAAATGAGCAAATGCAGATAGATCTAATTGACCTGTCCAAATATAGTAAAGAGAACAACGGATACAAGTATCTGCTAACTGCCATTGACGTGTTCAGTAAAAAGGCTCACATAGTCCCTTTAAAGACGAAAAAGATGACTGACGCAGTTAGGGGCATAAAAGAAGTAATTAAAAAGCTTGGCAAGCCACGTTCAATTCTTTGTGACCGTGGAAATGAATTTGTGGGACAGATGGTGAAAAAATATTTAGAAAGTATAGGTGTTAGACTGATGCACGTGTACTCTGAAATGAAGGCGAGTGTAGTGGAGAGATTCCATCGTACGATTATGTCTCGAATAGCAAGGTACTGGACTCACAAAGGTAATAGAAGATATATAAAAGCACTTCCGCTTTTGCTCAAGGGATACAACAATACTAAACATAGCACTACCAAGTTCGCTCCGAATGATGTTAACGAAAATAACGAACACATTGTCTGGAGAAATACGTTTGAGCACCTGGCGCGCTTACCCAAGCGGAAACCTAAGTTTAGTGTAGGTGATATTGTTCTTATATCTCGCACTAAGGCAGTATTTGTGAAAGGATACGAGCAGAACTTTTTAGATACTCCCTATAAAATATCTAAAGTACGAGATACGCAGCCACCGACTTATGAGTTGGGTGAAACTGTGCATAGAATGAGTAAAAGGGGGAAGCAGTTGCCGTTGGAACACTTGCTGGGAGGATTTTATGAATCTGAGTTGGCACTTTATACTCCACCTTGATCATGTCAACATCAAATATGGTAGTTGCGCAAAATAATAATAAAATTTTAGTAACAGATCCTTTCACAGGCAAAGAACAGTTTTGGATTCACAATCCCTCCGGAAGCGTATGTTTTAAAGTTAATGACATTGATCCGATAATTGAAGCCTTATTGTTGTTAAAAAACGATCGCAAACCTAAAGCTTCTCAGAAAACTTGTAACCTTAAACAAATAAAGTGGGTTACTTTAGCTGAAGAAAAGCTTCATGGTAAAGAAAGTGAAACATGTGGATTATTTAATGAACAAAGTGGCTATAAGTTATTGGATAAGTTTGGTAATTACCTCCCTGGTTATTATTTTGATTTTGATGTGGTATTGAAGGAGTAATGCCTCGATACTATACCTTAAAGTGCGGCTATAAAGTTTGGAAAACTGATTCTCATGTTCATATCAGGGAGCCTGATGGGAGTATAAGTGGCAGAGGAGCATCTGTTCAAATTAGTGAACTGAAAAGTCTTATTGATAAACTTATAAAACTTCAAAATGGACGGATATACAATTCACGTGGACAGCAGAAGATGTAAATCGACTTACCCAGAAAACAGGGGTGGATATTTCACTAATGAACTATACAAAACTTTGCAATTGTCACAGCATCATTATGAATGTGGCCTGGTTCGTGCATCTTTTACTGCTAACCAGAGATCCGTATTTGGTAGCTATGCTGGTGACAGTGAAATTGAAATAATAGTTGGGAAGGAACGGGCGATTAAAAGTCAATTCCCTCGAAAGACGCATGCTTCTGTAAATAACTTTATAACATTTTTCGAACATCAAATGAAAACAGTTGGATTAAATGCAAGAATGAGTGAAATAGCTGACGGTACAGCATCGAGAAAAACAAAATTCGTAAATAATGATGATTCTAATCTTGTAATCAACCAGCGGTTATCAAGTGCTTTAGGATTTACTCGTAATTCTTTTCCTAAAGGAGAATTTATTAGTGAAGGATATATTGATAATTCGAAATATGTTAGTATCCCAGAAAATTATATCTTAAAATTTGAAAGAGTGTTTCCACCATTCAGAAAGGTTATAACTATATCAGAACCATCCAAATTTTCATTGGCGTCTCTCATTACAACCATCAATAGATCATTAGTAGAAGTTGAGGAAGAAGCTGAAATAACATTTTTCCTTGTTGAAGACACAGTACATATAGAATCAAATAAAGCGGACGTAACAATTTACTTTAGAGGGCCGGCTTATCAACGAATATTCGGGACGTCATTAGTACGTCTAGGAAACATAAGAGAAATTACCGAAAAAAATGAACTGACTGGTAAATTGGAAAAGGAAAACAAAGCTCAATATATCATTAATACTTTAAACCAAGGATATTTCCTTCAGAGACGAGCACTTATACTAACAGATATAATTAAAAATAATTACTACGGAAGACGATATATGCCTATATTAAATGTAACAAACGTGATCCCTGATGAGAGGAAGTACGTGAGTATTGAGTTCGCTAATATACAGTACGTTCCTCTTAATGTCAGTGAAGTAAGCTCTGTAAATATACAAATACTGAGCGACTCAATGTCTGAGGTCTCAGTCGCTCAGCAGCCGTCATTCGTAACGTTACATATCCGTCCGAAGAGATATTAGATATGGATGTTGTGCAATTTGGAGGAGGACTAGGTTTGAAACCCAATTCATACGCTGTACCATATGCCGGTAAAATAACTTCAGACAAGACAAAAAAGAGAACAAAGCGTACTACAAAGCAAGTTGGTGCTGGGAAGAAATCAACAACCCGGAAGGTAGCTGTTGTAAAAAAGAAAAGGGGAGCAAAGAAGCAGAAGCAGACTGTTCTTTCACAGTTTGGCTTTGGGAAAAAGAAACCAATAAAGAAAAACAAGAAGGTGAAGCGTAAGTGCGCGCTTAAAAAAACGAAAAAAACAAGATGAGTGTCGAAATAGCACAGGGGAGTTCGTTATCCATTGGCAGTGAAGTGGATTTCTTTACTCCCCCAGCAACGGATGTCGGAGTCGCTTACTCCAACACTCAAGAAGTATTTCCACTCAGCAGTACTAAAGAACGATATGCTGCTACAGAGTTTTTTATAGAGGGAAACTCCACATTCATTGACTTGGCAAACAGTAACCTTAGGGTGCTAGCTCAAGTAATCTCCCATGACGAAACAACAGAACTTCCAGAAGGGGAGAATGTAACTACTGTAAATAATTTTATGAACTCTATCTATAAATCTGCTTCTTTAAAGTTGGGAGACTACCCAGTCACTACGCTTTCTGATAATTATGCTATAAAATCTTACATGGAAACTACGCTTGGCTTTGGTTCGCCTTACAAAGCAACAGTTGGACCGGCAATTATGTATTACCAAGACACTAAAGGCGATGATAACACTGCCACAAATCTTGGAGCGGTTGCACGAAAGAAAAGAATTGCCAAAAGCCAGATGTTGGAAATGATTGGGCCTTTGTCCCTCGATCTTGCTCAACAAAATAGATTTATTCTCAACAATGTTGATGTAAGAATAAAATTAACGCGTAACTCCGATGAATATGTATTATGGAGTCCAACTCCTAAAGTGGCTGGATCTAACGTTTGTCCCTACACGGTTAAGATTCACTCTTCTTCTTATCTCGTTCGACGACATACCCTAACACCAGAAGTTTTCAACCGAATACAAGAAAAATTAAATACTATGGTAGCTCGATATTATTACGACCAATGCGTGACAAAAACATTCAACATCCTTAAAGGTCAGGCAAGCGGTACTTCCGACAGTTTATTTATGGGACAGCTGCCACAAATGGTGGTTATTTGCATGAATAAGAGTGAGGACTTGAGTGGGAAACTATCTACAAATCCCTACAACTTCAGACCTTTTTCTGTAAAGAAGATATCTGTATGGGTCGACAATGATTTAATACTACAGCGTAATATAGAGTTCAACTTTGAGCAAAACCAATATCTCGCTGGGTATATATCTATGTTTGCTGCAGCGTGCAACCGGGACGTTGGAAACAACCTAACAATTGAGGACTATTTAAATGGATATTTCTTTAATGTTTTTGAGCTTGCGTCACTTAGTAATGGAGACACCCTCCTACCGGAAAGACGTGGTCGACTTAAGATCGATTTGGACTTCAGTAAAGCATTAGAAGATACAATTACTGTTGTTGCTTTTGCACAATATCAAGCTTATTTAGAAATTGATAAAAATAGAGTAGTACGATCAAATACATGAATACAATACAGCTCAAAGAAAAAGTAAATATTATAGACCGGAAATGGGGGCTGCATCATAGTGATGTTATCGCTCGGGATATGCTTGACTTGTTTCTTTACCCGAGTTGCTATATTGTTAACTCACAGAAATCGAACGATCCGGGTCTCCATTGGCTTGCATTTGCGGCTCTGTCCCCTAGACGTATTTACTTTTTCGACTCACTTGGCAAGAGTTCACAATATTACGGCTTTACCATTCCTTACACTATTGATGTTAATGATAAGCAGCTGCAAAGTAACTATGCTAATACGTGTGGAGAATTTTGTTTGTACTTTCTGTACCATACGTTTGCAGGTGTCCCTATTTCTACTATCCTTAGCACGTTTACAAATAATACACGACGCAATGACTCAATTGTACAAAGGTTTACTTCGCAATTAAAATAAAAAAATGTTGTAATCCAAACCACGGCTCGCTGGAAAATCATTTACTCCGTTTGCAAAGCATAATACTGGTTAGTTTACGTCTTGCAGTCAAATATGCTGCATAGGTTCTCCTTCATCTCATTCTTGCTATCGTTCTTACAGTGCATAAGCACATTTTTCTTACCGAATACAACTATTCAGTATCTTTCTTGGTGTCTATAGCTACCTAACATGCCTCGTGCGAGGTTTTTATATCAGGACAACAGTAGAAGAGTAAGCATTAACTTTTATTATTAATATTATGTCACTATCGCATATCAAATATTTCTAAACTTTTAAAGGTCAGGTGCACTCAGGAAGGTTGCACATATATTTGCGTGCGACAAAGCCAACTCAGGGCTCACGAATTTATTCAACATGAGTGTCCTAACTGTGGTGAGAGATTTCTTAACCGAAGACATCATGAGCCGTGTAATGCACCTCCTAGACAACCTATTGTGCAAGCTGGTGGACAGCAGGAAGAAGGGCCTTTTCGTCTTGTTTCTCGGGCGCATCACAACCGATTATTGGTTTTCAGAAATCATGAAGTACAAGGTACAACGGAATTAAATGTTCTATTCGACCATATGAGACCTCCATCTGAAACATTGATTAGAAGTATCCTAGAAAGTCGAAATGGAGTTAGAATAGACATTGTTACTCATGTTAGACTGGAAAGAGAAGACGTATTTAGTGATGCTTGGTTAAGATCTATTTCTATGATATTGATGCATCCTAATCTAATTGATAGTGTCTACAGGTCAGCGTTGCTACAACAGGAAAGTGTATTAGAATTATTTACAGAACTAGGTAGCGGGTGGAGAGTCCGCGAATTTTTATATTTTGAAATAACGTTTGGTAATTACAATCCTACAAGAGGTGGAGGTTATATTCCTACTCCCTCTGAAGTAGGTAACAGAGGTTTAATAAATATAATGAATAGGAATGATTTTTGTTTTCTTTACTGTATATACGCTCATTTATGGCCTATAGTAGGTTATTTGAGCTCGAAAACAAATCCTAATAACTATGATGCGAAAATGCGTGATCCTAACTACCGCATTCATGTATCTATGTTAAAATTTCCTGTACCAATACAAGATTTTAGTAAATTTGAAATAGCGAACAATATTTCACTAAATATTTACGGATATAATAAAGCTAAAGGAAAAAAGAATTCTTGGAGAAGAAGGGATAGGTATGGAAATATGGAGGAGTTAAATATTATTGCATACCCTATCGTTCTTACCAGACAGAAACATATTCCTAGGGAACGACATATTAACTTATTATTACTCGAAAAAGATGGAAGCTCACACTATGTACTAATAACAAATTTATCCGCTTTTGTAGGAAATGATCGTAGAAATTATGATTTGTGTCGGTTTTGCTTAAGCAAATATTATATTTCCACCGCTGGGAGAGATCCTATTACTGAGAGGCCTTTAGGAAGCGTTGCAGTTACAACAGCTTTAGACAAGCATGAGTCTGTGTGTAGAACTGTTAATAAACCCAGAATAATTTTCCCGGAAGAAGGTTGCATAAAATTTAAAGATCTTAAGCAAACTTTAGCGGTTCCATACATTGGCTTTGCCGATCTGGAAGCGTTCATGACGCGAATAGATAGAGATGGAACTGATTGGCACAATCCGTCGTCCTATGCCTATATTATTTGTAGCGATGAAAATGTAGAAAGCTTTTATCTTTACGACGATACTGAACCTATATTAAATTTGATTGAACATTTGCTGGCTGAGGCAGATGACTTTATAAAACTAGCTCAAGCTATTCAACCTATGATTATGACCCCAGAGGACGAAAATGATCATGAGACGTCCCAGTGTTGCACATTTTGTAACGAGCGTTACAACAACACAGATAAAAAGAAAGTAAGACACCATGCGCATGTTGATTGTATGTACTTAGGAAAATACTATACAGCGGGGCAATATATTTGTACTTTATGTAATACCTGTAATTTGAAGATAAAGTTTAAGAAAAAACTCCATGTTTTGTTTCACAATGGACAAAAATATGACATGAAAATGCTGGTTCAGGCATTAACGCCAGCTTATAAGAATAGAGTAAAAATTTTAGCGAAGTCTAAAGAGCAGTTCATAAGTATTACAATTGACAAAAAGTTGGTTATCACAGATTCCATTCAACACCTACGCGGCGGACTTGCTGGTCTTGTTGAAAGTCTGTCGAAGGTTTCTCTAGATAAATTCATGTGTACGAAAAAAATATTTCACCACTTTGAACATTTGTTACCAAAGTTAATTAGAAAGCAACCTTTTCCATATGGCGCAACTACTGCAAAGGCCCAAGTGTATGGGAGGAAACGGCTCTCCCTCCAAAGGAAGCCTTTTTTAATGACTTGACAGAAGAGGCTATATCAGCTGAAGATTATAATCATGCGCAGGAAATGTGGCGTGAGTTAGGTTGTCAAACATTTAGAGACTACTGTAGCCTTTATCTAACTCTGGATGTTACACTACTTGCTGATGTGTATTTAGATTATAGAAAAACTTGCATGGAAGAACTTATAATAGATCCTACGTACTCTATTACGTCCAGTGGATATTCATTTCAGGCATTTTTATATCTATCAGAAGTAAAAATAGATTATATTCAGGACATGGATATTTATTTGATGCTAGTAACTGGTTTGAAAGGGGGAATTACTCAGGCAGCGACGCGGCTGGTACAAACTAATTTGCCTGAGGTGGAGGGATATGACTCTAGTAAGCCAAAGTCTGAAATAATGTTTACAGATTGTAATGCAATGTACCCTAGCGCAATGATGGAGCCAATGCCTGTTTCAGACTTTAGAATGCTTTCAGATAGTGAATTAGAAACGTTTGATGTTATGAATATTGATGATTCGTTAGGGAAAGGCTACATAATAGAATGCGATGTTGAATATCCAGATGTATTACACACGGCCCATGCTATGTTTCCCATGTTGCCTGAGAAATACAGAGTTTCTCTCGCGGAGCTTTCAGATTATCAGGTAGAAATGTTAGAGCTAACTAAACGCGGAAATAGCTATGCTGCTGAAAAGTTGCTACTTACACTTTTTGACAAGACTAATTATATTTGCTATCATAAACTGTTGAAGTTTTATGCTTCAAAAGGGGTTGTGATAAAAAAGTATCACAAAGTATTCGAATTCAGAGAAACGGCGTACATGAAAGATTATGTTATTAAAGTTAGTGAATTGAGAAAGAATGCACCAAGTGAAATTGTAGCAATGTATTACAAAATTATTTTAAATGCAATATATGGCTACTGTTTAAGAAACAAAGCTAACGATATTAACTGCAAACTTTGTTTCGATGCAGAAACGTGTGAAAGATATTTAGCTAGACATTATTATCACAGTCATACTGTAATTCACGAAAACTTAAGTGTGTTTCAGTTTAAGCAAACCTCATTTAAATTCACTCAGCCTTATGCCACAGGATTTTGCATTACCGAATTGTCTAGATTGCAATTATATACTTTTTATTACGATGTACTAAGTATTCATTTTAATAACCGATTGAGCGTGTGCATGATGGATACTGATAGCATAATGGTTAATGTGGAATTAAAAGATAAAACTTTATCTGAAGAGCTAGAGGAAATAAAGGAGCATTTTGACTTTAGTAATCTTAGTGACAAAAGTCCGCACTATAGACTAAAGTCCAATAATAACGCCAGCGTGCCTGGTAAATGGAAATTGGAGAAAAACGGTAAACGGATTAGACAGGCATGTGCATTAAAAGTAAAACAGTACAGCATTTTGATGGACGACGAAAGTGAAGTGACAAAGGGAAAGGGTGTACCCAGGCCGGTATTAAAAAGATTAAATCACCAAATGTATTTAGATACGTTGCGCGGAGCACCAAACTTTAGATGTTCAGCTAAACACATTGTTAGCAGGAAATTGCAATTGTATACAACGGAGGTAAATAAGTTAACTCTTCATGCATTTACTGCCTCACGTTATATTCTTGAAGACGGCATTCACACATTGCCTTTCGGTCATAAAGATATCAGACATTAAAACAATTATGATTTAATTAAATAAGATTTTTCCAACTGTACTATGAATGCTGACAGAAGGTGCTATTGTAAAGTGTCGACACTTATTGTCACATTATGTATGCAGTAATTAATAATATAGTTTAGTTTAATTGTATTTAGGTTGGTTTAATTGTGTTTAGTTTAGTTTAATTGTATTTAGTTTCATCTATTTAAGTAGAATCGGCTTTAGTTTATTTTTGGTTAGTTTAATGTAGTTTAGTTTAGTTTAATTGTGTTTAATTGTAGCTAGTCTAGTGTAGTGTAGTTTAATTGTATTTAGTTTTAGTTTATTTTTGTGTAGATAAGTTAATTTAGTTTACCGTAGTTTAGTTCAATTGTGTTTATTTTAGTTCAGTGTAGTTTAATTTAATTGTGCTTGGTTTAATGTAGATTAGTTAATTTAGTCTAGTGTAGTTTAGTTTAATTGTATTTAGGTTACAGTAGTTTAGTTAATTTAGTTTAGTTTCATCTATTTAATTAGTAGTGCTTTTGTAAAAGTATATGCAGGTACTATAGAAGAATATAATAAGTATATGTACTACTAGGTACTATTTAATATCGAATAGTGGCTGTAGTAAATAATCTTTTATAAATGGTTGTATCTTTAATGTATGTGACATAGTTCTCTGTATAATAGCATTTTAATTGTTAATATTTGCAAGTGCAAATGAATAATAGAATTGTCAAAGACTAATAATATGTAGGTACTATGAAGTACTTGCCCGTAATTACTGGAGCAGTGAAATGTTCTTAAAGTGTAGATAGGTAATGTAGAGCGATCTAAATACGTACTTGCTTTAGTTGCATTGTACTTTGTATCAGTGTTTGCTGTAGTTTATAATAATAATTTGGAGCTAACTGTTTTAAGTATTGGTAGTTAAAAAATTATTTCCATAGTTTGTATAGTTAATTGTTTCTATTGCTAGGAGCTAACTGTTTTAAGTATTAGTGAATTACGTGATGTAATGTTAGTAACTACCTAAATGTCTGTTTTTGTAATTGTTTCTTTATTACGTAATGTATTGTCACTTACTAGTTTGTGTAGTGTTTAATTCCAAAAAATCAAAAAAATGATCTGTGAAAATGTAAATAAACCAATTCGGCCCTGTACATTCGTCTTTTATTGTTTGAACTGAAGTAGTTAGACTAAGAAGCAGAGAGACTGAATAATCAAACTGAACGACTACTAAATAAGAGTCAAGGAAAGTGAGAGTGCGAGAGAAGGAAGTAAGAAAGCTAATTAGTATTCGTAATGCATTACTACTCGTCTTTACTCACCTTCTGTTGTTGTATGCTACATTCAACTCTAATAATATCAAATTATCGAGACTGTTGAGCTAGCTGGACCCAAGTGAGAATAAATGATTGCAAGAAATAACTAATGGCAATAAATAGTAGTAAGGATAGTTAAAAATAAGTTTTTAAAAGAGATGCAAACAGAAGATAATAACAATTCAATACATATATAAAAATTATTCTGTCTTTTAAATAAAGATGGTGGCAATGATGGCAACAAATGTTGGAAATTATAAAAGATATTTCAAAAGATGGTTACAAAGATGCCAACAGAAAACTTTAACTTTTTGAATTACACAGTGTCCTTTTGGCCGACGCCAGCACTAGTGAAGCCAGCATAAAACTTTAACTTTCTAAAATATTTCTACCTACGACGCCGGCACTAGTGACGCCGTTAAATACTTTAACTTTTTGAATTACATTTCCATGACGCCTTCAGTGACGCCGGTAAATACTTTAACTTCTTAAAATATTAAATGTATCTACCTAGAAGACGTTTTAAATACTCCAAATGGTGAAAATGTGAGTATAAAGTAGTTTGTATATTAAATGTCTTTACAGTTAAGTCTTTTATTTTATTGAGAGCAGATGCAGTTCCGTTATAGAATTGAATAATTATTAAGTTGTTGAGTGTAACATTAGTGCTTTTTTTGCCTAAACAAAAGTTAGATTCACTGCAGTAAGCTTCAGTACGGTAAATAATATTTTGTATCGTTGCTTGAGCTGTGGGTAAACAAGATGCATTTGACCACTTCCGTTATAGAGTTGACTCGTGACATGAATAATTATTTGAGTAGGAGTGTATGTGTTTATAGTTATATACCTATTGACCGCTATATTTTCCTTATTAAGAACGTTCACCAACTGCTTGCTTTATGCTTTGATGTGCAGCTTGAATGCCTGCAACTTGTTGAGTAGATTATTGTTTTGTTTGAATTTGAGTGTAGCGTAATCCATGCAGTGTGAAATGCTTTAATTCGCCTAGTTATAAGATGCGTATGTTACCAGATGCATTTCCGTTAGAGACTTGGTGCGTGAGATGAATGCATTATTATAGTCTGCACACGCACAAATGTTGTTCCACTCACCTAATTATTGGCTGCTCGTGCCACTACTCGAGCGGGCCAAGTATTTAATAATGCACTAATAGTACTATATAATATTATCCTACTTCCTATACTGCCTATTGGATTTCATTCCTGCATTCCCAATTTGCCTTGACTTGGTAGATAATTCTAAAAGTTTTTATGCTACATAAAGGATTGGCGTGCAACGTAAATGGGTGGATGGAAATAAATATTATTACACAAGTTCCGCTTACTATCTATTCTCTCCCTCCTTTTTGCTCAGTACTTGACAGATTGTCGATGAGAGAGAATCAACCTACAACATGAATTCACTATCCTTGTCGTACTTTAAACGGGCCGAGTAAGTTATATTACATTTTCTCTATATAACATTGTAATCAAAGTAATGCTAGCAAGATGTTTTTATTTCAGCTTCCGCTGTTGGCATTGTAACTATGACCATTTGAGTAGAATCGAATCTGACACAATGACCAAGGTAAATGGATACCAGTCATGTATTCGCTGTTATGTGCAAGAAAAGATGCGCTCGAATGCTGTGAAGAGATATGAGCTTGTTCTTGACGACTTAAGGCAGTGGTTCCCTACCGAATCTAAGTACTGTCGTAGCAGAGAAAAATGTCTACTGAAAAAAATTTCATATGATGTTGCAAAAGATGTAAAATATTATATTTTCGCCATGCGATATAAATTATGTGGATTCTGCCTAAACCATTCTCACTATCGCAACCTTTTCATCCCAGAAACCGAAGATCCTATTTTCGTGAGAAAGAGAATTCTACGATCATTGTAAGTTTTGTACTTGTATCTCGTATACTTGTATCTAAATAAAAATTGTGTACTAATCTTTAAAAACTTTTATAGTTCGAATGACATGGAATCTGTTACAAAGTTTGAGCATGTAAATGAATCTCTCGTCGGAGCTCCCGAAGGTGAAATCGAGGATGAAATCTATAAAATACTAGAGGAGGATGCTAAGAATTTGGAATGTGGGAAATGTTTTCGCCTTGCATCCTTTCGGGAAAATAGTAATAACTAAACATTCAATGTTATTTAGTTTTAATTGGGTTTAACTTGGGCTGTATGTATGTTATATGGGGTGTACTGCCTCACTACAAAGTGATAGTACTGGGCGCAGGCCTCATTACGGGCCTATTGCCAACTCCCTCAACACTGGTATTGTTGTTAACTTGGGCTGTACTGTTCAATAGTTTTGTTGATTATAATTACTATCAATGTAATATATACAAAACAACAAACTTTCTCAGACATTAAACTGTGCATTCATTACAGTAGTGAGCTCAGGATGTAATATAGAGACTATTATTAAAGAATTGACTGACTCAAATCGTTAATCCACCAGCTCTGCATGCTAGAAATTTTCTCCCTGTACCTAGTTTATCGTGCATGTCGATACATTACCTAACATTTTATATAATTATCATTAAATTCTAACAATAAATCACTTAATTTGAAGTAAATATCAGTAAATTCGATAGTAAAATCATTAATTTTCTCTAGTATTATAGGAAATATCTTGTAGTTTTATTAGTTTTATAGGAAATATTCAGTATATATTATATAGTTTTCCTACCTTTATAGGAAATATTCCACACATTTCACTAGTTATATAGGAAATACTCACTATATATCACATAGTTTCGCTAGTTTTATAGGAAATATTCACTATATATCTTATAGTTTTAGTAGTTTTATAGGAAATATCACTAAATATCTTATAGTTTCCTTAGTATTACAAGGAATTTTAGCTAGTTATATCGAGTTCCTCTGTCTGGAAAAATTCTCCCCTATGCGTGATTATCGGGTGCATCGGTGCATTACGGAGTATTTTATGCAAATGTCATTAAAACATAACAAAATATATTAACTTTTTCTTCCAATTTCAAGTATATTTGATGTAATATTGATAAAATTCTCTAGTTTTGTACTAAATCTTCTTTAGTTTGAGTAGTTTCAACAGAAATATTCTCTAGTTTGCCTAGTTTTGTAAGAAATATTCTGTTATTTTCCAAGTGTTAGACCAAATATGCTGTAGTGTAACAAGTTATTTAAGTAATATTTGTAGTAAGTAGGAAAGATTGCATGCTTCCTTCCTGAGAAAATTCTCCCCTATGCCAAGTTATCGTGTTTATCGATGTATATCGAAGTATTTTATACAAATATCAGGAAAATGTTAGCTTTTCTATGCAATTTCATGTAAAAATTAGTAGTTTTCTTGTAAATTTTGGTAACATTCTCTGGTTTTGTAATAAATTTTCTTTAGTTCGTCTAGTTTTATTGGAATTATTCTTTAGTTTATCTAACTTTTGTTTAGTTTCACCCAATTCATTAAAATTATTTTGTATTTTCACAAGTTTTACAACAAATATTATATAGTTTTACGAGTTTTCTAGTATTGTTTCATACTTTCAATGAGATTTATGGTATATATTAGAAAGTTACATAACTTTTATCGTAAGTGTTTGTAGTTTTACTGTAAAAGTCGATGATTGTTGGTAGTTTTGCAATTAATAACTGTGTTTATTTGTATTTGTAAGATAATTTTTACAGTTTTGCAGAAAATGTCTCTATTTGTTTGTAGTTTTAAGACGAACATCTGTAATATCTTATACTTTGGTTGTAATTTTAAGTAATTCCGTTTAGTTTTGTACTACATGTGAGTAAATGATTGCAGCCCTTCAATAAGTTTCTATAATTGTTTGCAGCACATCTTAGCAATTCTTAGCTTGTAATAAATATAATTTACTTTTTATAGTTTTAAATTAAATGTGAGCATTTATTTGCAATTTTATTAAACATGTTCGTAAAAGTTTGTAGGTTTTTAGTAAGTATTTACAATTATTTTCAGTTTTTGTAGTAAATATCAATTATCCTTATTCCATATTATTAATTGAAATCATTTCAATCCCTTCAAATGGCTTAATGAATTTGATGAGTATTACATCGTATATTTTATTAATGCTTTGTTTCAAATGTAAGGTTACTACAATATCATGCAATGCATGTTTGGCTGGCTGTAAGTAGTAGAGATTGACACGTGCCACGCAACGGATGTAGGGGAGAGAAAACGTTTGCACCTGGCATAATAACGTCACAACGATCGATTTGCGTAGTACATACTTTATTTTATAATATTGGATCTAATATGAGATATAATTGTAACGTAAACAAGCTTTAGTTCGTAAACATGGTGAGATATAACATTATAGTATACTGTGACGATATTATTATAGCGATATTAGTTTTGAGATGATGCAATAATGAAACAAATTGAGTAAGTGAGAATAGTATTACCTGAGTGTGATGCAGTGAAGGGTTGGCAGGCGGAGCGTTCAGCAGGAGGGTTGGTAGGCTGAGCGAGTTGTACTGGAGGGTTGCCGTGCTGCATTAAGGAATACGCCAGTGTCGAATTACACGTCGGAGAGCGAACAAATACTTGCTATAGCACTCTCTGCTATAATTTATTTTAGCCCCACTTTGTATTTTGTTACAAAATTTTCATAAAATTTTCTAAAATAACTCCTTATTCAAATTTAATAACTATATAAATAGGTAGCGTTGCTTTAGGTTTACGAGTAATTTATTAACTTTTTAATATAAAGCCCAAAATTTGACATAAAACTCAAAATTAGATCTTTAATAGCAGTAATTATAGCGCATGTATAGACTATATATAAACTATATAATAATCCATGTAGAATATATAGCCGTAACGACAGTTGTATGTTTGCAGCTTGTAGATATTGTAACAAGTGTTGCTGATATCCTATTTATAGATATAAAATAGTAAAATGCATTGTTGATATGCAAGTTATAGATATAAAATAGTAAAATGCATTGTTGATATGCAAGTTATAGATATAAAATAGTAAAAAGTATTGTAGATATGCAAGTTATAGATATAAAATTCTATTGTATAACGAATATTGTAGGTAGAAAAGTAACTTACTTTTATGTGGAGCAGCTAGGGAAATTTATACGGGACAAGTATGAACTGAATCTAGTGGGGGAGAGTGTGCAGAAAGTGAGAGGCGGAGCTTAAAACCGGTTCCAGCCAATCAGCGAGTAGTAGGTGTTTCGATATACTACTTAAGCTGACGCAACCCCACCAGAGCTCAGTCGAGAGCGAACCTTCACCGAGTGAAGACCTCCGTTCACGCTCGTCCGAAGCAGGATGGGGGAATCGCAATATGTATATAGCAGCCTATTACGCTCTATAAGAGCATGATTGCTATATAGAAATGGCTAAATGATGACCGCTTTGCTTATAATATGGCTTATATGCTTATATTATTATAGGTTAGGTTAGGTTAAGGCACGGAGGGCCGGCTCCGGCCGGCCTTCCAATTAAAAAGACTGGAATAGGGGGAGTCCTTTGGAGTTGGTTTTCAAAACTCATTATTCCTATTCGCTACTTATAATTTTGTTTTTCTACTTTTTGGAAATATGATTCCCATTTATGATACGTTCCACTTTGATGTATGTGAAGTAGCCTATTCTTAAAAAATGATGCTAATAATTTTAGCTCAAAATGTTTAGTTGTCAAACTAAATCCTTTGGTTATTCGAAGAACGGCGTTTTCGGTATTTCCAAAATACAATTGCCGCTTCGGACGAGATACGACTTGAGGATCCCAATTCGAGTCATTAACAAACCAGTGAAGATTGTCATCTTTGTCAATGTAAATAGAATTGTTACATTTAGAAATGAATTGCTGTGGAGTTAGGAATGGAAAGTTTGGATTAATTATGTGTCGGTTGAAAACTGTGTCATTTAGTTTTAACAATTGAGAGAGTTGCTTGGAGGAATGTTTCTGTAAACCAAGATGCAGTGCGTAGCTCAACTCGGTATCTATGTCATCCATGAAAAGTAAAATTTCGGATGCAGCATTCCTCCCAAACTTGCTCCTAAGTATTCTTAAAGTCATTGCAGCCTTTTGTACAATATTCTTGTCAATAATATTTTCCAAGGTAGCGTTTGTAGTTGTATACTTATCCCAACACTGAGCAAAAGCATTGACAAACGAGGTTCCGTTCTCCAAAAGCCTTGTATAGCATGAAATATGATTTGGGTTGAAATGAGTATGTCGAGCTATTTCATTTTTGTCATATTTGAGAGTGCCATTCGGATCATGGACTGTTGTAAGTCCTGTAGAAACAATTTGCTTGTGATCAATTAAATCATAAATAGATTCAATTCTTTGTACCGGTGGTTCACTGATTAAATCAGTAATAACGATTCCTTTGTATGCGTTTGTTATCACGATGAACATCAACAGAAATGGACCAACTGTAAGTTTTAGCCAAATTAATTTGTTGTATTTCGTGGGCAATGAGTAACTCACTTCTAAAATGTATGCATAAATAATCAGAGGAAATAACAAGTACAAGTCCCCCTTTAAATAAAGAACAAATATAACAAACGAAATCACAGCCGATGTCGTTGCAAATATACAAATCCACGTCCCCATATCAAATGGTACTGTAAATGCTTGAAAATTTTGAATGTTTTGGCTTAAAATGCTGCATGATATAAAATTGTAACCTTCTTCAGATGTTGGAAGAAAAAAAGGGATTTCATGTTTCCTAAATGTGTTCATATCGTCATAATCCCACACTAAATTCCCATTGAAGTTAAAAGCTAAATGTAAGGAACGATCTAAGTAGGTATCAACATTGTATTGCCTAACCCCAACCTGTAAAAATAAATTTGCAGATATTCTTAAATTTTCACACAGTGTAGTCTCATCTCTTAATAACGTAGCATTAGGGATATTATGCAAGAATAATGATCCAATGGCAAACACCATTGCTTGTTTGGACTTTATGTTAGCTGAATTCCCTGAAAGGTGGCAAAATGTTGTATCGTCAGTTAAAATCTCGCAATTAATCGCAATTTGAATGTTTAGCTCTTTCGCCCATTTTATGTATCTCCAACCAATCTTTACTTGTCCATTTACGATTGGGAAATTGTTGGAAGAATATATAGTTACAGGCACAAGTGAATGCCTTGAGTCACAAAACTTACAAACAAAATAACAAAAATTGTCATTTTCTATTGAATGTAAATAGAATAGTTTCACTTCAAGATCATGGGGAGCTATGGGGTTCATAAATAGTGACTTTTTCCACTGTGATGACAACATATTTGATAATGTTATTCTTAAGATGAGGTAACCAGAGTAATTTAAGACTTTTTTAGTGAACAAAATGTGTACCCTGGAATACTCCTCTGAGTTATATAAACTGCTTTCTGGATAGAGTACGTATAAATCACTCTCGGGGTGTGGGAAAGGTAAAACTAGATTTCTGGAAATGTAAAGTGTAAAAGAAATCTGCAGTTCACTCTTGTCACTTAAATTGATAGCTATATGTGAAAGACAGTTGAACCGAGAGATGAAATAAGGAGGAGCGAATATTTTCTTTTTCATGAAGCTACTTTTAACGCTGCAGCGATTTATATTTGCACAAGGCACAAGTCTCTCTGCAAATTTCTGTTCCAGTACATCAAATCTTGTTACTGCGTGTGGCACTTGGATCTTTGTCAATTCATCCAAATATTTTAAAGTTGATTGTCTATTATAATCCCATTTGTAGAAAATTATATTAATGTAACAATCGCGATCAACATTGACTATTTGTTCTAATTTTGGTGGACTGATGGCTTCACTATACATAAGTGCTTCAGTCATCAGATTGTTGTGAAGTAACACAAATATAAGAAACGACATTTTCCAATAATTCCAAGATACTATCCTAATCATGGTACCCCATCTGGACGACTTTTCCATTTCTTGTTAGGTCAAAGCCAAAACTTATATATCAGTTATCGTAAATTTGTCCAAGTCCAAATTTTTGATTCGCAACACACATTATAATAAAACTTTCTACTTTCGTGGATGATCACTCTATAGACTAGCCGAGTATGTTTTTGATTTTAGTGGTCTATGATTCACAGTTTGGGTTTTTATATAAATTTTGGAACAGCACTTCTCTTGTTAAAATATTAAAAGTAATCCTTTTTCTGCATACCGTGAAATATTTATATCTGCGTGCATGCAAAACTATTGCCACAATGAGCTAGTTTATAATGAATAGTGAACTGACTTTGCATGAGTTGAATACAAGCTAAATATAGATTGGAAGCCACAGTAAAATATTGTTTACCTCAAACTAGCTACTTGAATATTATTTTATGTTGAACAAGTGGCATGGTTCCTTACCATTCCTTACCATTTGAGCAATCCTCAATGCTGGGGACATTAATCTTTTATAATATAAATGTCAAGCGACTATTAATGTGAAAGTATATTTGTCTGATATATCGCCTGAAGTATTTATTTTTAATGTCGAATTAGTCAAGTGAACATGAATATGGCTAGCAAACGTGAGGTATTTTTGCTCTTAAGTATTCGTTGCGTGCTATTTTTAGAGCGCCTTTTCATTATTAAGAATATATGTGTGTATAAGTTTGTTTTCAATTAACCACAATGTAAAATGTTAAAACACACCATCACACCACTGCGATGGCAAGTATTAATACACACATTTTCAAACCAAATGTAAAATGGATATTTGGGAAAAATTCTGATTTAGCGGATTTTTATTTACATTCAAACTAAATATAGATTTAAGCAAACTCGCAGTTGGGCAACCTTCTTATATTATTAAGTAAACTGAATTATATATTTATCTAAAACATTATACATTTATTAGGAGAGGACGGCACGTATACGTTTGCACGTTGTTGGATATCCCTTAGGGTTCAAATGTAAAGTGTTTAATTTCATTCTAATTTATTATAAATCTTTCTTTATGTTGTTGTACAATTCCGAACTTCGTAAGTAGTTTGCTATCTAGGTATCGACTGTATATCTTATCTTCTTGTAATGAAATGCATAAAATAAAGCCATAACATTTTTAAAGTCCGGAAAATGGAAAATGCGAACAACAAAAATGAAAAATTATTTGGATTCTTCAAAATAATGACTTTACATTTGGTGTACGACTGAGGATGAACTAATAATTGTGCTAAAAAACGGCACCAATACTGATGAAGTAATACATTAAAAGGCAATCATTTAGCAGAGCTATGCATTTGTGATGCCAAAGAAAAGAATTAATTATTCATTAGTGTTAAATAGTTTCACATAAATCTTATTTATTGCAGCCAGTCGAGCTGTCTTAATGATGTCGCCAAAATTGTAATTGAAAATTTAGTGTCTGAAGTTAAAGCACTTAATTATTCCATTAGCCTCAAGCCTATTTAGATTTTGCCAGCAAATGCAATGGGCAGAGTATAAAGTCGGCATGCCATAAACTATTTTCCAATGCCATAAATGCCATAAATGCTGTAAAAGCCCCAAATGTCGTAAACTACTTTAAACACAACGATATAACATTTATTACCTGTTCATTCTTAAATTTAATCTATGTATACTATTTTTTCATTAAAAATAGTTCCGCTAACTAAAGACACAATTAATAGAAAGAAATAATAGAAAATAATTATACTATTTCTAACTTTAATATTGCGAGGAATGAAAAATATTCCATTAATTTATCAATAGGCTAAATACTAGATTGTGGCATTTTTATGCGGCAATTTAATTGCCAAATGCCGTAAATTCAATTTACGGCATGCGGCATTTACGGCACATTCGATATTCGATACTCTGCCAACGGGTTTGAATAGACCAAAGTATTAAAAGATGCGCCCAAAAATAATAAACTAAATGAAAGTTAATTTTATTGTTATTTGTTATTATTTGTAATTGTCGTGGAACCTGGACAATAAACTAGGGTTTTTCCAGCAAATTAATTAAACACACTTACCACCTACAATCTAGCTAATACAGTATAATATAATAAATAATCCCGTGAGTAATCCCAATGTGACCCACGTTATTAAAACAAATGTTGAGTATGGGAGGATTTTCTTATGAATAATGTTATTTAAATTGTCTACGAAGCCTTGTCATTTTAAAGATTAAATTGTTTTCGAGTCAAAATTGTAATTAAAAATTAAATGTGCAAAGTTGGCATGTCTGACTGTCAAGTTGGAGCCTCACTTCTTAACCGAAAAAGCTCCAAATTCATAATATATTCTTTGCGGATTCTTTCGTACTATAGCACCTTAAGTTTTAACAATTTAAACAATTTCTCTGCCTTAGTTGCCAATATGTCATTCGCCATTCTCTCTACATACGACGCAGTACAACACACTTTAATAGACATTTCATAGCCAGGAGACAGGAGACCAAAATATTACACCATGAAGGTGCAAATCATAAATTCAAAAGTATAAGTCTGGCATCAATTTATGAAATAGAATAGCCAAAATGAAAGTATAATATATAACCTTTAAGCGTACATAAAGCTTTGTCAATGTTTAAATAGCTCCTTCCATTAAATTCCCAGATACATGGCTGTGGTGAACTATAAAAGGACTATAAACTTTAAAAGTGACCCAACTACAGACGGAATTCTGAAACTACTACAGTTAAACAGCAACTGCGGTTACAGCAACTACTGAAGTTGAAGAAAAATTATTTACCATATATATTGTTCAGTAACTATAACAAGCTCATTGAAAGACGGCTGAAATTATCTGGAATCATAAAGGTATTCCAGCAAAATTCAGTATAACTTATCTTCAAATTAGAAAACTAAACGTCAACACAACGTCTGTATACAGACATTGAAGTACAAATTTATCTTAAGACGACAAATCACTTTATTTGGTAAGTCACTAAAAATGTCACCAATAACGTAAAGTTTCTAAAAACTAATTATAAGTAATAACCGTAGAATTTTTTAATTTATTTGTTATTTTAAAGGCACTGCAATTAATTGCAATTTGTATTTCATTATCAAAATTTTAATTGAAAATCTATTTATCCGCTGGTAGATCAACATCCACAATCGCTTAGCAATTCGTCCTCCGTTGCAATATGCTATCTATTTCTAATACCTGGGCACATTGGAAAGAGAAGGTGAAAGCCAGTTTTGTTCCTGATACAGCAAACATCTCCGGCTATGAAAGCTTACAGTGGTTTGGTTTTTATTTAAATATTTTGTTCGGATTCAGTCCAATCAAATATACAAAGTCCAGTAAATTATTTGAAACTAGGGCATCACCACTGCTTAACATTAATATAATATGGCTCACTTTTCTGTCAAGTTATTTAGTATTTCAACTGGTACATTTGCTTCGTTCAAACAAGAATGTTAATTTAGAATTTGTAATCGTCTTCTTTGCAACGACATCATATATAATGGCCAACATTTCGTTCTGTAATCTGAAAACAAAAAGTGTAGAAATTGCACACGTTTTAAATCAAATGGACATTAAAGGATTTCCAATCATTGCTGAAGGTATGCTCATACTTTATTATTAAAGTCATTGTGTATTTTAGTCTACCATATATGGATCATACATTTTAATTAATGAATATATACTTATTAATTTCGTTTTTATTCATTGTACTGAAAACAGGATGGCGTAAAACATCCGGGAAAAAATTCAAACAATTCGTTTATGTTGAAACCATGTTTTCAAAATGGATGTTGGGAGCATACTCAACTTCTATATTTCTCCTCTCCTCCTGTATGTACCTTGGTATTCCGGGAAGACATCGTTTTTCTTGGGTTTTTGAAGGAATTGTGTTGCCGTCTGTTTTCGACTTTCTGCAACAATTTCTAGTGGGAATATTCGGGACTTTTACATTATGTTTGTTTCCGAGTTTTACGTTTTTTTACTCATCAAGGATATGTTTCTTCTTGTATATGATCAGGTATAAATATAAATTTTTCAAAAGAGTACATTTAAACATTTATTTCTAATAATGACGTACAAATAAAAGAAAGTGAAGATCTTTAGTCCATTTTATCGTTCTATGAATGTAAACTACAACAAATAATTGATTACAAATAATATTTTTAATTCTATAGGGAAAGCAAAGCTG
This sequence comes from Tomocerus qinae, assembly GCA_020055645.1. NCBI lineage: Eukaryota > Metazoa > Arthropoda > Collembola > Entomobryomorpha > Tomoceridae > Tomocerus > Tomocerus qinae. Next base: position 36,584,091 of record CM034546.1, on the reverse strand, counting down.
ACCTTCAAGAAAGAATACGAACATTTAATGGGCTAAGAGTTTTAAATACTTTATTCAATGACTCCCTTCTACGATGTTACGTCCCGGCAATAATTTATTATATATTAGCTGTTACATCATTTACTTCCTTTGCAGTCATCCGACAAAATTCAGAAAGCATGATTATGGTAATGCTGTTGTTTGGCATATATTTTCTATCCTTGGTTGCTCTTTTGCTCGTCTTTTTCACTTACTCCATGTGTGACAATCACTCCACCGAAACATTAAATATACTCAAAATGCAACTGTTGGCAAAAAATCGAAACAAACTGTATTGTAAGAAAATGCTCGCTAGTACAACTACATTTGGCATTCGATTTGGCATTTTCAAAGCAGTAAAATCCAAACATACACTCGACTGTATTGACGCCGGTGCCAATTTAGTTACTTCACTACTTATTTCCTATCCAAAACTTTGATTTGAGTAGTGAATCACTTTCAAAGTTTCTTTTATTTAGATTTTAATTTCGTCAAGAATGTATATTCGTTAATTAAGGGAGAAATGTTTTGCAAAATCCTGTCGACCCATTTCATAAATTTATCCTATAGACTTTTGTTATGGTTTTAGCATAAAAATATAATAAGGTTACTATTATCAGACAAGTCAACCACATATTATGTGGTGCACATGAAGCATAATGTTCTGAGTATTCTCACCGGCATGTAGACACAGCAATGCACCCTGTTTAATTTTTCCTATATTATCAGCCGTAGCTGGTTATTATCTGCTACTGCAGTACAAATACTTATTTGGTTTGTGCAGTATTTATATATGTGTGCATAATGCGAATACGTTTTCTGTGTATAAGCACAGCTAATCATGTTGTGCAAAACCCATTAAATGAATATGATGCAATTGTATGAACAATAATTAAACATTAGTATTGAAATTAATTTTGGGGGTTCAAAAAATGTAACTAATACTAATTAAGATGGCGCAGTTAGTACGTTAGTAGTGAAGAAGGTGAATGTTTTATAATGCCACCTACTAATAGGTCGAAAATGATATAATGTCAATGTGGTAAAAAAATAGTTAATTTGGTTTTTGAAATTAAATGCGAATATAAGCTGCGGCTTATCCAGAAGCCAAAAAGACGAATAGGAATTAGTCTTGTCTGTTTAATCTGTTTAATCTGTAGTTATATATTAGAATGTGGTTAAGCTAAGCTAAGTTTATGTTCAAAAGTTATCTTTTATTTTAATATTTTTATCTCTATAAAAAGCATTTTTACAACACTGTAGCAAATATATTCATACTTCTAATAAAAAGCTTCTTTGATGGTTTAATATCTCCATTATTGATTATTTATTGTGATTTGTCAATTGTATGCATGCATAAGATGACACATTGTAAAAACGGCATTAATTGCCACATAACACATTTTCCTTACAATGGTTTTGCGTGTTGCATTCCAAATGAATGAATATATAAATAAGAAATTTTGTTACGTATTGCATGTACATGAATTTATTCTTGGAAGGTACTGTTAAAAAATTGACTATAAAGGAATAACCTGTTTTTCTATACAGTTAGAAAGGAATTTTTGAAAATTAACGTGCAGTAGTGTTTTTAATTAAGTGTTAGTGAATTGTTAGACTTATTATCAAGCAGGGCAATTCCTAAAATATGGAAATACGGTTTACTCATACGTTGCATTACGGAAATAAAATAGTGTTGAGGTGTATACAATTTTTATATTTTTTATTTTTTGTATTCACCAATTTCTCTGATGGATCTCAATCATTTGCTGGGTGTTTTTGGTCTGCATGTGTTAACAAACATAATGTCAGTTCTAAATTATTGTGTGGTCCAGAGATTGGGACAGTTCGAATGAAACAAGGTTGCCTTAACAATGATTCCAATGGTTTAAAATATTTGTGCTGCTCTTCTCTCAAAAGTAAATGTTTCGTTTAGTAAACCTACAGCCATTATATAATAAGTACTATGCTACTTTATCATAACATTTATACCGTACTAGTATTGGAAAATTTATATTTTGCAGGTAGGTGCTCTGCACCTGCAGCCGATGATGATAATAGCAACATAACATGGTGGCAAAATTATGAGGGAGAACCCACAGTTGTCGAAATAGATTGTCCAATGATTGCCTTAGGACAACATATTGATGATTTAATAATCCAATTTTTCCTGTACACTAAGTATGTAAGCCTGCAATTATTTATTTTCTATTTTATTAGTGAATTTTGAAATGTTAGGATTATTAATGTTTTAGAATTGCTGAATTGAAGCTATTGCAAATATTTAATTCCAGATCGAAATTTAAAAAATTATATTAAATTATACCAACATTAAATTGTTTGCATGAGTAATACCAACCACCAACAGTTTTATTTTTATCTCATCATTAAAAGAAAATTCGGTTTCAAATATAACTTAGTTTCCTGTTAAAAGAAAAGATTTACTTATTTATAAGTATTAAAAACTTTAATTTAAATAACTTTAAACTCAAATATTTTTGGATATGCACATCGACAATTCATTGTAAATTGAAACTAGTGTATCACAAGCTGTGGTCAAAATTTGGGATTCAAATTTCATGGCCTATATGGTTTTTCAATTCAATTTTAAAATTCAAAAACCAAAATCAAATCATCACAATTATTGAATTAATATTCGAACTGCCTTATAAGAAGGTGTTTAATTCATGTGTAGGTTTAGATATGCTTTAATGCCTTCAATAGATATTGCAATATTATCAACCAAGATGCAACAGTACGCAAATTTTAAAATGGTTTTTATTGTGAAAGAAACAACAATAATCCATTCGACTATAAGAAAATAAAAATCGGCGATCGTAAAGGTTTGATGAGATCTGGATTTATCAAAAATGCGCCTGTTAAGCTTATAATCCACGGCTTTTTGGCAAATTCCATTTTCGGTCCTTTGCCATTTTTGAGAAAATGTAAGTTTATATACCAACTATTATAATTCCATTATCATTTGAAAGCATTGATTGCGATTGTGTGATGTTTAACAGATTATTTACTCAACAATGCCACTGTTAACATCATTTCAGTGGACTGGGAAATAGTTGCGGGTCTTCCCTGTCACAATAAGGCTGCTGCATTTGGAAGAATTGTGGCTGAGAAATCAGCTTTATTACTGAAATTCCTACTGGCAGAAAAAATGGTGGAACTTCAGGATATTCATGTTATTGGTCATAGTCTTGGAGCTCATGTCGCTGGATTTACCGGCAAAAGATTTTTTGAGTATACAGGGACAAAAATTCCAAGGATTACAGGTAAATTTATACTAATTAAAGTGCGAATCATTTGTAAAACGCTTTTGTAAGTAGAATACTAAAAAGGGTTCAAAAATAAAACATATTGGCATACTAGGATGATATACGATGGACGATGATGCTAATGCTAAACAAGGCAGATTTCTAAGCAATGATATTTAATTATCTAACGTATTTAGGTCTAGATCCTTCAGCACCGACCTTTGAGAAAAAGGGTCCCGCCGATAGGATAGACCGTTCAGATGCGGACTTTGTAGATATTATTCACACAACAATAACACCTCGTACTGTCTTTATTGGATTTTTATCAAAGATAACAGTAGGATTCCCAGAGCCTGTAGGCCATGCTGATTTCTACCCAAATAAAGGAGGAGATCAACCTGGCTGTGAAGCACTTGATAGAGTCTTTGCAATTTGTAGCCACACACGAGCTATCGAACTCTTTGCGGAGTCTATTCAACCACCAAGCAACGCCGTTTTTAGAGGAACACTTTGCAAAGACTACAACGAAGCCAGAAATGGGAATTGCCGTGGATCAAAAACTACTTTAATGGGAGCATCTACGGATATAAATAATAGGTAGGTATCTACTTACACTGGTCTTCAAAATTAAATCTGAATTTTACAATATTAAGTATCCACCGATTGAATATTATAATACTTTAATGAAAACATTAAAATGAAGTCCTTGGACAAGTCGGTATTTTATTCCAAGCAAAAGTGTTTGAAGCTGTGGCATCCACATACATAATACCTTGTGGATGCCACAGCATAAATTCTTGTCTTCTAATTATACTATAATATTATATTTTCATATATTTCCTACCTCTAATGATATCTGTAAAATCTTATGACTGTTAATATGAAATACATTTTTGTGTTTGCTCCAGTTCCAGCCACATTTACTCCCTCGAGACAAACAGAAAGTCACCATATGCTAAAGATAGAAGAAAATCTTCAGATTATCAATTCTGCTCAATTCCATGACGATTATTACAATAACTGTTTTCTATTAATCTCGATGTTGTAAACTTTTAGCCTCTCATAAATTCATTATCCCGTTTTGGTCATGACCTAACAAAAAATAAAAATTACTTGTTATGACTCTTCATCATTGTATACTTTACTAATATATTAATATGCCATACAAATTAGATTATTTTAAGTAATTTTTATGGTTCTGTGTTTGTTTAATTTTACTGCTGAGTCATTACCACACTTTAGATTTATAATATAAAATTAGTAGGGCTATTAAAATTTCTACTAACTTATTAATTGTGGATGACTACATTATTAATGATATGACTTCCATGTGTAACGAAAGTATATTTTGGCTTGTAAGTTATTTATTTAATAATACAAATATCTTCCTCGTAAGGTCTTGAGGCTACCAGGGCACATGGTAGTCATATAAAATACACATTACCATGCACAAAAGTTGTATACAAACTTATAATACGTAAAATTCACTTATCTAACATTTTTGATTGCATAATAATATTTAGTTTTTTGAAATTCATGACAACCCCAAAATTATTTAACGTTCATTTCAGATTTACGGCAAACCAAATTGAAACCCTATCAACGATTTTGAATTTTTGTTAAAACTTTATAATTCATAAAAATAATCCAATTATTCATCTTTTAAAGACAAGTTTACAATTTCTTTAACACGCTTTTCATATTCATTCAAGTTATTAACGAACAACTCTTTGGCTTCAGGATTGGCAGGAGAGTCTGGATTTGGTTCTCCAAGCAAAACCTGAAGTGCTACCAGAACATTTCCAACATCATATTCTGGATTCCATTGTGATTGACATTGAAGGATATCAATGCAGATTTTCCCATTTAAATATACGTTTGGATGGAACATTTTTGAAGTGAAATGCGCTGTCGGTGGGCTAGTTGGATAATCACTAGGAAATCGGAGTATCAATTTAAAAATTCCGTCTTCGAAAGGAGTGTCCTTTGGTCCTAAAATCATTGCATCCCAAGTCAGAATGTTTTCTTCTGACGGAAAGGCACTAATTCCAGGTCGAGGCTCTTTATTCAAGTTCATCAGGTCTTTTTGAAGCTTTTTCTCCGCTGTGATCACTACTGCTGCCATTTTCGGTTACTTATTTTTACTAGGATACCTGTAAAATGTTTATAATTATTTTCATATAATTTCTACTTGTAAATCTCTCCAATCAATAATTTTCCAAAAAAAAATCCCAAAATTATCTGTTGAATTTTAATTTTGGATTTTGTATTTTGCAACTTTGAAAATTAGTTGTTGTGATTTATCCAATTGGAACTTGGCTTATTGGGAAATTACCTTAAACTTCAGCAGACCGTGACAAATTGCAATTGATGGTGATAATTTTGTTGTCACACTTAAATTTTCGTCTTTCAGTGGGACAGTGAGTTAAAAGCCGAATGCACTTTTAGCGTCTTCTCCTTACAGAAGCCAAGTCTATGTGTTTAACAGTGGACGAATTCAAGGAGACATAAATAGGTTGGCTGTAAGGTGGTGAATGCCTAGCAGATTTGGGCTGGACACAATAAGATTTACCAGCGTATAGATAAAATATGTTCCTAGTATATCAACAATATTATTGTGATATTGATGATTTGGTGATTCATAGTCACACAATGCTGAAACGCATATTCTTAGCGTAAATATGTATATCCAATAAAATTATACTTAAAACCTGCTTTAACTATATATATTTTGTAATTGCTGACATAAATGTATAATACAAATCGTGGAAACAATCTAATAGTCAGGGCCGCAGAGATAATCTCCTTTCGGAGAATGGAGGGACTAAATATCAACTGAGGTAGTAGTAAGAAGGTTTTTTATTTTTGTCCTAGGGGCTGACGGCTACAGTGATCGGTTAACACATTGGGTTACTTAGCATTTTTACGTTAAAAGGTATATATACAACATGCTATGTATGTACAAAGAAGTTTGGTAAGTATAAGCCTTCCGAAAATAGACTCCAGAAAATATTCGTTGTGGATGATATCTTTTTTAATGAAAAATTTAAGCTTTAAAATGTGGTAAAACTTTGTACATTGTAGTAGTTCTATCGTCAGCAGCGAACCTTTCTTTAATACAATTCTTAGAAACGGCTTATTGGATTATATTATGTTGTATAATACTTAGTATAGATATTTATTTGTTGAAATTGTAGGATCCAAACTGAATTCTATATAATATCCGACCTGGTTTATGTTCTGGCTTTAACCTAGTTACAATCAGTTTACATTTAATAAAACTTGATAACATTTTAAGCGACTTGCAGTTTTCTTCCTAATAAATGTATTTTTAAGACAGTACTCAAGCCTAGTTAATTGTATGATGACTCAACGAATGTAATAATACAATACAAGTCTACTGTGCATAGGTTGACAATATTATTTGAACTTTGTTGAAACTATGAAACTACCCAAGTTTTGCTTATCCACAGAGAAATATATTGCCTTGCGTAGTTGTTTTAACATAATATACAATCGTCAAAATTATTATTGGCTCTTTAAGATATATATAGACCAAGGGCCATAGCAAGTCTAGATTCATTACAAAGATTGTAAGCTTTGTGATTCATGCGTGGCCACAAATATAGGTCAATTTTACAAAAGCCAGTTTACTTCTAAGTGCGAAAGCATACACACGTTTTTCTTTGAGTTTGGGGAGTCTAGCAAATATCCACTTTGAAAATATAAAGCCAATCAGCGTTTAATTGGTGAGTATAGAACTTAATAACTTTATTAACTGGGATTGTATTTATTTAAATGCAAATACTTAAACTAAAATAATTAAGAAAGTTATTATTTACTATAATTTGTATAGCTATTAGTGGTAAATAGTATGGAAATGTTGAATTACCATTTTTGCTCACTAGTCAACAGCTATTAACATAAATCAATTATAGTAAAATAAATGTAGACAGTATTCTGTAAATTAGTAGGTAGAAAAACCAGTCGACTAGTACTAGCCACTGATGCATTATTAATTTTAATAGTGTTAACAAATAGTGAGTTTGTTTATTTTAATGACTGATTTAATTCATATTTTCTACTTTAATAACATTTCAGAAAAAAATGGCGTCCACTTTTACAGTTAAAATAATGACACTAGATGGAAAGAAAACCAAAGTTGAAATCAGTGAAAATTGGTCTGTGAAGCAATTGAAAATGGAATATGTCAAGCCTGAGAAGGGTCTTACTTATGATTTTGTGAGGTTACTTTACCAAGGAAGATACATGAGGGATGACAAGATTCTTCATGACTACAAATTAACCTTGGGTACGATATTTATCAATCAGCTTTAATATCAATTCATTGCATAGAATAATTGATTTTATTTTTTTGTTAAAGATTCGGTTATTCAAGCTGCAGTCCGCAGTAGGGGAGGATGAGAAACATCGAGGAGGAAGAGGATTTAAACAAACTATTTTTGTTACAGAATCGGGTTTTCATGTTTTTAACAATCATTCTAATTATATGTGTAAGTATTTTCCCCTAGCTCAAAATAAACAACTTTGATTTGGTAATAAATATGGGAAATTTCGCCTTGCATATTTATTGGTTCTTTAATTTAGCTAGGAAGAAAGAACAGTTCTTAGAAATTTATGTATCATTTTTAGTATGCATATGTTAATAGTAAAATAATAGACCAATGTCAAATGTATTTAAAATAGTAGTGAAGATAGTCATGTTTTGGGACACAATAATGTTTTGCGACGCATTATTCATTCATATTATAACCTTTAGCCTGATTTAATCTTGACTTGATCTATCCAATAACAATTGGAACCAATTTTACACTTACACTACCTTGTAGCTCTTGAACCAGGTACATATGTGTCCGATTTTGCCAATTTTCAAACTCGACTCTTTACTTTTCATCCTTAGATTAGGTACAAAAGTTTGAATTGATTATCTCAAACCGTACATAAGTTATGCTGCTGACAGACAGACGGATAGACAGATATCGTGCATTCCTGTAAAGCATTTCCGCTACGTAATAAATGATAGTATAGTAATACCATATAAATTGAAATAGTAGTATTTAGGAATTGAAACTGAATTTTTAAATAAGTAGCTTTTTACATATTGCATTTATATTTGAATTTAATGGAAAACATCACTAAATTTTATTCATCATTTAAAGACAAGTTTACAATTTCTTTAACACGCTTTTCGTATTCACCCAATTTATTAACGAATAGTTCCTTGGCTTCAGAGTTGGCAGGAGAGTCTGGATTTGGTTCTCCAAGTAAAACTTGAATTGCCACCAGAACATTTCCAACGTCATATTCTGGATTCCATTGTGATCGACATTGAAGAATGTCAATGCAGATGCTCCCATGTGCATAGACGTTTGGATGGAACATTTTAGAGGTGAAGGTCGCGGTCGGTGGGCTAGTTGGATAATCACTAGGAAATTGGAGTTTCAATTTAAAAATTCCATTTTCAAAAGGAGTGTCCCTTGGACCGAAAATTATTGCATCCCAAGACAATATGTCTGTTTCTGATGGAAAGGCACTAATTCCAGGTCGAGGCTCTTTATTTAAGTTCATCAGATCCTTACGAAGCTTTTTCTCAGCTGTGATTACCGCTGCCATTTTCGGTTACTTAATTGTTCTTAGGATACCTGTAAGTATATGATTATCATTAAAATATTGCCTACTGCTTATATCATTTCTACCTACCTAGTTAGTACCAATCTTCGCGTAAATAGGTTCTTGCACTTCAGAGTTTAAATAAATAAATAATAGCACGGCATAGTTGTCACTCAATTAACTAAGAACGATAAAATCAAATCTATGTGAAAGAAATTTACTTGCTCAATGCTGAATTCATCTCGTTAAATTATTCTCACGTATAACTAAATAATATCGGATTAATAAATCTCTATGCAACAAAAAGAAAGGAAAAGTTTGCTTATACAGTGTCAATATTTGTTATTCTAGAAGCATGCACTTTGTACGTATACAAAAAGAATACTATAATATATTTCCATTATTATCAGCTACTAAGAAGTTATATAATTTAAGAAAAATTGTAAGCATAATTATGCTTATTAGCAGTATAGAAATTTTTATATAAAATAATTGGATCAAGTAGTATTATCGAAAATCTTACCAGAATGTTATTTTCCTCTGATTTAGTTTGAGTCGTTCAAAACTAGTACAGTAATAATGTTGAATATAGGAAATTGTCGAAAATTGTTGAAATATTTGGTTGATTTCGTTTGATATTGCTGCTTGTATAGTAAATTACTGTCACTGCTAAATATGCAACAAATAAATGATAGCTGAGTATATATACCTAAGTAAGATTAGGATATAATTATACAGTCTGACTTAGTGTGCTTATAGCAAGAATAACTCGCATTCATCAATATACCAAAGCAAAATAGCATATATCAGCTTATTTTACACTGAACTGTGTCTGTTTTTATCGTCTCGCTGATAATGGTAGCCAGGGTTGAGGAGGTGGTTGGAAATTCTAACACTGGAAAGAATTAAAGTATCGGTTGCGATTTGAAATTAAGTCATAAAATATTTTGTGGGAATTAACACCTTAAATAAAGTAAAATTATTTTCCAAAATTATTTTTTGATTGTAAAAATCATTTGATGAAATCAATTTGGAAAATCTCCAACCGCCGTTTTTACAATTACGAAGTTCAATGGAACGCAATGCAGTGTTTGTATATTATAATACAATGGATAAAACAAACAGTGCAATGATTTTTGCAAGGGTCATTATTGTTATGACTAATTCCGTGAAATAATAGCATTGTGTTTATCTTTGTTTATGTTCATATGCAAAAGATAAAGTTTCATCAATCTTTGTCACTCAAATAATGGTCAATGAATTGTTTGTTTTAACAGAACAACGGATATAACAATTAAAAAAATTCTTAAGCAAATACTTGAATGATTTTTCGACTGGAAATACTGAGATTTGATGATGTAAAGGCTATAATATTTGTACGTGATTGCTTATCATAAACAAAATTGAAATTGCTAATATAAGATGTATGTGTTTTCAAAGAATATATTAGTCATTAGGGATTTGATTATCAATATTTTGTCAATATAATTTACTGAATTATTCCATTACTAAAGAAGAATATTAATTGTTACACATGCATATGGGTTCTTTACAACTCTACGCTAATATTTTATGTCCAAATGGAATAAGCGAAATTGATAACTTATAGGCAGCCATGTACAGCGTTTCCTCTGTAAGCGGACCAAAATTCTTGAGAAAAATATATTTCCATTTTTATTGGTTCAATTTCATATTTGGTTTTTGCATTGTTGCAATCTATATAAAATTCAATTACAACCAGTGTACAAAATACCATTTACCACTTCCCAGTGGTAAGTGGTAAAAATGGTAAAAAATGGTAAAAATTGTTTCGTTTAAATTTCGTGTTGAAATTTTGAATAAAATTGGGTGCCAAAGTATGAAATACCTTAGCAGCTGGTGATTGTTGTCATAAATTGATAAGTGTCCATTCAATCAGAGTTGGATTCAACCGATGGGGACACTAACCACCCTTATTTGCCGATTGAGAAAGTAATTGCAATTAAATTGGCGCATTCATATCAATTTTAAATTGGCGATACCAAATGCCATCTTGGTTTTAGTAACATTTTTTTTATAACTTTCGGGGAACAGCCGAATGAATAGGATTACTTTGATTAACCACAAGCTAATTGGAAATATTTCATAGAAAATAAAGTTTTAAAACCTATATTTTAGTAAATCTTGTGTATCTATATAATCTGTCTAATAAATCGCTAAAATTTACCATTTTTACCATTAAATGCATTTTTACCATTAAGTGCATTTTTACCACTGTGATGGTAGAAAAGCCTATAAAGTGGTAAATTTTGTACACTGATTACAATTACAACATGACTTTGGGGGTCGTTCTAATATAATCTAATAGTGTTTGACCTCAAATAACTTTTGAACGATGTAGTCAATTTTACAGAGATATAGATCATTTTAAAGACAAAGTCATTGAGTTAACTGTCATAAGCATATGCATAACAAACATCTGTAATAATCTGTATCAATGTCCAAAGTCAGGAATAAAATATTTTTGGGAAAGTTGCGATTTCAACGATTCCTTTTCATTTTGAACTTCAATAACTTATTAACTGGAATCCTTAATCTAAACGAGATGCACATCATTCAAAAGAGAATTAACTACCTAGTTTATGCTATAAGTAGCATGTATATGGTAGGAGTATACAGGACCAAAGCTTAGAGAGATCACAAAGAAAGAATTCAATATTCTGGCAATTATTATCCTTTGATTTAATTTAATTTTAATATTTTATCCCTAACTTTAACCGGTAATTAACTTAAATTGTAACAGACAAGTGAAAACTAAAATCGGTCCGAGTAAGGCAGTGGTGGCACAAATCCCTATTAACGTTTATTGTTTTAATTTGGTTAGGTCCTTTGAAAGCGGGTCCTGGTATGCCCTGCCTGTGTATTTCATGGTGCGATTTTTAAACTGGGCCACCACTGTCTTACTTCGACACTAAAATCACAAAAATTCTTCAAAATTTTCCTTACTATAAAATTTCTTTACCTTTTCTAATTCATTTTGATTATGTTTTAATGCCTAAGGTTTGTCCTTTTGTGGGACAATGAGTTAAATGGTGGACATAATATATTACGTCTAAATTAGCATACTGAATTGAACTATGGTCCTCGATTAGGTACAATTTACATTTTTCCGAGATGTGGGCTGGTGCGGAGGGTGTACTGTATTATTATCAAAACTTTTTCTCAGTTTGAAGAGCGAGAATGACCCGTGTAGATAAAAGGTCTTCCTGGGCCATCAACAATATTGTGATAATGATGACTCATAGTCACATAAAGCTGAAACGTATATTCATCGTGTAAAGCATTTTATTTACGTATGTGGGAATATTTATTTTACTGCAGTCTACAAATAATATGCTTATCTATGATCATTTATATTTTTCAGAATTAGACTTATATAATAGTATATTCAATCGCATATTGAGTTATATCATCGTTCTTTGCATGAAGTCATAAAGTTTACTTCACAAGTCTTGAAAACACAGAGGTATCGGGTTTCTAATTATTAAGACCGTATTGACAGGGCTGCAAATTAATTTTAGCAACAGTAAAAGATTTTAGGACCTTTTTAGTCTAGCCGCCTATCAAATTGTATTTTTTAGTATATTGTATGATATACATTTGATTTATTTCAATATACGGGCGAGATGATTGTGATTAAATGATTTAAACTTCTTTGGACGAGTGATGTATTTAATTTTATACGCCGTAAATAGGTTTATCCTTCGAAGTAGTCAATCGACCATGAATGCGCTTTGATAATTCCCATCTCTAATCTTTTATTCTCGATCTCCATTGTCCAAAGAAGTTTGGATCTTGAAATAACTTATTAGTTTTTAGTATCAAATGTTTTTTTGCTAATAAAAGGATAAACTAATAATTTGGTTAGGCTACAAGCTGAGGGTTAGTAGTTAGTAGTATCAATCAAGGCAGCCTTAAAAGGCAGAAAATTGCATTGCAAGATACAATCTATATCTTTTATGACGATTATTTGCTTATACTTCCACGTATCAATATCCATTTGTTGCAGTGTCCAAACTGAAATCAATACGCCCTGGTTTATGTCGCGGAGTGAATCTTGTTAGGCACATTTCCACGTTGTCATCATAATTCCACTAATCAAATCCAACAAAAAAGTCACAAAATTTAAAACTACAAAATTTTTTACGTAATAAGAAAGCGTTATAACATTTTGTAAGACTTAAGGTAAGGCCTTTTTCTCATAATTACATATATTTGAATAAATACTTACGATCTAGCATAGTTACGGCCCTGACTGAATCTACTTGTGTGAATTCAAAATCAGAATGCAAGTAAAGTGTGCATAAATAGTCAAGTGTTTGAACTTGTTTTGTTTAAACTGCCCAAGTTGCACAGAGAAATTGACTTTTGTAGTTGTTATAATCAATAACACATACAATACCCATTATTATTAGTGGGTCATTAACTTACATATAATATTAGGCACACAACAAATCGTAGTTCATTAGAAAGAGTGGAAACATATTTTGTGATTCTTTTGGCGACAGATATACACGTTACGTACGAAGACGAAGGCAGACAAGACTCTCAAATTCGCACTTAAACACGAAAATATAGAGAAAGGCAGCTTTAAATTGGTAAGTACAACGTTAACTTTGTGAAATGAGAATAACTAACTAATTAATTACTATTAATTACTTAATAACTTAATGAACATGGTTGGGCAAGAATAATTACACCTAGCTTTATTGTACTGTCTGTAGTGATTATTGTTAATAAATATTAGGAGTGTGGCAAACTGCAAATCTCGCTCTTTATTCAATAATAATCCTTTACTTCATCATTAATTCATCCTTAATAACTTTCAAGGAGTATCCAATGAGATTTTAAATGATCATAATTTGATTCCTTGTTTAGAGAAAGGGTTGTTATTCATGATAAGACTCTATATAAGAAACTGTTTAACATTTTCTGATTTTCACACTGTTAACCAGCAAGGATGTTTAATTTATTTACCCATTTAATTCATACTTTATACTAATTAACATTTCAGAAACAATGTCGTCTACTTTTACTGTTTGCATTATAATGCTAACGGGAAAGAAAACCAAAATTGAAGTCAATGAAAGTTGGTCGGTGAAGCAATTGAAAATGGAGTTTGCCAAGTACGAGATTGGAGTTACTTATGACACGGTGAAGTTCATTTACCAAGCAAGACACATGAAGGATGACAAGATTCTTAATGACTACAAATTAAAAGCAGGTATGGTAATCAATGTGCTTCAATATCAATTCATTGCATATGATAACTGATTTCATTTTTTGTTGAAGACTCGGTTATTCAAGCTGCAGTCCGCAGTGTAGGAGGATGAGAAAAATCAACAAGGAAGTCGTTTGTGAAATATCTCAATCATTTCTGTTTCCGAAACGGAGTTTCAATTTTCTTTAACTATTATAAATTATTGTAAAAATATTTCATCAGCTAAAAATAAACGGCCATTTGGTAAATACGTATTAAATATTAATATGCAAAAATAAGCAAGATACATTTTGTCGCCATTTGTAAGCATTATTTCTTCAATTTAGATATGTTTATAAAACTTCATGGGAGTACAAAAACAGTTTGAAACTACGTTTGTGGACGGTTTACACGTGACGTTTCCATTTGCAGCTAAATACGATGAGACGTGCATATTCTCATTTATATAAACACCCAACGATCTCGAAGTTTAAACAACAGGCTAGATGGCTACTGGGTGCATTTATTATATAGGATAAGATTGTATAAAATCTTTCATGACAGATTTTAATGCAGAAGCACTACAAAGTAGAAATAAATGCTGAGTCCATGAAGTATTTTCACTTATAAAATGTCACAAATGATGTATAACATATTTTGTGTTATCAGCCCCGATTTTTACCAAAATTGACTAAAAGTTCGTCAAATGTACAGTTAGCATCAAACATTGTAGTTAAGAATTATTGTATTGACGAAAACACAAAGCAAATATGCTTCCGTTGGCTTTGCTTTAATAACTTATAGTAACAATTAAAGTTTAATGGTTAGCCCGAAAGCTTTGAAAGCTTTGACTACTGAGAATAGATAAAATTAACATTTTAGGAGAATTGTATTTCTTCCTGGTAAACTACCAGTCTACCCTTCCTACATTATGTAATTACATGAGATCGGGTCTCATTTATCTAATGGAATATGTTAACTCTTTTAGTCTTTTAAAATAATAGTCGATAATATACCTAATACGATTGTGTCAAAAGGTATATTCTTTTAATATTGGATGGTTTAATTTTTAAACTTAATGTATTAGGTAGGGTATTTAATTCACTTAATGAGTTATAAACATAATAACCCTTTTCAGATCACCAGTGTAAAGTGACAATACGTTTTTGGTTTTAGCTAATTGTAGATTATGAAGCAATACCCAATTTAATTAGTACCTCTGTTTTACCTGTTCATATTTTTTAGCTCAGTTGAGGAAGCAAGCTTTTAGAACCGCACTGTCTGTCGTCTGTCCACCAGCACTAAATTTTGAACGTAACCAAGAAAGCTGACCAATCTTGCCAATTAGTAGGTACACATACCATTAGTAATTAGGTAAATGATTCAATAACTCTTTAGTTGATTTCTCGTCCCTTATTTCATTTTTGGTTATGGATAAAATGTATTTATATAAAAATGGTATTTAGTCCTGGATGAGCTTGGATAAGTGTATTAAATAGAAACGGACAAAATCTCTTGTAATTAAATTTCCATTCGTTTTATGCTGTTTGACACAATTTTTTAGTAAATGTGAAATGCCTGTGAGAAATTATAAATACGATGCCTTATTAAATCGACTAAGCGATACAACTTTCCCCTGCCCTGTCTCCACATGACTTTCACCAACACATCTAAGTCCTATCCATAGTTTAAAAAAATATACTCTATCCGTATACCTACGTGCGTTTACTTGTGTCATCTCCAAATCTCACGACGTAGTTAGAAATAAGCTGGAATTGAGTACTTAAGCAGTAAAGCATATTAAAATAATCAGTTAATTAAGCTAAATGCAAATGATTCCATTTTCACTACAAATAGCAATTTTTATATCATATTAACAATCGCCAGGTGCAACAAATCCATTTTAAAAGACTTGGAAGATTCCTACTTCATTGTAAGTAAAGTATGTGGATCGCAATTATTTTTATTTTATGGGGATTAATTTGGTCGTCGACTTTGATGTGCATACAGATATATACAATTTCTAAGCTACTTATTTCAGTTATTTTCCAGTCTTCGTATTTATTTTTTTGAGAATCTAAATTCTAGTTTCTAGATATCGTAATATGGTTAAATGTAAGCCAGTAATCGAAAATATCTGAATGAATTATATATCTGACGTCGTATTTAACCATTCTGTTTTATTTATGTATTTTGCCCTGGTATACTATCTATATTAAATGAAATTTAGCCAACCTCGGCTGAGACAAACGCACGAAAGAAAGGATTACAAAGTTATTTTATTTAGATTACCATATACTTTAATTACAATTTAGTAATTCATGTTTACAGACATGGAATGAGTATAAATTAGCTACAGCAAAGCAACATAAACACGCAAACAACAGTTAAGTATTTAACGCATAGCACTATTATCAGGCACGTTTCCACGAATTTTACACAAGGAGCGGCACACCAAAACACATTGTTAAAATAATGACATATTCACGCAATTGTTTTAGGGTTTTAAGCCTTTTGGACAAAGTATTTCCATTTTCTCGTAATTTTGATAGCCTAGGGTTCTCTACAAAAACGTACATGTATATTATTACATACATTAATGGTAATAACCGTGAGATTGCATAATGTGAATACACTAGTAGTGACTGTAGCTGTAATGATAGACTAAGATTAGATTAAGATAAATTAGGGTATATTCGTAGGGTAGGGCCAAACCTTAAAATGGGGCCTTTTAGTCTGGCGGACATTTTTAAAGCGATGCACTGATGCACCCTACCCTTAATAGTATATGTATTACAGGTTACAAGGTGCAGCAACATAACAATACATTTTTTTCCTCTTGAAATACTACATTTCCTCTAACTTAAAGCAATGTTATGTAATAGTCTGTAAAACAAAGAAATAAACTAAGCCAGAGATTTTTTACATCAAAAAAATTCTAAGATTACTAAAATGATAGACAAACCTAAAGAAGCAAATTGCAAGAGTTTCAAATAATAAGTAATTGTTGGTAATCACGTATACTGTGAGACTGTAATAATCTAAACACACTATTTTTTATAATAGTAGATGTGACAGTTGTAACACTATACTGCAGAAAAAGCATCCATTGGCTATTTGCCGGTACAGTTACTTAAAGGGTGGCTTATTAGCGATTCACCCTGCCCTTATTATTAGCGTGCAACACCAATACATTTTGTTCCTCTTGAAATACATCTTCTGCAACTTAAAGCAACACTACTTAATAGTCTGTAAACCAAAGAAATAAACATGGCCCGTGAGTTTTTACATGACAAAAACTCTAAGATAATTACAATGACAGAGACACCTAAGCAAATTGCAAGAGTTTCAAATAATGCCACAATTCTTTCAGATAATCTTAATTTAGTAGGCAATTTTTTAAGTGAAGAGAGAATTTCTATTTGAACATCTACTGTATAATCCATTGTGTATCTTAAAAAATCGGACATCATATTTTGTATTCCAGTTTGACAATATATTTGGGAAAATTGGCTAAAATCAGCAGCAAAGCAATTTTCGAACTTGACGGAAACTCTTTCAATTAAGGCAGGTTCCTTTGCTACATTCATCATTGATTTTTGGTATTTTTCAGGTAAAATATGTGTCCCTCTCTCACATAAATCGACTTGATATTTTAATGCATAAAACACAAGCTTCATTTTAGGTTCAATACGAATGGACCAGGCATAGTTAAGGATATACGATAAATCAGGTACATGAAGCAGATTATAAAATATGACGTCAGGTATAAATTCTGCGAGTTGCAATGCATTGTATATTTCATACTTTGAGTTTGAAATTAGGAGTGGCTTCACTATGTTGTACAATTCTCGAATATGCTGTATCCACCAAGACTTTGGAAATCTTTTTACATTCGCAAAGTATACAGTGGAGTTTAATTTGCCAAGTAAATTATGCTTCCTCAAAATCATATAGTCAAAACTGTTTTCGTCAATAGTTTTAGATTTACTGTTTGGCGATAGTTGGTGAATGTATTTAAAACCGTTAGCCAAAACTTCTTTTAAGTCATTCATGACAGTTACTTTAGGAACAGCAATTTGCTCTCTTTGCACACAACTTTCAAAAAATAGATTTAATAGCATAAATACAACCACAAAGAGGAAAATGACAGAAGAACGATGTTTTAGTTTTTGATATTGCCGAACGACAATCGAAAATGCAAGAAAAAAGTACGTAAATCTAGAAGTTAGTTTTCCTTGACGAAGAAATTCTGCAGCAAACAAAAAGACAACAAGAAATAAATATACTATTAGCAGTAATACCCAAGTAGAGACATCAAAGATTATTGTCATTGACGATCCAAACGACGTTTCTACAAATATTTTGGGCATCATGTAAACGGAAAGGAAAACTCTATCAAACAAGTAAAACAATGTCGATCCTGGTTTCAGAGGCTTTCTGATGACAAATTCGTAAACTATTCCCCCACAAACGGATTTAGCTTCAGGATACGGTTTACCAATTTGAGGAGTGAAATTAAAATGACTGGCGAACACTGAGACAAACAATTGGCTTTTATCACAGAGATAACTTCCACCCAACTGCCTATGTCTGAAATATTTGAATGGGTTCAAGGAAAATGATTTGTGAATTGATGAAAATTCGCATTTATCATTAGACTCGACATAAAAGTTTTGGTCGTAAAGATTCGGATGACGTACAGTTTCGAAATTACGATGCTGCCACCAATTTCCTGTTACAGGGTGGTGAATGTTACCATAATACAGTTCCGTCATGATTTGTCCTTCATTCTGCTTCGATGGCCCCACAAAGAATAAATGAGTGCTGAATTGGATCACATATGCAGACAAAAGTTGTAACTTGTCAAAATTTTTCAAAATCACAACAAAAAAGTTTTCTTTCTTGTATCCCCCAAGTGCCGTCAATTCGTCATTCAACTGACTTCCTTTTCTAGGTTCAACTATGAAGGTGACGGAGCATTTCTGTATCAAGTACGTCGCTTCATTTTTATCTATCGTCCTCGTGTAGATATTCCAAGATTGCAGATGTTGATTTTTGAAGATCAAACTATCGATTTGGACTGACAATCGTTTCTTTTCATTTTGACTCTTGCTTGGGTGAATGATTAAATTAAATCCACAGTCTTTGTAAATACTCATGTCAGGGCTAAATATATTTTCTGCCGTACAGTCATAAGCTAAATTAAGACAAAATGACACAGCAAGGACTGTTCCAAAATATTTATACATATTGATTTCAAAAATGAACTTGTTTAAAACTTTCAAAGAACGAAGCCTAACAATCGTTTTTCTCTACAGAAGAAAAACAGTTTATTTCACAAATTTAGTCGTTTTTTGTCAAATATGTGATTTCAATTATCTTTAATTCAATTTAAATTCAATTTAATAAAATTTACTAAATCAGTTTAAATTTACCAAAATCATTTTACTAAGGAATTTAGTTTTGCTAATATGTTTTCTTCTCTAAGCTGAGTAAATTCTTATGACATTTGTACACCACTTCACATGGGATGCCTGTTTGTCACACACTGTCACTCTCCCGTTCCAAAAATACACGTATGGTTGTTTCAATAGTTTCAAACATTTTAGCCATGACATCTATATAATAATAGACGAGTAAATCGTACAAACGTTGTCCAATGTCTTTCAATTTTACAATGGCTGTACGATGCACTCTCTCATTAAAAAATCTCTAGAGTCGATTTTCAAAATACTGCTTTCACATAAATCTTTCTATTCGTTTTAAATATTAAGATACCAACATGTAATGAATAAGGGAGAAAGCATTTGGTTTTAACATTTCACATCCTTAAATAATTTAAAAAAAGTTAATCTTAAATATGATAAGAGCAACTCATAGCTTGGAAGTGCCTTATTTGTGAGTTTGGACCGTTGATGATTTGTACAAACAATATTCTTACGTTGAAGGACAAATGATTTGAAATTAAGTACTTTTTAAATCAATCAATGCTTAAATAATAATAATAATTAAAATCTACGACAGAGCTTATATCCATTGATAAGCAGTAATTTCAAAAAAACATTTTAAAGTAGTGAGTAGTGAAAGCTGTGAGCTTTCTCTACTATCAGAAAAAATAATTCATACGTATATAAAAGCACTTCCTGCGGTCGGGACTTGTTTCTAGTGTTAAACATTAATAAAAAGCTGTCCATATTCATCAGCACTAAAATTAAGTAGCCAACCTTACATATGTATCCCAATACGTAGAAGGGTAATTTATAATTTATTATATAAGCACAATAAGCAGTTGAAATAATGGAAAATAATGAATTGGTTATACTACCAACTATTTTAGCATAAAACTGTAACGCCCTAATATGGCTTTTTGTTTTTGTCCAATGTAAAAATGTTTTACTTAAGATAATAGAACATTAATAATGTATACTTATTTAATCTGAATTATTAGGTACATTGTATGGGATGTACTGCCTCACTACAGAGTGATAGTACTGGGCGCAGGCTTTATTTACGGTCCCATTGCCAGCTCATTCTACACTTACATTAATGTTGTTAATTAATGCACAAGAATCCTAAAGGCTGCCATTACAGGTGATTGTCTGAGGGACTTTTATGGAAATCAACGAACCCCACACAGATCTAGGTATTGTAAAACTAAACTATCTTGGGGTATCTTGAAGGTGAGGTATCCATAATATTGCCATTGTTGTTCCTGATTAATGCTTAACCATCGACTATCCCCTCAACTTATGGAATTCAAACACTTGCCTTAAAAGCCCTTGACTATTTCACCCAGCCAAAATTCGAACTGGCAGTGGAAGTGCATATTGGTAAGATCAAACGACTATCCATTCCACAAAACCAAAGTGGCTGGATAGCTTATAAGGTAATTAATTGCCAAATTATGGATTTATAAGCAGATTATTGAAAAATGAATTCTAATCCTGATATCCTTTTCAAAATACATATTTGTAATACAAATTCATAGGGATAGAATAAAAAGATATCAAAATACTGCCGATGGGGATTTTATTGACGTAGAAATGATGATATGGCGTAAAAAGTCCTAAGAAGATTGAGGGAGAGGACGTTTAGTAATAAAAATTCTTATTACAACAGATTTCATTTAAGGTAGAAGGGCAATAGAGTAGCTATTCCATCTAGATATCTAGGATAGAAGTACAAACTATTGGATTCCAAATTTTAATGCAGATACACTAGAAAGCAAAGCAAAACTGAGCACATGAAGTATGTTCACTTATATAATGTCATATAGAAGAAGTATGACACATTTCGTCCTATCCGGCCCGATTTTAACAAAATTGACTAAAAGTTTAACACATTGCTTATGTCAAATCTATAGTTAATATCAAGCATGTTGACGAAATAGCAAAGCACTTATGAGATTGTGTAAGCTCACTTCTTTCGGCTTTGCTTTAATAACTTATGGTGATAATTAAAGTTTAATGGTTAGCAAGAAACGTTTGCGAGCGTTGTGTAAGGCCTGTGCACACACACACGACCCACAGCCCTTACCACCCACTTCCAAACCATCCTAATCACACATTCTATATTATTCCACACATCCTCCTTGGACAATCAGTCTCTCTTCTACCTCCGAGTCCACTACAAGTCCTCTCCTACTATTTCCTCTCACCATTCGATCTCTCCCAACTACGATACGAATACAATAAATATCTATCCTCGCTAACAAACCACTTGTATCCCAGAGTTAACTTCAGTCATTTGGCATTTACCTTCACATCTCTCCCACAAACGAGCTAATAGAATACACATAAGATAGTAGAGTGAACCAGGTCGGGTCTACTTGCCTTGGATCTTCCGATTCTTGGAAGTCTGACCTCACATTTGTTGCCGAAACCCGAGATTCTGAAACTCGGGAAGCTAAAAAATTTTTAGATTTCGTCAAATTTTTTTTAAAAGTCATTTTCCTTTAACATTACATTATTTAATCTATAAAAATTTGAGTTTTCGCCACATTTGCTGCAGAAAAACGAGTATTATAGCACACCGATGTCCAGATTAACTGTTCTAGCAATTAGCTATATCCACATTTGATGACGGGAACCAAGAAATTAATCGTCTAGCTACAGTTGCTGCAGACGAGAGAAGAAAACTGAGAAGACGTTTTTTTCTAACCGGCTTGGGAAAAAGCGGGCAGAAGAAGATTGGAGACAAAGGAACCGACACCAGCAATAATTGAGCAGTACACAGTGAGAGGAGACCAGAAACTTTACCTGAGGGGAAAGGACGTTCAAAGCTTTAGGTGTCTGATAACTTTCGTAAGGTTTACCGTATCGTTTCAATAATTTTATTTCATCCAGAACTCGTATTAATCATATTATTTTGAAGAAATTGCAGAGAAACCAGAGTTCAAGCGACGTAGATGAATTTAGAGAATTGAGATATCTGTAATTGAAAGCGAACTTTACAGATAAAGAGAAGTTATTTTAAGTTTGCTAAGAATATTGATCTATTTTATTTTGAAGTTGAATTTAATTTTCAAGTATTTAAGAAATATTCAGTTTGTCAGTTTCATTTTGTTTGAATTGCTGCCGTTTGAATGGTAGTAAAATTCAAAACGGCAGGAGAGGCAGAGGCCGTTTTAAATTTTAGATGAAGTAATATTTAAAACGGCAGGAGAGGCAGTAAGAGATATGTAAACGTAGTGAAGGTGACTCGGAGGGGCGATAGAAGACTCACAATTGGCTATGTAGAGTCACAATTGGTCATGGTAGACTCACAATTGGATATGGGCAGAAGTAAATTCATTTAATTGATTTATATTTTCATTTCAGTAAAGTAAAGCCCAAGTAAATTTTAGTAGTAAATTCAAAATTTTAAGTTTTAGAAATGATGGAATAGTTTGAAGTTCTATTTCACAGAGTAGAAGATGAATAATGCGTTATTCATAGTAACAGTAGCTAAGAGTATAAGCGAGAAGAAAATCTGAATGGTGGACAACAAAAGGCAATAATGCGGGCACACAGAGTAAACTGGTGTAGCAGCCTATTTTTACATACAAGTAGAGATCCAGCCCAAGTCCAACAGAGAAGAAACAGATTTTATAGTTTACTTGAATGTAATATTTTAGCTACTAGGTGATGACATTCAATCATCACGAGAAGGCACAAAGTTTTATTGAATTGAGGGTGCAAGTAGAGTATAGTGCAAAAAAATATGAGTTCTGTATGAATTGAGACACGGACAAATAGCACACAGGTATTCAGAAGGCGAAAGAAGAAGAGTTCCAGCCCTACATACGAGTAATGACTTACAATCATCACGAGTATACACCAGGTACCATTGAGTTGAAGGTGTAAGAAGAATATTACGATGCGACAAGTTCTATATGTTGAGATATGGACAAGTAGCATTCGGGTATTGGTATTGGACGAAGGTGCTAGAAGATCCGTAAAAGTAGTTATAGACAACTAGCACACGGGTAATGAAAACGGGCATGAGAGTGGAATTTCTTATTGAATACATTTATGTTGTGATTGATGTGAGAATGGTGCTAAAAGATTTGTATCGTATTTACAGACAAATTGCACAGAAGTATGAATGTTGAGTATGCAGTACTGAAAGTTCTGTTAAATACAGCGAATAGTACATTGAGTGAATGTAGAA
The DNA here is from genome assembly GCA_020055645.1 of Tomocerus qinae. Classification (NCBI taxonomy): domain Eukaryota; kingdom Metazoa; phylum Arthropoda; class Collembola; order Entomobryomorpha; family Tomoceridae; genus Tomocerus; species Tomocerus qinae. Next base: position 36,560,283 of record CM034546.1, on the reverse strand, counting down.
GAGTATTAAACAATTATTCAAGCGTTTGTAGCTGAGGTTACAGACAAAGAATAATTTTAGATACTAAGGCATGCTATATTTTAATATAATATTAAGTCACAGTTCCGACAAATGAAAATGCGGTCGTGACAATATAGTTATGTTAATAAGTTATGGTAATTAAGTATATTCGTCTGTTGAACTATGAAGAGTATTAGCATAAAATGAGTAATGGCTAAGTTAAGATAAAAATAATAAAAGTCATTGAATTGGCTAGTGTACGAGTACACTTAATGATAACTAAGGTATGGTAGTTACAGTGAGAAAAGAAGAATAGGAATAGTATGAATACGGGTGATGGAATTGAAAGAAAGATTAGTTTGAGAATTGTTGAAAAGAAAGAATATGAATTTGTTTGAAGATAAGGAAATGAGGGTGTAGGTGAATACACTCGAATAGTCTACGGACATTGGATAGTTGAGAATTGAACGATAATGAGCGTAGTTAGGTATTTTGGGTTGAATTTTGTTTAAATATTATTTAAATCACTATACGGATACATAAGGCGTAGGAATTCAGAAGTTGAATAGATTAGTCTAAAAGTTTTGGGAAGGCAGAATATTCAAGCGTTATTACAAAGCAACATCGTTAAACAATCTCTTCATGCACCTTAGGAACTGATCACTCTTAGCATGTGTGTATTATAGATATCCAAAAGTACGAAGTAATTATTCTTGATACTGCACAGAGAGAGAAATTTAGACAATGGGAAATGTAAACTACTTATCTAGAAATGGCTAATGCAAATCTAACAAGCATAACTAAAGATGAATAAATTATTTAATGAACTAGCAGGGAAGGAATTAGTAGAAAAGCCAAGTCAGTACGCATTTGTAACGCAAAGCAGAATCATCTCTTTAGTTCAAAAAGTTTAAGTTCGTAACCAGAAATGTCAGACGGGTGGCCGGAGGACATGGAATTAGATCCAATCCAGGATGTAACAAAGAAGGTATAGTCGACATATTTTCAGTTTGTTACATTTAGTCTTTCATTTTCTGGGGTAAAGTAAATTGGGGGAAATTCATTTCAATAATTTTATTCTACCACAATTCATTTTGGGATATAACCATTTTTTTCAAGGAAAATAAAGTAAAGTAAAGAAGAATTGAGATACCATTAAGTAAATGTAAAGGAACGCGACATAACGTAGGTCAGACATGTTGTCATCAATGACAAAACTTCATGAGCATTTTTTTTGATTAGCTAAAGTACGCACAGATGACACCACACTTCTGTGATAGCATGGGCTGGGCACCGTTACTTACGGACAAAATCGTGCATTTCTGTATGGCTCACAATTGGGAAAACCTATCCGCCCCAAACAGGAAATACAGATGGTGGAGAGAGCAGATTATCGTGTTTGGGTACAGAAATCCGAATTTTGAAATTGATGCTGATGAAAACGCAGTTTATTGCCGTCACTTTAGTGGCAGGAAAGATAGGGACATATCCTATTCGTATGAGGCATTGTATACCATCTTGTCACATCAACACATGCAATAAAGGGCACTTTACATTGAAATATATATGGGAGGTTAGAGTGTTTAGCATAAATCATTTACGTAGTATCATTATAGCATATAACCTTTTAGTGTATAGCGATAAAAATAGATATAAGTATACCATTTCTCTGGCATATCAAAAAGACTTACCACTTAGTGTCTACAACAGCAAGAATATAACATTAAGAGTAGATTATATAAGTTAAGGAAATATTTTTAAGGTACTTATAAGCTTGATTTACTAGTTGCTATACCTTACAGACATAACTTTATGCATGGGCATTATATGGAATTAATGTCTAGTGAAACCAGTACACTTGGGACATAAGTTACCAGGAATCACACAGCACTAAAAATCGCACTACTTCAAAAATGAAAAATCGCACTATGCTGAAAAATCGCACTACTTGGTAACATAAAGCGCACTACTTAAGAAGCAGAAATCGCACTATACCAAGAAATCGCACTACTAAAAACCGAAAAGGCAGACTAGGCGAGAAGCAAAATCGCACTATACCAAAAGCCCACGTAAACAATCCAGGGAACAGCACTATACAGTTAGCAGTACATACAGCAAGGATATAAAAAGGTATCAGGGTATACAAATAGAAATATCAGATATGGCTACAAAGTTAGTCATGCTATGGAGACACAATATCAGGACGTGATATAAGTACACAACAACATCTCCAAACCACCGGCATGGACGAATCCGGACGTTAAACAGGAAGAGAACATAGAGAGGATACCTCCTGCAAAAATAAGAGAACACATTAGCATAAATTTTCGAAACCAGTAATCATTTTTATTGGATATAGCACAATAGTATATCATTAGTACTATCCATGGAATTTACGGACGTGAGCACTCAAGTACTTACGCCTCTTGAAACGTTGTCCACACATCTCACACATGCAATCGTCTGGAATATGCATTGACTGATGCTCAGATCGACGGAACCTGCAGCATACGTGTATTCCTATGTATTCAGGATAAAGGTATTAATATATTGTCTATCGCAGGGTACTAACAAAGTTAATAGACGAACTATACTCCACTCACCACAAAATACACAGACATGGAAACTCATGTCACATCCAGGCCGATGCCAAGGTTTCTTAACTTTGCCCACAATAGCAATCGGAGCAACACTTGACGGGACAACAGGAAGAGAGTGGACAGACGGAAGTATGGGAGGACGAGTATAGGTTGGGCGTACAGGACGGTCTAATGGTGTAAAAACCTGGCTGGCTGTCTGCAATCTTGGGTTCGAATCCTAAGAGCGCCTCAGGTTGTGTGTTAGTTAGTCTGGAATTGGGAGAAGCTATCTTTGCCGTATATTCGTTATTAGCATTGATTTGCCTATCTTGGTGACAAAATATGACTATCTTTCCTTACCCTGTCTGCAGTGTGCAGATTGCTCTCTTGGTTAGGTGTACACTACGAGTTTACCTAGTGATATACTGGACTGAGGAGCACATGCGAAGGGATGCGGGAGGTTGCGATGACTGTCACACCTAATGTGGTCAGCTCACCTAACCTTGCCACCTAAGCACAGATAGGTAGAGTACGGGACTGTGTAGGGCTGTACCACATAATGGTTCAGTACCCCTCACCAAAGTCTCTTCGTGTAAGTCTGTACACTCAGTAAAGTTGTCCGGGAGTCACTGCAAGTAAGCCACCCCAGGCTTGAGCGGTAGCATAGCTCTACTACTATAGTAGATGCTGTGCTCTCCCCCTAACACACACACACATGGGAGGACGAGAATCAGATGGGGGTCCACTGAATCCTGATGCACGACACCGGCCAGTACCAAAGCAAGTTCTACAAGGAACCGTCGGAGGACCGGGTCGAGCAAGAGGCAACGGAGCGGGTAAAATTAGGGGAGCGAGGCGTATACCACGACTAGCAGCAAACGCCGCAGCATCGGAAGCAGCTACAGTCGGAGCAGCTCCACCACACACATAACCTCCTCGCTTGGGAAGAACTTTCTTTCGTAGACGCTTCTTCAAGCTAGCAAAGGTCGTAGTGGCAACCTCCTGATTGACAGGACGAGGGACAGCCTTTCCTATGGCCATGAGGGATCGGCTACTGCAGGGTAACTCCTCATCGACACTGTGACCTACTGAAGAAGCAGAAGGCACAGAGAACGCCGAAGTGGTAGGACAAACTTTCTTCTTAGAAGATTTGGGAAGCCGCTTCTTCACCACACGTGTCTTCTTAGCGACTACTACGGGTTTACTGACCTTCTTTTGCAATGCTTCAACTGATGGTTTCGGGATACCACCAGTACTCTTTCGGGCAACAGACCGAATATGAGGGACAGTAACATCATCTCTACGGTAAACTATAGGAGGCAGAAAGTAAGAAATATAATAGAATATATTAACATAGAACGTTTTAAGAACGAAAAGACAATTATTAACATGAGACTATCTAGAAAACCTACCACCAACGGTAACCGGGTTCATACGGGTCAAGTGAATCTCCACGTTGACCAGACGGACAGTCGGAGCCACCATTTCAACCAAAGGGGTTGGTAGCAACATCTGTTCAACAGGAACGATACTAGAAGCTGGAAACAAAATAATGTACATAAATGGGCTTAGAACGTAGACGAAGCCAATATGTGACTTACAGGAAAATACAAGGAAAGGGGAAAAGGGCGCGCAACTAGAAAGGGTCCCTATGGGTGAGAAACACCGGAAAGAAGGATTCTAAAATCACTTACGAGAGATTTCCGAATGTCCTCGGGAGGTATTGGGTCCCTGTGGCACGATATCTGCTGCCACCTCCCCAACTCCAACATGCTCAACACATGGCACATCCATTTATCTGTTATTATACAGAAATTATTTAGAATGCATGTTTCCCAAAAATACACTAAAACCCCATAAAATTAATGAAATTAATGTTGTTTTAATTTGTACTTACATGAGACAGCTGGTACTACTTGAAATTCGGGTTCAAATTCCACAAAATCCGGGTTGAGAAGTCGTTTTCGGTTTATTCCAGCACAAGCAACACAGCAGAACAACTAACCCTTTGACTCCACACTGAAGTTTAAACTTTACCACCAAGAACAAGCAGAACGGAGAAGTAACCCACGCCTAACCATACGAACGAAAAAGGCTAATTCAGCATACCGCAGAGTATACCCGAAAGTATACTAACGGTTAGTATAGAGTGGCATAGTACACATTTATATTAACTAAGCCACATAAACTTCTTCAATTAGGACGACAGTTATGTAACTCACAATAAATACTACTTATAGTTACAGTAATGACTAGAATTATCAGTGTAAAAATTTAATTTAATTATGTATACAGTTATTTAAGTTGATATATATTTGGAAAACCATTTCAAAATTATTATTAATTGATGAATATTATATTTAGTGTTAGCAGAGCAAGAGGATAATGATATTTGTAAGGATATGAAATTGTAAAAGCATTTAATGATTCTATGAAAATTTTAATGATCATGATATATTGTACATGTATGAATTTATGTTTATAATGTTGGTGATCCTTTTTCCTTTAACCCTTCACCCGCAACCCTTTATTTACCACGGCAGGAGGATGTAAGGCCTGTGCACACACACACGACCCACAGCCCTTACCACCCACTTCCAAACCATCCTTATCACACATTCTATATTATTCCACACATCCTCCTTGGACAATCAGTCTCTCTTCTACCTCCGAGTCCACTACAAGTCCTCTCCTACTATTTCCTCTCACCATTCGATCTCTCCCAACTACGATACGAATACAATAAATATCTATCCTCGCTAACAAACCACTTGTATCCCAGAGTTAACTTCAGTCATTTGGCATTTACCTTCACATCTCTCCCACAAACGAGCTAATAGAATACACATAAGATAGTAGAGTGAACCAGGTCGGGTCTACTTGCCTTGGATCTTCCGATTCTTGGAAGTCTGACCTCACAGTTGATTACTCAGAATATATCTTACATTTTAGGAGAATTGTTTTCCTTCATGGTAAACTTCAGTCTTCTCTATCTACATTATGTAATTACTTGAGAACGGGTCCCATTAACCTAATGAAATGTATCAAGAAATATTTGCGAGCGCTGACTACTGAGAACATAAAACTAACATTTTAAGAGAATTGTTTTTCTTCGTGGTAAACTTTAGTCTTCCCTATCTACATTAGGCGATTATAGGAGAGCGTGTCCTCTTTACCTAATGAAATAATTTACTCTTTACAATAGCAATATTTAATATACATATGTTTGTGTCAAAATGTATATTTGAATGCTTTCAGACTTGGATGGTTTAATTTTTAAACTTAATGTATGTATTACGGTAATTCTCTTAATGAATTACAAGCATAATAAATATCCATTTTCAGATTTTCAGTGTAAAGTGGCAATATCCATTTATAGCGGATTGTATTGTATAGCAACCCATTTTACGTGGGGGCATTTCTCTCTTGTATTTAAAGGACTTCACATTTCCATTTGTAGATGAATTCTGGTATAGCAGAGTTAAAAATTGTCTGCATCGGTATACCTATATAAGTGCGTGTAATTGTATGGTCTCCATATTCGCCAAATTTTAACAACTTAGTTAGAAATAACCTGGATTTGGCATTTAGACATTAAAGCGATAAAAAATATTATTCAATTAAATTGTTGTCAGATAATCCCATTTACACTATAATGAATTATTAATAAGGCAAAAGAAACACATTTTATATCATCTTAACAATCGTCAGGTGCAAAAATGCATTGCACAAGTCTAGCAAGATATTTACTGTAAGTGGGAATTAAGATGGTTTATGATAGAGGTGGATGCAAATTTACGTAGTTGCTAAACCACTTATTTCCTAGTCAGCTATTTTCGTCAGAAAGCAAATTGTGACGTCTGTATATAGTTATACGTTATTGTAGGTAAGAAAATGCCTGCATGAATTTAAATCTGACGTCGTATTTAGCCATTCTATTTTCTTTATGTATTTTGCCCTTCGTCTACTATATACAGATGTAAATGAAATTAAGTTAACCTCGACTGAGTAAAACGCACGAATGGAAGGATTTCAATGTATTTTATTTAGATTGACATATACTTTAATTACAAGTTGGTAATTCGTGTTTAAAGACATGGCATTAGTGAAAATTAACTTGCAGCATAACATCATGAACAGGCAAGAAAGATTTAAAATTTTCGCCTAGCACATATTTTCAGGCAGGTATCCAGCATTTGAAAAAGGGGCACAAAAACCATATTGTTAAAATAACACATTCGCCCAATTTTTTGGGATTTTTAAACTTTTCGGCAAAATATTTCCCTTTTTCTCAGAATTTAGGGGGCCCATGCCCCCTGGGCCTCCCTCTAATATGTTGATACATATGATTACATACTTTAATGTAAATAATAACTTTAGATACATAAGACACATTAAACTGTGAGACTGTAATAATCTAAACATACTATCTTTAGTAGCAACTGTAACACTACACTGCAGAAAAAGCATTAGGGTTTTCACTTATTCGTTACACAGGTTACATCGGATTACATGTTACTGAGCTTACTTCTCTTGTAAACCGAGTAACGTTTATGATGTAAGCTCTCAGCCTTTCCAATGTCAAAATCAAGTAAACCGAAACCACGCCGAAAGGCATGTTTTTCGGCGTACTTGACTTACATCTACAAGAAAACGCAACATATAGGTTGACTTATTGACCAAATGAGAGCGTAAATTCAAAATTCATACTTCTTTCACATGTTTTGGAAGGCATTTTTTATCTTATTTTAATAGTAACTGTAAGATAAGACTTGCAAAAAAGAAGCGCTCATTTATTGCCCGCCTTATATGTTTTTATTTAGCTTTTGGGAGATGTAAGGCCAGTAGCTATAACCTTGTAACGAATAAGTGAAAAACCCTATTGATTGGCTATTTTATGGTACATTAACTTACAGGTGCATTATTATTATTATTATTATTAGCGACGCACCCTTCTCGTATTAGTATACTTGATATCTCTATTACGGTAGTATCTAAACCACCCTATTCAATTATTTCCTAGTCGTAATCATAAAGTTCTTGAGAATTTAAATTGTGACGTCTCTAGATATTACAGCATAAGTAAATGTAGGGAAGAATTAGAAACTGCAGGGAAGAAATAGAAAATGCCTGTATGAATTATTTATCTGTCTTCGTACTAAGCCATTCTGTTTTATTAATGTATTTTGCCGTTGTATGTACTATATACAGTGAAATGAAATTCAGCTAGCCTCGGCTGAAACAAACGCACGAAAGGAAGGATTTCCAATTATTTTATTTAGATTGACATATACTTTAACTTTAACTACAATTTAGTAATTCATATTTACAGACATGACATGAGTGAAATTTAACTAAAGCATGGCTACATGATCACGCAAACAAAAGTTGAACAAAGCGGCCAGCACATATTATCAGGCACATATCCACGATTTTTACACAAGGAGTGCCACACAAATATATATTACTAAAATAATGACATATTCATTTAAAAATTGTTCGGATTTAGTCATTTTAACAAAATAATCCTTTCTTCTCATGATTTGCCCTTGCCACTGGATTCCTTCCAAACTACGTGCAGGAGCATTTCTGCTTTAAGTACGTCGCTTCACTTTTATCTATCATCTTTGTGTATATATTCCAAGATTGCAGATGTTGATTCTTGAAGATCAAAGTATCGATTTGGACTGATGAGGCAGATCGTTTCTTTTCATTTTGATTCTTGCTTGGATGAATGATTAAATTAAATCCACAGTCGTTGTAAATATTCATGTCAGGGCTAAATATATTTTCTGCCGTACAGACATATACTAAATTAAGGCAAAGTGAAATAGCAAGCACTGTCACAAAGTATTGATTCATATTGCTTTCAAAAATGATTTTATTTAAAATTTTCTAGGAACCACAATTTTCCTCTACAGAAAGAAACCATTTATATTTTAGTCTGTTTTGTTAAAATTTACCAAATCAGTGGAAATAAATGACGTTTATTGTTACAATTTTTTCTGTTTTCAATTTTACAATTAGTAAGTTATTTATTATTGCTAATATGTTTTCTTATCTAAGCTGACTAAATTCTTTTGACATTGTCTTCACACGGGATGCCTGTTTGTTACACACTGTCACTCTCCCGTTCCAAAAATATACGTATGGTTGTTTCAGTAGCTTCAATCATTTTAACCATGTCATCTATATAATAACAGACGAGCAAAATCTTACCAGCGTTGTCCAATATCTTTCAATTTTACAATTCCTATACGATTTACTTTCTTATCAGAATATCTCTAAAGTCGATTTTCAAAACTACTAGTTTCACAAATATCCTCATATGCATGGTTTTAAAATTTAATATATGAACATGTAATGAATAAGAGAGGAAGCATTTTGTTTTAGCATTACAAAGTCATTTTCTAAAAAGAAGTTACTAATGCATTGATAATCTAATAAATATTGACTTTGAAACTATAATTCCCCGTATCGAAATAATTTCCCATCCGGGGAACTATATAGATTTTTCTGGGCCAAAAAAGTGCTATTAAACTATAATTCCCCCGAGGTTTTAATTTAATTATTACGGTAATCTGAAATATGATAAGACAGTGCAACTACTATGTAACTAAAAATACTCTAAGTCTGAATGAGAAATGATTTGAAATGAAGTACTTTTGAAATCAATAAATGCAAAAATAATAATAACAAAAATCTAGGATTGGCACATTCTCGTAAAGTGCGAAAAATTTTGGGCTTGTTTTGTCTAAAATGAGTCAAAACTGGCCAAAAAATAAAAAAATCGCGAAATATTGATATTTTGGGAAACTTTTTCTCTTTTCTTGGATTTTGTTTCCCCCAATGCCTCCTGAATACACTTTTGATAGATGTTATCCAATCATAAGCAGTAATTTAAAAAAAAACATTTCACAGTATAGTGAAAGCTGAGTTATTTCTCCACTACGAGAAATAATAGTTAATATTAAGAATATAAAAGCACTTCCTACGGACGGGGAATTTTTCTAGGGTTAAACATTAATAAAAACCCCTCCATATTCATCAGCACTAAAATTAAGTATAACCACTCTTACATATGTATCGGAATAGGTATAGAAGGGTAATTTATAATTTATTTATCACAGTAAGCAGTTGAAATAATTGAAAATCATGAATGAGTAATACAACGAACTACTTTAGCAAAATATTGTGACGCCCTAATATGGCGTTTTGTTTTTATCCAATACAAAAATATTTTACTCAAGATAATAGAAAAATTAATAATGTATACTTATTTAGTCTGAATTATAATGTACATACGCATACAATGTATGGGATGTACTGCCTTCAGTTCATAATATTTGGAAGCCACAAATCCAAGCTATTCACCTTCCGCCAGTTTTTGAAAATTTTAAAGAATTTTGGCAAATAAATGCAGGCTATACTCTAATCCTAAATAATTATACACATTGTGTATATGCTCCAGTTACGCCACTATTAATGGTCCTTAATACTATGCTTTTGTCAAATCTACAGTTAACATCAAGCATTGCAGAATTATTGTGTTGACGAAATAAAAAAGCAATTATAAGATTGTGTAAGCTCGCATCCTTCGGCTTTGCTTTAATAACTTATAGTGATAATTAAAGTTTAATGATTAGGTTAGAAAACTTTTGCGAGGTTTGAATACTCAAAACATAACTAGCATTTTAGGGAGAATTGTTTTTCTGCTTGGTAAACTATCAAGTCTTCCTTACCCAAATCATAATTACGTGAGAGCATGTCCCACTTACCTAATGAAATGTAGCAAGATAGTACATTTGCAAACTCTGACTACTGAGAGTATAAAACTAACATTTTAGAAGAATTGTCTTTCTTCCAGGCAGGTAAACTACCGAGTCTACTTTGCCTACATTATGTAGTTACATGAGAGCGTGTCCCATTTACCTAATGAAATAATTTACTCTTTTATAGCAATAGTATAATATACCCATATTTGTGCTAAAAGGTACATTCGAATGCTTTCAAAATGTGATGGTCTAATTTTTAAACCTAACGTAATTAATTATACCTTAATGAATTATAAGCAAAATGTCCATTAGCAAATCTTAAGACTGTAGTAATATCCATTTAAGATGGTACACTTATCTTAATTATTCTACCTGCCTTACACCTATAAGGTGATTTTGGTAGCAACTAGTCAGTCCTGTCTCCAAACACACAATTAGACCTTCCTGTATTAACTGTGGTATGATTGCCGAACCCTCCTAATGTTATCTGTCTATACTTCTTGCTATTTGATGGTTGTTACATGGGAGACTTTAAAATGAAATTTCAAAGATTCTTACAGAATTCCGTCTTCATTCGTAAAATTGCTTATTCCAGCTTGCTTTGAATTTGATGTCTAATAAAATAAAAGCTGATGATTCTTACTATTATAAGTAGAAAAGACTACCAAACAGGTTGTCAAGTTGTCATTGAAGAAGCAATCTTTGAATGTTTTGTAGTTGTTATCTGCATATATCTGTTGCAAACCTTTCGTAAATCCAAACTGTCATCAAGTAAGTAGATTAGAAGTAAAGTAGAAGTAAAACGATTTCTGTCCAAGATTAGTTCAATGGTAATTTAAATACCAATGACAAATAAATCTAAATAACATTATCAATTCACAAAATATTTGTAATTGACTGCGGTAAATAAATGATGGTTTCGTAGTATACTCATACCAAAAAGCATCTATAGACTTTAGTAATTAAAATTAGGGGTTTGTTTTGTGCAAAATTAGAGATACATTTTCAAAATTAATTTTTATGATATATATTTATTTGTATACTAAGGATTGAACAAAAAATGTTTAACATTCGAATTATGCAACAAATGCATTTTTGTAGAGAAATGAAAACTTTTTTACGCTAAATGAAATGTTATGGAACTTTAGATTAGACAAATTGCTGCAACATTTTTCTGTATTCAGTAACATGATCAGTAAGAGTAAGAATTCATATCTCCCGTCTTAGGGAAGGGAAAATAACTTCAGGGTTGCTCCTTTGAATATTCCTGAATCTGGCTTCTGGAACTTGGATATTTCTTTGGCCATTGTTCTCGTTGTCAGATCCGCCATCAAAAAATTTCAGATCGCCACCGGGAGTGCAGACTTTGTTTGTGATGCTGGAGAGTCCTGAGCAATTGGTGACCTTAGTGCAACTAGAGCAGTCGTTGCAGCCAATACAATCAGTACAACTAGTACAACCTTTGCAATTTCTGCAATTTGTACAACTCTTGCAATTTGTACAATTTACGCAGTTAACGTTTCCGTTAGCATCTGCAGCAGCAGTTGTAACGTCAAACCTACCACAAAATATTTTTATTATATAGCATCATTATTTATATAATTTAAGTCAAAAGTAAATAACGACTAAAAGTTGAAAAACATTAAATAATAATTAAGGTCTGAAACCTAAATAATATTCTAAAGATAGTTACTTACAATGGACACAATGCCGCGAGAGTTACGCAAAAATAAAGAGCAAATTTTGCCATGTTTCCTGAAATAAAATGGATTAATGTCACAAATTAAATTAAACAATTATAAATTTCTAAAATAGTTAAAATTATTAAATATAATTGTATTTAATGAAATATTTTAAGATGTATAAAGTTAATACTAGATGCTGTAATTTTATTACCTTTAAAGATGAACAAATAATCAGCTTTAAAGTTCCGGCTTTTGAGGTGTACGTATTATGGGTAAAACGCTTTAGACAAAGACAGTATGACAATGTTATGTAATGCGAGATAAGCTTGGATAAGATGATTGAATAGAAACGGACAAAATCCATTGTATTTAAAGGATTTTACATTTGTTGTTGTGTTCGGACAAAACTTTTTCTACTGAGCGTGACATGCACGTGAGAAATTATAAATACAATGCTAAATGAAATCAACAAAACTATCCCTGTATGATTTTTCAACACAACAAAGTCATATCCTAGTTTAAAATTGTCTTTTTTCGTGTAAACTTAAGTTTACATAACCTTTCAAAAGAACATGGCATGTTTCAATATTCTTGATCAAATTTGAATATAAATTATGCATCTGTATATTTGGTCTCCTAATCTCGGATATAAACTGGTATTGGATATACCTAGCTTTAAAGCTATATAACAGATAAAAATATTGACAACGATTCTATTTTCACTATGAAGAATAAATTATAATACACAATAAACCACTTTTTTCCATCTTAAAAATCGTCAGGTGCAACAAAATTAAGATGCATATCTAATTTCCTGTATGTGCAACGCAATTGTTTTTGTTTTCTGGGGATTAAGTTGGTCTTTGACTTTGATAGAGGTGCATGCAAATGTATAGTTGCTAAACCACTTATTTCCTGTCGGCAATTTTCCCCAGAAAGCAAATTGTGACGTCAGTAGATGTGTATCCTTTAATGCAGGTAAGAAAATGTTTGCATTAATTATAAATCTGACGTCGTATTTAACCTTTCTACTTTATTTATACATTTTATGCACATTGTTTACTGCATACAGTTGAAAGTTGGTATTAAATGTCCATTTTTATTAACACTTTCCTCACAAGCCATCAGTATAATGCGATTCATGAAATACTCTAACATATGAATAGGCCAGCAAATATAAATTAAATTAATTGGCTTGTTTATCTAGATTTTGCTATTGTTGTTTCTCCTGGAATATATTATAGCACCTAGGGCAAAACTGAACGCTTGGGTAAATTATGCTGTGCATTTACATTTTACCTAGCTGCTTAAAACCAGTTATTGCATTGATGCACATATGAACAAAATACCGTTAAATGCAAAGTCCAGTAATCAAGAGAGATAGAGACTACACTAAGATAAGACGTTAAAAAAGAAGCTCTTTCTGTTCCAGAATTCAAGGCAAACAAGTTATTATTATAACCAGGCTGCAATCATTGTATCCTACTTTGAGTGGAGAGTAGGTACTAGGTACCTTTAAGTATCTACTTTTATCAGTTGATTCTTTTAAGGATTTGTGATACAAATTAAATGAAGTAATGATTATACCCTTACGTGAAGAATTCCTAGCTTCAACTGTTTAATTTTGAAATTTATAGTTCTCTTGGATCTATAACCGAACATTATGATCAGAGCTGACAGGCACAAGAAGCAAAAGCAAAACTAATATACAAATATTATGACTCCAATTAAGAGCAGTTGTTCAGTTTTGAAACAAATGGTAAGTTGTGCATTACCCGTAATTAAATGTCATCCAATTTTAAATGTTTCTCCTTTTCCATTATCAACATAAAAATACTGATATTTTAAACAAATTAGACGATCAGAACTTACTTCATTCTCTATGTAAGTAATGATAGGCAGCCAATGCCAAGTTAAAAAATAATTTCTCAATTGGTGACTTTAATTCTGACACAAATCGAGAGTTCAGGTTGACATTTTTAACAATAAATAGCATTCTATTCTCTATTCTGATTATGCTGTATTAATAATTATGCTACCCATTTGTATTCTGCACAATCCGTAGACTAACGATATTCTGTCAACTAGACTTTAAGGAGATAGAAGTAAGCTTTCTAAAAGTAACCAAACGGTTATAATTTATTCATTGCATGTAGGGCACGGATTGAAATAATTGATGAGACAAGCATCAAATCAATATCCAACGTGTCAAACTATAACTTTTATTTGAAGCTTAACCGCTGCGCGCTGGTAAATGTTGAACAAATTGCTACTTTCTCCGTGACCATTTGAGTGTGCATGGATTAATTCTCAGTCATCTTTCACCTTATTGTGGGACGATCTTCAGAATTCAGTACTGAAACCAATATAATTTGGATATTTACATAAATATAACTAAAAAGAGCAAGGGCGTATCTAGAAATTGGATCTAGGGGGTGCTAATTTCTAAAAATGAGTACTGCATAAATCAAAGAAATTAGAACATCACAGTATATTGGTAAAAATAAGACATTTTCGCGCGAAGCGCGAAAAAATTTGCGATTTTTATTGTACTTTTTCAAATCCTCTTTATATCGAGATTTATTGCGGTGGGGTTCAGTACAATTAAATACCCCTTCTAAATACATGATTTATCTGTCATCACCCACTTAGTTTGGCGCATTTAACTTCAGGTGATTTAAACAGAAAACCTCGTTTTAAAAGTGGCCAATTGCTAGTTGCATTTCCATTTTGTAACCATATAATATCTGATAATTTCAGATACTAAGGTTCAATATAGGAAAGAAAGGATTTGACAATTCTCAAATAGATTATATACAGATTAAAAATGCTCAAACAAATTCGAAAATGCTCGAAAATAAAATAATGCAATTGTGTCATATGAGAAAAAAATATGTTCCTTCCAATTTGGAATTAAATAATTAAATATTAAATGAATGGGGAAAACACGATAATATCTAGTGTGTTTTCCAAATATTTAGGGGGTGCTTAAGCACCCTAGCACCCCCCCTAAATACGTCCTTGAAGAAGAGAGAACTAAGACCTATCTTAAACTATGGAGTTCCCTAAATAGCTTGAAAATGAGCAAACCCTTGAAAGTCTAAATTAATTATTTCACTTCCGTGCAACCATTGCATTATTGTTTTACTTCGGCCAGGCTGCCTACTACATTGTGCCATATCTAATCAACGTTTCGCGCCTGTGGACGTTCAATACAAAAGTAGCCAGTAGCTAGCGAGCGGTGCAGATTGCATAGCTGGATAGCTACACTGGTGTCACGTAAACTCGTCCAAGTAAACTGGTCTTTAGGGTCAAACGTAAACTGGTCTTGATAAATACCAACTGGTCCTATGCCAAAAGTAAACTGGTTTTAGTCAATTACCAACTGGTCCTCCCGTATTAGTAAACTGGTCTTGGTCAATTACCAACTGGTCCTATGCCAAAAGTAAACTGGTCTTTCTGAAATAAGTGAACGTGAAATAAGTGAACTACCACATATTGAGGCACACACCACATATTTATTAGTAATTTTTTTCATCAAGTATCAATAAATAATTTACAACGTAAGATACAATTAAAATTAAATCAGTCAGTAAATTTATAACCAGTAAATTAGTCAAATATATAAAATAACTTTTTTCTTTTGACTCATTCTTCTTTTCTGAAGGGTAAGGTATGCCAATGCCCTACAATATTTTGCTCCCAAATTGTAATACTTACCTTGATGTTTCAGGATTGTGTGAATGTTCGGTTATTAATTCAGCTCCTGATCCTTCGCTGTAGATTAGCCTTCCATTGCAATTTTTCCTATTTTCACATCTCCATTTCCACCTTTAGTAGTGGCTGTAAATGTATAAGCGTAGCCTTGTTGCACTAACTTATCTTTTCCTCTCTGCGATTTTACAAATTTCACAGCCATAGTGTTCAACTCAAAGTTCTGCAGAAGACTAAACTTGATGTCAGAGCTCATAACTTAGGTACTGAGTTGTAAGATAAGGTTGAGATTGAATAAATTAGTTCTACATACCATAGCACATACTCCTCAACTCATCAAACTTAAAGATATAAGGCGCTTATTTTCATGGGAAGATCAACCATAGTAATTGACCAAGACCAGTTTACTTTTGGCATAGGACCAGTTGGTAATTGACCAAGACCAGTTTACTAACGCGGGAGGACCAGTTGGTAATTGACTAAGACCAGTTTACTAACGCGGGAGGACCAGTTGGTAATTGACCAAGACCAGTTTACTTTATACCTAAAATACCAGTTTACTAGGACCAGTTTACATAGAACCAGCTACACTAGCCAGAGAGGGAGATTTGGTTACGTATGCTACGAAGTGAATTCCGTCATCGGTCGTCTTCTCCTGTCCTGCTTCTTTCAATAACCCATTAACGGTGAATTTTTTTTCCGTTTTAAAATTTGGCTTGGGAAGTTTGTTTTGGAAGGAAAACTAAAACTCAAAATACGATGGTACGTAAATATATCGTCACTTGTCAATCTGAAAATTATTTTCTGCCATCGATAATCCTATTCGTTATCCCATTTATTATTTGTGATGTTTTGACTTAGTAACTTTGTTTTTAATGTGGAATGTTAATCTTTTTTTGTTTTGATTACAGGCGCAGATTGATGAAGGAGCTGATACCCAGAAAGTTGCATTTGCCATATTGAATTTCCTAGATGAAGAATACAACAAGGCAAGTGTAAATTCTGAAGTTAAAGAAAGTTTGGAAGTGGCCATAGAATGTCTGGAGAAGGCTTTCGGAGTCAGATTGACGGACCCATCTACCAAAAAATCAGTTTCGCTTCGCGATCTCGTTTTGAAAAGCGACAATACTGGATCATCAGCTGATGTGAATATCAACACAAATGCTGCACCAGATTTGAGCAGTCTACTGAGACTGAGGGTAAATAAATATTACTTTGAAATATAGTTTACATTGTCACTGATTTTTATCGATTAAAATTCCAAATACAGCAGGATGTTGACCTGGGTGAAAAATATGTATCTCCCCCGGAACCTACAGATGAAGAGAAAAAATTGGCTGAGGAAAATAAGAATAAAGGCAATGATGAAATGGTAGCTGGGAATCACAACGAAGCTCTTTTTGTGCTATAATCGGTAAATAATCGTTCTTCAACATTCAAAAATAATTATTGTTTTCCAGTTTTTTACCACATTTTGTTACATTTTAGTGCAATTGAGTTGGATGGATCAAAATCTGTTTATTTTTGCAACCGAGCAGCTGCATTTACTAAGTTGGAGAGATATACTGACGCCTTGCGTGATTGCCAAATTGCTTGTCAACTTCCATCCCACATATGCTCGGGCATATGGTCGTATGGGGTAAATGTTTTTCTAAAATATTGTTTGAAATTGAAATAACATATTAAAACTGAGATTTTCTGTATCAACTTCTTAATTATTATTTTTTGATTATTGCTTTGCCTTCTATAATATCGTCCAGTTTTGTAAACAAGATGTACTTAATTATTCCGCAGTGTTATCTACTCGCAAATGGAAAGTCACTTTGAAGCCCTTCAATGTTACAAGAAGGCAGTTCTATTGGAGCCTGATAATGAAAGTTACACAAATAACTTGAAATTAACTTTGGAAATGGTAGCTGGGAGATTCTGCCGATGGTGACCGAATGAATGTTGGTGATGCATCTTACAGTAACGTCTTCAACAATCCTCTGTTGGTTAGTATGGCTGGTCAAATGCTTCAAGATCCAACAATGCAGCAGATGTAAGACAAACATGTGATCCTACTGTAATTAATGATGTTGATTGAATACAATACAGACTAAGTAACATATCAAATATTATTTTAGGGTCCGTTCGTTTATGTCTACACTTCAAAATCAAGGACCGAGTGGAGACCGAAGTTTTGAAAGCATTCTCCAAATGTAACAACATTTTACATTTACATCTCACAAAAACTATTGTTACTTTATAAAGCGCATACTGACTTTAAAATATTTAAAATTCCATTTCAGGGGTCAGGCTGTTGCTCCAGCAACTTCAAGGGGGAGGCTCTTTGGCTGAGACACTAGAAAACTTCATGGGAAATGAAGGAAATGGTCCTACAGAAGAACAGAATGATACCTACGACCTGTGAATGTACCATTTTTCGCCTATCTACTTTCACAAAACTATCAAGCACGTCAATCCATATTTACTTTTATGCAAACTACATGAACGCATATTTACTGTCTGTTCGATTCCAAATATATTCAGTTTCCCTTAAAAGTCCATAATAAGAAAACTGTTCGATTCCAAATATATCCAGTTTTCGTCAAAATGCCGAAATAAGAAAACTGTTCGATTCCAAATATATTCAGTTTTGCTCAAGAAACCAAACTTGCTGTACAAAAAATACTGTTGAAGCAATAAAATTGGGCTCTGTAATCAAATTGAGTATGAATTGTTCATCTAATTGATTTCTTAATCATTTATTAATAGTAGTAATATAATAGATGTCCAATTCAATGAAAACATTTTCAAAAACACTGCAATAGATAATTAAATATAAACCTTGGTCAAATAATAACATTACTTCATTCATTCTATATGAATATCTCAATTTTATTGTGATATCCGATTAAAAACACGATATCTGCCAGTTTTGAAAATTTTGAAACAAACATTATTTAGTGTTCTTTTCCGCGACCCGACCGGTTACGAATTCTTCTTCAGGGGCTTTATAACATTAGTCATAAATTGAACAAATTATATGTAATAATTAGACGCTTTTTCAGAGTTATACAAACAAAAAATATTTTCGAAGTAGAACGGTTACTACCTATATGTAGTAGTGTAAACGAGTAAAACATTTCCATTACCTTTAACAAGGATTACCTTTACAAAAATTTTGGCTAAAATATAACAGTTTTGCTAGCGTACCCAAAATCGCCAATAGTGTACCTGTAGATGTGTGTAAACAGGAGCGATAAATCTAACCAAATGCATAGCTCTTTGGTTCATGAGTTTTAAAGAGGTCTACATATGCTTTCCTGATACGAATTCTGATCTCAAATTTAAAGCTGATAGAGGCTTTTTACGAATGGAATGTTTACGTAGCCAATGAAGAGTGGAATGAATGTGAAGTGCTGATGTGCCAAATATCAATCCAAGATTCATGACTGCACAAGTGACAACAGAGTTATATGTGAGTGACAGCAAAGTAAAAGAATAAATTATAGCCATATTCCTTGGCCGCGTATTCCATAATCATTTGTGGAAGATTTGCTTTCAAAACAACCCTATCAATGTCTTGAGATTTTACAGGATAAAGTGTTAAATACTTAGAGTAAATGTCCATAATGATGACTTTGGTGAAAGTTGAACAAAATTAATTTCTATTGGATAAGAGGGATAGTTTTAGTAAGGAAAAAAAGAAAACAGAAAAACAGTAACACATTGTATTGTATTGGCAATAAATAATATCCATAATACTTTCTCCCAACTTTAGTATTAAAATATTGAAGGAGTCAAAACACAGTTTGGGCATTACTGCTCTTGCTAATAAATTGCCTCGTGAATTTACAACCCAACTATACTGCTTCATTTTTGCGCATTTAGTATATTGCTTTTTACATCGCTTTGTAATGTATAATAGAATTCATGTGTATTAATATATTCAATGAATATACTAGTACAGAAAAAAGCCATTATAGAAAGACTTCAGGTAACGAAGTAGACTCCACAAAAATTATGTTTATGCAAATGATTGAAAAATGAATGTCTGACCGATGGAAGTCAAAGTCAAGTTAAAGTCGCTGCCTATATTATATTATTATGTCTTTGCAGTTAAAGGAAAACGATATTTTCCAATGCGTCATGGCTGGTAGCAATTTAGCAAATAAACGCTTTTGAATAATTTATGCAGAGAAAATCTTTCATGCCTACTTAAGATAATCCATAGTCCAAAGTCCAAACCCAGAATGTAGGTAATATTAAAGTAATTTATATACTTCTCCTCTAGTATATGACTCAGTCCATTACAGGAATCATGCGATTGTAATTACGGCGTAAAAATATACACCATTATTCCAAATATCTTAAATGTTTGCCTATAGAAAAGAAGTACTTTAAGTAATTATAAATGACATGTTTAATTTAACTGAGTAATTCTTTGCAACTATGTAAAACCAATGAACAGATCATTTACATGCATTTTAGCTCAACACCCTAAAATGACAGTAGTGGAAAGCTAAAAGCGAATTCGAAAAGCATTTCCATCAGAGCCACAGCGAGGGAGGTACCCCCTGAAATTAATACATTACAAATGAATGAAAACATTAAAATGTTGCAGAAATATGATGCTTTCATTAATGATGCATTATGTTTCGGAAAAAACAATGTTTTACACAAAAAATACAGGTCGAACAGAATTTGCTAATCTTTTGAATCACCAAGCTCCGCCTCAAAATTTGTTTTATTTTCGCAATGTATCTCTTGTATATATTGGGGTGCTGTATTTACTGAAAATTTTACTATTTGAGGCAGAGTTTTATTAGCCACCGGCTAGTGGGCGGGTGGCTAGGGGGTAAAAGTGGCTAGTGGGCGGGCAAAATGTCAGGTGGCTAGTGGGCAAAAGGGGCAAAAGTAAAATTAAAGTTTTAAAATTAGCACAAAAAAATTGCAAACATAACTCACGCAAGTAAACTAACTGTTTGTCATTGAAAACCGGAGTTAATGATATTCTAGTAAGCCTGTAATTAGGTACGTATAAACGAAGAGACATCGATGCGACATCTATTTTGGTAGATGAACTACGATTTAGACTTTTTGCCCCTTTTACCCCTTTTGCCCGTTTTACCCCTTTTGCCCGGGTGGGTGGGCAAAATGTAAAAAAGCCGGCTAAAATAGAACTCTGATTTGAGGTAAAATATAGTTGCCTTAACTGCCAAGACATTTCTATTTTTGTTGAAATCTAAAATTTGGATTAATATCACCTTTTTTGATTAGGTGGAACGTTTCACGATTTTGTGTGTCATTCTTGCGCAGGGGCCATATGCTAATCTTCTTTGTGTCGTTCCAATTTTAGTATATGTAACTTTGATTGATTGATTTTGATGAGGTGGTTCGGTTTAATTAAACCAGTAATGTTAAACACTGATAAATTAAGAATCAATGAAACATTCATGACTGAACAAGTGACAATATACATATGAAATGCAGTCAAAACGGAAATGGAGATGATTTGAATGCCCTGATGAAATTATGAAAGATTGGGAAGAGGCCAGGAGAATATGTGCATCTCTTTCTTCGACGGATAATTTTACTGAACAGCATATAACCAAGAAGGTGACATTAACTGGCAGAAATAATTTGCAGAAGGAAGCAATACATGGTATATTAAATGGGCCATGTATTTGCTATAAAATAAACTCTATGTATTCCCCCTACCCTTTCAAAGATCCTACCCCTTTTGGCATAAAATAAAAAATGACCCTTTGTGCCAAGCGTTATTCATAAAAGTCTCTTATGTCATGACCTATATTAAATGAATGATGATTTAATGAAATAAATATCCTTTTAAATCAAGTTTTTTGGCATAATTACATTATTTATTTGTAGAACATTCAACTATTTTTCTAGTACATGGATACATGATTTATATGAGTGCATTCCCTTCCTATTGTAACTCTAATCAAGAAAAATTATATTCAGAATTCAGGGTAATGAAATTACAAATTCATTAGGAGGGTGATGGTATAATTAACAATATTCGACATAAACGCCACTATAGTAGTTCTGGTGATTACACAGAACCCTCCAATGCGAATGCCAATTGGCATAAAAGATGTGATTGTTTTTCTATCTACCCTTTCTGGGAGTATGGCAAGCCAGTCATGACAGAAATCTGAGGACAGGGAATATATGTAGGTAGATTGGGTAAATAGGACAATTTGTGCCATTGTTATATAAACTGAAATGTAAGGAAAGAAAAGATAGGCAGGCATTCCAAATTCATGATATAATCTAAGTGTTGCAAAATTACCTAAAATCGCTAATAGTGTACCTGTAGCTGTGTAAACAGGACCGATAAATCTAACCAAATACGTAAGTCTTTGGTTCATGAGTGTTAAGCAGGTGTACATATGCTTTCCTGATGCGAATTCAGATCTCAACTTTAGTGATAGGGGTCTTTTTCGATTGGAAAGTTTACGCAGCCAATGAAGAGTGGAATGAATGTATAACACTGATATATTAAGAATCAATCCAACATTCATGACTGCACAAGTGACAATATACATATGAAATGCAGTGAAGACGGAAATGGAGATGATTTGAATGCCCTGATGAAATTCTGAAAGTTTGGGAAGAGCCCAAGAAAATATGTGAATCTCTTCGACTGACAATTTTACCGAACAGCATATTATTATGAAGAAAACGACGGGCCAGGCCATTTTATACATGACAGTCATGATTTCCATCCAATATGTTCCTTCAATCGCTGCCATGTCTTGATGATATTTTTCTATACAGATTAAAATTACAAAATTACAACTTTTACAATTTTTCTTTGACAAAATTACTTAGGTATTGCGTCTTTTTATTACATCATCCAATAGTTTGTATCAGCAAGCTAGTATAGTACCAAGAAATACCTAGAGTACCCCAACAAATTATTGTGTTAAATAAAGTGTTATTTTAAAAATAACTATATTGAAATTCTAATCATTACAAAAATTTAACCTATTTTCAAAAGGCAGCGTTAGCTTTCATTATTTCGTACTGGTATATTTAGCTAGACAAGGCAAATTTATTTTGCAAACGCGACAACTACTTTATTGCGGTTATCTTTCCACTTTTCATAAGCAAATAATTTTTTTTATTAATTTAATTTAATAAATTTAAATAAAATTTAATTTAAATTAATCTAATCTAATAATGAATCTAATCTAATTAAATTAGTCTAAATGATACAAAAATTTGCGCAAATAACTACTTTCGTCATTTTTGCCCATTATCGACTTTTGCCCTAATGGGGCAGCTAATGTAGTTTAGGCAAGCTGAAACTGAACTCTGTTAACTTAATGAGACTTGTGTGAGACTTACGTCTGTATATTTTATCGTACAATAGAAGATCGGTGAATACTTTCCCAAATTCTTCTGGATTCAGACACGCCGTTAGTTGAATTGAAATGCTGGAGGCTCCCATGAAAATGAAACTCAGGAAAATCGCCAAGCTTGTGATGTTGAGAAATGGGCTTTTTAAAAATATCTGGGAAATGACAACGGCAGTTGTATAGAAAGTCACAAGAGACATGACAGCCAAATTGAAAAACGAGAGAATGATCTTCAACTTCTGCTTAGTTTTTCTTAATACCATTTTCTTCGAGTCGTATTCCCATAAACCAAATTTTGTGATTTCAGCGATTTGAAAATATTGTTTTACTGATTCTCTCATGGCGTTGGAAGTCATTTTTCCAGATATGCTGCTATTAGAAGTATACTGTATTTAGAAATCGATTTCTAAAGGCGGCAAGGGCGTCACAAATCTACATGTAATTGGCACTAACACAAATTTTTTGACATTTTGAGAAAATAGTTGTTTTTTCTTGGATTTTGTTGGGAGGGGGGCATTAGCTCCCTCAAACATCAACAGCCTTTAAGAGCAGATCAGAATTTAAACTTTTCTTTAGCAACGTCCGACTATAACTAAGTTAAAGTAAGTATAAATAACGAAATTTGGAATTGTTTGTTCCCTTTCGATTCACTAATGAAATAAAATTTTGTATTTTAATTCCATTTCCTATGTGAACTGCTCGATTTCGGTAACAATATAACAGATAGGGAGCAACACATAGTATGTTAAATGGGGACCATATGTATTTGCAAAAAAATAAATTCTATGTTTTCCTTACACTGCCCTTTCAAATGTTTGCAATGCCTGTCTCAAGAAAAGAATGTTGATGTACACAATTTACATTATTTTATATTGTAGCCCTATCCCTACATTTCCTTACATTTTCTATACATTCTGTGCCTGTGAAATTCTGTGCTGAAAACTTTGTACTAACTATACAGTTCAGTCTATTCAGCCACATAAGAAATAGAATAGAAAATAGAAAGTCTTTTACATGCTTTGGGTTCAGCCCACTACAAATATTAATTTATTTCGTAAGTTATACCAATCCACGTGAGTGACGACACAGTAAAAGAATAAATTATAGCAAAATTCCGATGTTTTCCATCATTTCAAGAGTGCTATGTCAAAATCTTGCGACTTTACCGTGTATATAAAGTGATAAATTCTTACAGTGAATATGTCAATAATAATAATAATAATAATAATGATGACTTTGGTGAAAGTTGGACCAAATTAATTTCTATTGAATGAAAGAGATAGTTTTAGTAAGGAAGAAAAGAAAACAGAAAAATATTGACACAGCTTTCTCCCAACTTTAGTAAATATTGAAGGAGGCAAAACACAGTTTGGTCATTACTGTCTTTGCTAATATATTGCCTCGTTACTTACTTTACAACCAACTACTGCTTCATTTTTGCGCATTTAGTATATTGCTTTTTACATCGCTTTGTAATGT
Source organism: Tomocerus qinae (assembly GCA_020055645.1). Lineage (NCBI taxonomy): Eukaryota > Metazoa > Arthropoda > Collembola > Entomobryomorpha > Tomoceridae > Tomocerus > Tomocerus qinae. The sequence goes on along the minus strand of CM034546.1, from coordinate 36,535,678 downwards.
ACAAAAAGCAATTAGAAAGACTAATGATAAGTAGACTCCACAAAAATTATGTTTATGCAAATGATTGTAAAATTAATGTCTGACCGATGGAAGTCAAGTTAAAGTCAGTCATATATTATTATGTCTTTCCAGCTAAAGGAAAACAATATTTTCTAATGCTTCATGTCTGGTAGCAGTAGCAAAAATGCTGTTGAATAATTTATGCAGACAAAATGCCTACTTATGTAAAATAATCCATAGTCGTAACTCAGAATGTAGGTAACATTAAATTTAATTTAACTGGGTGATAAATTTTGCTGCTTTACCCTAAAACCTTCTTTGCAACTATGTAAAACCAATGAACAGATCATTTACACGCATTTGAGGGTTTCATCTTATATCTTGAGATTTTACAAAATGTTAAATACTTGGAGTTTAGAGTAAATGTTCCTATGATGACTTTGGTGAAAGCTGAATAAAATTAGTTTCTATTGGTTTAGTGTGATGGTTTTAGCAAGAAGTAAAATGAAACAGAAAAATAGGAACATATTATATTGCATTGGCAACAAATAATAACCATAATGCTTTCTCCCAACTTTAAAGTATTAAAATATTGAAGGACTCAAAACACAGTTTGGGTATTATTGCTCTTGATAATAAATTGCCTCGTGACTTTACAACCAACTAATACTGCTTTATTTCTGGGCATTTAATATATTGCATTTCACATAGCTTTATAATGTAGAAGCATTATTGTGAACTTAAATATCATTAGAACGACATAAGGTAATGTAGTCGACTCCACAAAAATTATGTTCATACAACTACTTTAAAATAGTCTGACTCTCTGACTAGTCAAAGTCAAGTTAAAGTCAGTCACTAGTCACTTTGCAGCTAAAAGAAAACAATATTTTTAAATGCGTCATGTCTGGTAGGAAATGGTTATGAATAATTTGTGGACAGAAAACTTTTCAGGCCTGCCTATTATAATTCAGAGCCAAAACTCGTACTGTATAGCTACTATTGACGAAAGCAAAATTCTATAGTAAATGGCTCGAGTAGTGGACCACTCGAATCTTGGGAATGTAATCAGTAATCAGCAGAGTACGGATAGATAGGTCCAAATCTTTTTTCCTGGACAAAATTACCACTCGAAGACTTCGTATGTGTTGACCATTTGTAATATCCAGAAGCGAAGAATACCCATTTGTTTTTACCTGTTTTAATACATTTTAAAAAATTGGCCCTAATAAAAGGATTTTAGCGTCAAATGTTCAAATATGCAGACAATGTGGCTGAAACGTCATTTTGCTTGTATTAGTAAATATGATATACTAGATATTACATTCAAAAACATATTCTCTGTTGTGTGTGTACATTACTAGTTATACTATTTACATACAACGTGAAATCTTTAAGCTAATAAAATATAATTAACTCGCTACTCTATGTGCATACTATATCCATGAATTCTGCTGCTCCACACTAATGCCTTTTTTGCAACTACGTAAAACTAACGAACATTTAAATCCATTTCAGCTTAACATCCTTATATATAACAGGAATGGAAAGTTAAAAGCGAATTTGAACATTTAAGGATTTCGATCAGGGCAGCAGCGAGGGAGGTACTTCCTAATCTGAAATCGAGAAAACGTGAAAGAAATTTTGGTCTAAAAACAAAAAATTGCGAAAGAAAATTATATTCTTTCAGTGTTTCCCCCTCGAAATTTTTTTTCTTTCTTATTTATCATCTCCCATTAATTAATGATAAAATTAATATATACATTAAAAATGGTGTAGAAATATGATACTTTCATTATGAGGTTATGTTGCCGGTGTTGTTGTTGTATATAGATAAAATATAGTTTCCTTAACTACCAAAGCATTTCTATTTTTGGTGAATTCTAAAATTTGGATTAATGCCCCATTATTTTGATTAGGTAGTTCGGTTTAATTAAACCCAAGGACGTATTTAGGGATGGGCTTTGACGGGCTGAAGCCCCCCCGAAATATAAGAAAAAGAATTTTTTTTCTTAAAATAGCAAAAATTTCGCTTTGCCGTTTTAAGGCAGTTTTTGACTCATTTCCTTCCAAAAATGGCAAAAATTTTATTGGAAATCTAGCCCCCTCCGAAAATCAGATCTGCATACGTGCTTGATTAAACCAACTGAATAAACGATTGAAGTAAGACATTTTTTGTAAATTTTAAAAACGGCACCTTGAAGTACACATGACCTGCTTTTGAGGGACCTAACCTCTAAGTAAAACAATAACACGGATAGGAATTTGTAAAAAACCACTGACTTACTTCAAACGCAGAAATCCGCAACTACTAATACTGCAATGTGCATCCTTATTTGTGGAACATTAATCTATTTGTTTAGAATACATGATTTATGTGATTATATGAGTGCATAAAATTCCTTTCTTAACACTAATCAAGACAAATTATATTCGGTATTCAGGATTACAAATTCATAAGGAGGGTGATGGTATAATTAACAATATTTGACATCAATGCCACAACAGAACCTTTGATGATTAGACAGAACCCTCCCAAATGAATGCCAATTGGCATAAAAGATGTGATTGTTTTTCTATCTACCTTTCCTGGGAGTATGGCAAGCCAGTCATGACAGAAATCTGAGGACAGAGAATGTGATGTAGGTAGATTGAGCAAATAGGACAATTTGTAGCATTATGGTGCCAATTGAAGTGAAAGGAAAGAAAAGATAGACAGGCATTCCAAATTCATGATATAATCTAAGTGTTGCAAAATTACCTAAAATCGCCAGTAGTGTACCTGTAGCTGTGTAAACAGGAGCGATAAATCTAACCAAATACATAGTTCTTTGGTTCATGAGTCTTAAACAGGTGAAAACATGCTTTCCTGATACGAATTCTGATCTCAACTTGAAAGCTGATAGAGGTTTTTTACGAATGGAAAGTTTGCGCAGCCAATGAAGAAAGGAATGAATGTGTAGCCCTGAAAAGAAGAAAATCAATCCAACATTCATGGCTACGCAGGTTACAATATACATATGAAATGCAGTCAAAACACAAATGGAGATGATTCGAGTGCTCAGCTGACATTCTGAAATATTGGGAAGAGCCCAAGCAAATATGTGCATCTCTTCGACGGATAATTTTACCGAACAGCCTATAATCATGAAGGTGAAAATTGGCGGATATATTTTGCAGATGATCGTCAGTGTTTTGATCCAATATGTTCCTTCAATCGCTGCCATGTCTTGAGGGTATTTTTCTATAGAAATTACAAATTAAACAATTATATTTTTGCAATTTCTAGATCAGAAAATTAATTATCGCGGTTTTATAAGATCATCCTGTAGCCAATTTTGGGATCGGGATGATAGTATAGTACATAGGGAAATAATACCGTGAGTACGGGTAACAAATGGCGGGCTCAGTAGGATAAGGGTATTTTATATTTTCATAAAAATTATGCCTTGGTAACCATAATTTGAAAGTGACAAATGCGTGCCTTATTTTAAAAATCATGTATCCTCATGAATTGTGCTTTTACTCTGGTGGCGGCCATAGTTCAGGCACTTTTCCATGGTGCCGTTCCGCAATACCAAAGTTTGTTGGGAGGCAGAGTAAGGTTGTATAGTAGTAACCGGTAGTCGTAGTATCGCATGTAATGAACGGAGTGTACCATTCCATAAGTTTGCCTACTCGGCATGTTTTAAATAAATACATTTTTAGCTGTATAATATTATGGTTATCTTTGCACTTTCAGTAAGCAAATATATTTCTTTAATGAGACTTACGTCTGTATATTTTGTCGTGCAATAGAAGATCGGTGAATACTTTCCCAAATTCTTCTGGATTCAGACACGCCATTATTTGAATTGAAATGCTGGAGGCTCCCATGAAAATGAAACTCAGGAAAACCGCCAAGCTTGTGATGTTGAGAAATGGGCTTTTCAAAAATATCTGGGAAATAACAACGGCAGTTGTATAGAAAGTCACAAGAGACATGACAGCCAAATTGAAAAACGAGAGAATGATCTTCAACTTCTGCTTAGTTTTTCTTAATACCATTTTCTTCGCGTCATATTCCCATAAACCAAATTTTGTGATCTCCAAAATCTGAAAATAAAGATTTAATGACTCTCTCATGGCGTTGGAGGACATTTTCCTAGGTAACCTGCTGTTACCAGGTTACCGTATTTAGTGGTCGACTTTAAATTAAGGAATTGGCGTCTTAAAGCAATGTATTTGACGCGTAAAATTTAGGATCATTTTGGCGAAAATGAGTCAAAAATTGTCCATAAATTAAGTTTCAAGGGGGCATTAGCCCCCTTAGTATATACAGGTTTGATTTTATTCAGATGATCAGACCAGAATTTAAACTTTCCGTTTTCAACGTCCGTAATCCAGTTGAAGCAACTATAATTACTAAGATTTGGAATATTTTACTCCCTTTGCTTTCACTAATGAAGTTTTGCCTTACATTTCTAATGATAATGTGAACTGCCCTACCTTTGTAACAATTTAAAAGTTAAGATGTAATGTGTTAAATAGGCCATGTATTTACTAGATAATAAATTCCACCTATTCCTTCTAATGTCCTTTCAAATGTTTGCAATGCCTGTCTCAAGAAAAGAATGTTGATGTAGATAATTTACATTACTTTATATTGTGGCTCTATCCCTACACATTCATTTCCTCTGTAAATATACAGTATGGAACAATAAAAAGTTATCAGAAAAACAATTGTCATAAAAATTAACATTCCTCATTCATAAGTAGTTTTTGGACAATCGTTGTTCTGATAACTTTTTAATGTTCCATACTGTGTATTAATATAAAATTCTGTGCTGAAAACAAACCATATAGTTCAGTCTATTCAGCCACGTAAGAAATGGAATAGAAAATTGAGAAAGTCTTTTACATGCTTTGGGTTCAGCCCACTACAAGTATTAATTTATTTCGTGAGCTATCTCTATCCACGCGAGTGACGACACAGTATAAGAATAATAGCAAATATCGAATGTCATGTATTTCATCATGATTTGGGAAAGATCACTCTTTAAAAGTATTGAAATTTCACAGCTTAAAGTGTTACATAGAGTAAATATTCTTAATGCTGACTTTGTGAAAATTGGACAAAATAAATTTGTATTGTTTGAGAAAGATAGTTTTAGTAGAAAGAAAAGGAAAACCGAAAAGCAGCCGCATATTATAATATTATATTGCCAAGAATATCCATAATGCTTTCTCCCAAAGTTACTATTAGAATATTGAAAAAGTCAAAACACACAAACACAGTTTGGGCATTACTGCTCTTGACAGTACCGTATTTAGAAGTCGATTTCGGAGGGGGCAATGCTATGATAGGACAATATATTAGGCATAATCGCGCGAAGCGCGAAAAATTTTAGCTTATTTTATCTAAAATGAGTCAAAAATAGCTTAAAAATCACATAGCGCGAAATTTTTTGGTATTTTGAGAAAAATTTCCCTTTTTCTTGGATTTCGGGGGGGGGCGCATTTGCCCCAATGCCCCCCCTCAATACAGCCTTGGCTCTTGATAATAAATTGCTTCATGACTTTACAACCAACTACTGCTTCATATCTGGGCGTTTAATATATTTCATTTCATATAGGTAGCTTTTTAATGTAAAAGCATCCTTGGGTTCTAAAATGTCATATAGAAAGTAATATGGTAGACTCCACGAAAATTATGTTTGTGCTAATACTTTAAAATAGTCTGACAGTCGAAGTCAAAGTAGTTAAAGTCAAGTTAAAGTCAGTCACTTATTATATTGTGTCTTGCAGCTAAAAGAGAACAATATTTTTAAATACGTCATGTCTGGTTGGATATGCTTATGAATAATTTTTGGACAGGAAACCTTTCAGGCCTACATATTATAATTCAAAGCCCAAACTCGCACTGTAGCTTCTATTGACGAAATCAATACATGATTTAGCAAATGGCTCTGTTAATTACTCAAATAATGCAAATGTAATTTTAACATTGTAAAATTTTTATACATTACGATTCCAACTATCTTAAATGTTTTCCCTATACCAAAAGTACTAGTCTCTATATCATATAATCACAGGCTTGAATAAATTTAACTAAGGATGAATGTGCCTATAGATATATCTTTGTATATGTATGCGTAGGGAGAGGAAGAGCCGAAATGCAGGTTTCATAATATGCGTACCAATATAACTATTATGCTAGAAGCCTACCTTTTGAAATTAAGTGAGTCACATGCTACAATAATAATTCGTTTGAAATGTTGACTCATTGATGACGATCTCATTAAACGCTCCGCACGTCTGCATGACACAATCCACAAGCAATAAAATTTACACCACAGACCGTATCCTTACCAGTATACATGTTATGTGTCATCCAGTTTAATCCAGGTTAATCCCAATGGCCTGTAAGTTAATTGGCAATAATAAAACTGATGTAAATATAACAGTAAAGTGGTAGAAAATGTATGGTAGTAATAGAAAAGGAAATATTGCGTCTTTAACATTTTTTAATTTCAACCAAATATTATACTACCCCTTGAATGTAAAAAACCAATATATGCATGTTTACCAATAATTTAGTAGTATATGGAGCACCATTCAATCCATTGTAATATTTTAACGGACTCTTCTAGCATTACATTTTTACGCTATATTGGTAGTACTTTTTCTCTGCTCCTATTTATACGTCCGTTGCCAACACATTTTCACATATTATTCCCAGTGACTAGCTAAATATGATTACTTACACATCTACCTAAATGGGTCACAGTTTTATAATATTTAATATAATAGATACAAATACAGGGTGACCCGGATGGAATGTTGATGTAACTCTGTTCTATTACAACTCATTCTGCGCCACCCTGTACATCGCAAAAAGCTTTCGCTAATAAATAAATGTCTTCAATGTTGCTCTTGGAAAACTATTTAGTAAATAGGCACGGAAGTTCACAATGTTGATTTCAGTAGATGAATATTCATACCGATCCTCCATTTACATATGTATAAAACTCTTAATAAACTCCCAAAGTATGTGCCAGTTTCAGCGACCTTTGTGTTAGTTGCTTGTGAAAACCGTAAAATTCATGGAATTGATTAATGTTTTTGTTTTCTCGAAAATGTTTACATAATAATATGGATTAGTATAATGTTGATGGCTTGATAAGGGGAGGTATTTCAAACAACGCTTTATAAATACTCTATACAGAAAATACTTGAACCATTATATTAGCGAATTTAATTTGCTTGTATTATCGTATGGTAATTGGTGTTTATCCTTATAACAAGTTGGGATCTATTACATTATAAACACCTGTGGTTTAGAAATAAGGCATACTGTGCAATTTAGTTGTTCATTATTTTCATAGTGGAAAGAATGGTAAATAAATTGGCTTCACTTTCTGCACTAATATATAAGCTGGATTGACGACGGTTTTACCAATAGATTTTGTTGAGTTCTTTGTTTGGAACCATTTATATTGCTATTGTATACATACAATCATTAGAAGATGAAAACCATTGAATTATTTCTCTGTGGAATAACGTTTGTTTTTCTTGTGAACGTAATACCTAAGTCTTCAGGTAAATGAATATTTTTAATTGTTTTGAGTTTAATAACACAAGTAAATATTAAAATATAAATAAATAATAATCAAACGATTAAGCACACTTGCATTTTAATATTTTTGTCAATTTAAATTTATATACAAAATGTACAGCACAATGGAAGAAGGCGGATCTGACTACATTTGAATCCTACCCTACAACACAAGAAGAATGTGAAGAATATAACGGTTGCGAATGGGAAGGTCAATTTGCATTTCTAGACGAGAAGAAATCATTAGATTGGGTGAAAAAGAATAACATTATTGCAATCCACAGTAAAGATTCAAAAAAGTACAAATTAAAAACTTTTAAAATACGCCAAGGAAGTAAATCAATCACTGCTAAGGTCTACGATGAGTGCAAGGACAGCGACTGTGATAATTGCTGCACGAAAAATAGCAAGAAGTCTGGATTTCTCATCGATTTGGAGAGCTTCACAGCGAAACGTTTAGGATCATCTTCTGGGGTTGTTGAGTGGATGTGTATTGACTGTTGATACTTCATTGGCCTACTGTGTACGGTTACTGTGCTTTAATTAAATTACATTTTAAAAAATATGACTAAAATAGTTTTCCTCCTGATTATTTCCTTAATTTCACCCAAACAATAATGAAAAAATTGCTAAATTAATTCTGAAACGGTAGCTTTAAAAACTGTATGAGTTCATTTGAGCGAAAAATTTTACATGTATTAATTGTAATACTTATCTCGTCATATTGCAGTGGTTTTATTCTTTTAATTTTAATTTCAGTGGACAGCTGCATAATAATTGTCTTTCTGCATAGTGCGACTTTTCTAACACACTCTATATATGTGTATGTTATTAAAATATTTTCCTTTGATTATTTTGTGGCCCATTTGTCAGGTCATTTTCCTGTAAGCGTACGTACTTGATGCGGTTTCGTATGATAACCGCATTGCTAGTTCTGCTATCGAATTTAATTAAATACATGTGGATATTTTCAAACTTATATGTATCAAATTGAATCGTACAAATAATTGCTACAATAATAAGCCGTGTCAAATGAATGTAAAAAAGTAGCGGAGTTAATCAGGCTTTGCTACGTTACATAGGCTTACTTTTCCAATGAATTGTTGACTTGTTTGACTTGACTTTGACGTGAGATAGCAAAAAACTTTTCGAACGAGCATTCTACAAAGTGGAGAACGAAAAGTTAAACAATTTTTAGGTCTTGAATGTCGTCCGCGTCCACATCGCAGAGGCAGAGAGTGTGTCAGATTTTCTCCACTTTCAAGCTTGACATCACTTTTCATCCTTAGAGTACGTACACTAAATAATCTTAAACCAAACTTGAGTTATCGTACCAACGAACGGACAGAAAATGGATTTCTACAAAGCACCTCCGCTACTTAATGTCAGCATTTTAATGACAAAGTTATAGTCATGACTGTACAACATTTTATATTGCACCGCATCCATATTAGGTAATATTTAGAGATATAACTTATACTAATCAGACTATTAATAAGTAGTATTAGTAATAGAGTTCCAGCTAAATAATAAGCTAGTTCTAGTAAATAAATGGGTGGTATGTCGATTTGGCAAAAGACATTTTGTCAAAAGTTTTTTTTGTCTTAATATGATCCCTCTTGATACCTTGGCAAAACCGTTTTTGACCAGGTAGGAAAGTTTGGCAAAATGTACAAATGCACAATCTGGCAAAAACTATAATTTGTACAATTATATGGTAACTGTTCATTAAGGGACACTCACTTTACATAAGAGTATGCATATAAAATATAATGTACCACGTATACTCTAACAATTTCTGAACTTAGCTGACAGTTCCTTCTTAGGAATAGATATTATGGCTGAGGGCTCATAAGCCCACCTATAAGGTAGTCCACAATGATAGACTGTATAACTTAAGAAGTATTAAGAATGGTATTGCAAATAAAGATATTTGTGCGTGTCTTTAATTAAAAGGGATTCTGTGCAGCAAGACTAAAAGAGCCTATCCTAATAGAGTGGGGCGCCCCACCCGCCCTATCCAATAGTTTAGTAACATTATGCTAAGTTAGGTTAGATTTTGGTGGCAGGGAAATACAGGCGATGCGACTTTACAGGAGACGGGGATCACCGGAGCTGTGCAACTACCGCCGCTTGCAGTGATATGGTATTAAGCTTGTGTAGGCTAACTAATGCTGGAATCCAGCATCTAATATGTACATCTATTATTTCAATGTATTAAGTACAAAATCAATTGTAATTTAATATTTATTAATTAAGTTAACATTTCTATATTTTAATCATAAACCCAAGTTTTAATTGCTTTAGACTTTAAAAATTAATTGTTATCAACATATTATTTCAACATGAATTAAATTATGTTTAACAGCATTAAAATGTGTTAAGAATGCCAGTTATGGCTCTTAACTATTTGTAGGGTGGGGCGGATGGTGCATCCGTCCCTAAACATTTTTTTTATTCTAGCCGATTCCTGTGGTCGTAATGGCCAAAAAGATGGAAATGTGCATGCCATTAAATACACAATAACCCTCATAGTAACAAGTGCTTACATTATTATAACGTTTTGCCAAACTATCACCATCGATTTTCCATTTTATCCTCAGCCCTTTTGCCAAATTATCCCCCAAAAAACTGTTTTGCCAAAATGTCTTTTGCCAAATCGACGTAGAATCAATAAATGACATGACTGTGAGAATTGATTAGTAGTCTTTGGACACAACCACAAACTGTGCAAGAGACAGTGGTCAGCAGAGTCAACAGTAGAGATAAATTATTGTATAGCTCATCACTCATTAGATTCATTCAATCATTAGTTATTTATTGCATACTAATATTCGATTCAATGAACATTCTTTTGCCATAAGTTCGTAAACCTTAAGAAAACTCTTAATTCTTAATTATTCACTTACTGTATACATAAACACTTTATTTTAAGCGACTATTGAATTAGTAGTTATTATTCATCAGTCATTTTCCAATCTAAAAGTACATTGTAGTATCTTCCAGACGAAATTAAGCAGTACTTGTCAGTAGTCACTCATGATATAAATTATTTGAATTGTAAAACGATTGGAAATTACTTCAGATTACTTTAACTTTCACTGTGTCATAAAAACGTATAAACTAAACCGTGAAAAATCTCATAGGCAATATTCCGCTTGTGCTAAAGATTTGGTAATTGTTCTTCGACTCGTCTGTGAAATAGGAGATAGTTAATTACCTATTTTCGTCCTAAACCATGACAGAATACAAGATTGTCGTGTTAGGAAGCGGAGGCGTTGGCAAATCTGCCCTGACCGTCCAGTTTGTACAGGGCGTGTTCATTGAAAAGTATGACCCGACTATTGAAGACAGTTACAGAAAACAAGTGGAAGTGGATGGGAAGCAGTGCATGCTGGAGATTCTGGACACGGCTGGTACAGAACAATTCACAGCGATGCGGGACCTCTATTTGAAAAGTGGTCAGGGTTTCGTTCTAGTTTACTCAATCACAGCCCAATCAACATTCAACGATCTTCAGGAATTGAGAGATACAATTCTCAGAGTGAAGGACGTCGACACTGTCCCTATGGTCTTGGTGGGAAATAAATGCGACCTGGAAGATCAGCGTGCCGTGGGAATGGACCAGGGATCTAATTTAGCTCATACTTATGGCTGCACCTTCCTCGAAACATCTGCCAAAGCCAAAATCAACGTCAATGAAGTATTCTACGGACTCGTACGACAAATTAACAAAGAGGCTCCACAAAAATCAAAACCTAAACCGGAAGGTAAAGGCTGCTGCCGCATTCTATGAAAATTTCTCATCCTTGTAACGTTCATCATTCTACATTCATTCATGCACATGCAATAAATTGTAATAAAATTTATTTATGCTACACGTTTTAAATAAATATGCGTCTTGATTTACTTGATATCTTTGCATTATATAATTGATTTTTAAAAAACACATAATATTATGTTACATTACTCTTAAAGCAACATTCGCAGATTCTAAAACAACTTGAATGAAAATTAAATATCAATACTTTTGCGGTCAAGGTTGGCGCCAGTGGTGACCAATAGATAATATAAATTAATATGAAGTCGCCACAGAGACTGAACAAGCTAGTTTCTCAAGAATAACCAATGCTAAGATACCCATTCATGAAAACACTTACGACCTACTTTTTATTATGCATCATGCATATTTATGATAGTTAGTTAATTGTATGTACATGTATACAATCTAGTTATGTATTGTTTTAGAATAGAATATTCGGAAAAAAATTATGGACTAATTTATTCCCTATTTTGTGCACCTAACCTACTGGAACTTATTTTGATTTATTTAATTTGTTTAAAAAAATAAATTTCGAAAGATATAAGCTATAAGTACATTATTGTGTGTGTATGGTTTACTTATAACTCATTTAACCTTCTCAAAAACGAGAAAAACATCATTATATTTTGTGTACAACTTGGTTGCATATGGAAAAATTTACACTCTGAATTAGCTGAGTTAATACTTAGAACTGAATGTAATAATATTTTATCCGGTATTAAAATTTCACTACTATACGACAATGAGGAATGTGCAACTATCCAACTATCTTGTTTTTCTTATCTATCACAAAAAGGCAACATCACGACAATGCTTTTCCTTGTATTATTATCAAAAAACTCACGCACGGGTTAAACGATTATCTAAATAGCTTAGTTGGTTGTCATTGCCATGATTGGATGATGATATGGAAACCTACATACAATCTAGTAAAATTGGCACTTTTTAGCACTTAGCATAATTAAAATTTTGGGCTAGGTATGGGCAATATTTTGTATCCGTTTCAACCTTTATCATTACATCTATCATAACCCATATAAATTTGATTACAATTTATTAAGCTTTGCTGTTGAGGGTGAACATACAGTCAACTAATACATACCGTAATAATCGATATAATTCCGCGTACTGAAATAATTCGGCGTACGCGGAATTATTTCGATTTTACTTCGCCTTTTTGGTTGTTAATGGTAATAGTTCCGCGTATCGAAATAATTCCGCGTACCTGCACCTAAAAAAATTACGAAGAGTAAATGTCGACTCTGCTATCATCCCAGGAGGATGTACTAAATACTTGGAATTCTAAATGACACGGGTGGAAGCCAGGACAATTTACTAACGGCCTTCAAACCAGGCAAGGATTGTAAAGAAGGGCGTGAAATGCTACAGCGGCAGTACATGCAAATAGAACAGCCCTTAATTCATGAGGACGATATTTTATTGCCTTCGGACGAAGAAGACATGG